>JAHHFK020004741.1:0-451913 GCA_024533555.2 Aedes koreicus | reverse complement strand
TATCCTGGGATGAAAACGGTGAGTTCCGGCTTGAGATGTGTCTCGGTGACGATGGCGATGTCGATGGCCTTCCTGTTAAGGAAGTCACCGAGCTCGATTGTTTTGTTCCGGATGGAACAAGCATTCCAATTTACGATGTTGATGGTGCGATTATGGTCCATATTTGAAGATAAATTTCATCGTCACGGATGTGGCGGCTTTGAGCTGTTCTTCCTTGCAGCGGCAGGAACGTAGTTGGCGGTAGAGCTCTTGGATGAACTCGACCATTTGCTCCGAGTCGTAGAGCTGTCCATCGGCGGGTGGTTGCGTGGAGGTACTGCAACCCGGATTGGCCCAGCCTGGAGGAGGAGTCGGCGTGGAGGCGGTGGCAGCTGCCGCGAATCGATGCTGAACGGAGGCTGATGGGTGGTTTACTTGGCGGTGATTCAATGGGATCGGCAATAGATTTGGCACCTGGTACCGGAGCGTCGGGAAATTTTCTTCATCCAGTCGAGGTGGCGGACGGCGTTGCCCCGGCCGGGACTTAGTGGACGCCTGTTTGCGGATCGCCAGAAACTCCGCACGTTTGGGACAGGTTCGGTTGTTACCTTCGTGGTTAGCGCCGCAGTTGGCGCACTTTGGTGGTGTTTCTTCATCCATTGGTGCACAATCCATGGTAGTGTGTGCTCCGGCACACTTGCCGCAACGTGGTTTCATGTGGCAGTTTCGAGTTCCGTGGCCGAATACAAGGCAGTTGCCACACTGCGTCACGTCATGCTTTTTCGGGCGATACCGGTCCCACTCGACAATGACGTTGAAAAGGGCCCGTATTTTCAACAGGTCCGCCATCGTGACGGAACCCTTCTCCAGATGGACCAGATAGAGTTGGTCCCGATGATTTCCCTGTTGTTGACGTCTGATCGGGAAAACCTTCACTGGTTTCAGACCTGCCGCTTGCAGCTCAGCAATTATTGCCTCCGGAGTGAATTCCGGAAGGCCACGCAGAATCACCTTCAGCGGCTTGTTTCCAGGTGCGTCGTGAGTATAAAACTCATGTTTCTTGATGACTAGGTGAGCACCAACAGCACGGTAGTCAGCCTCCGTCGAGCACATGATCTTTGTGCCGGTACTGCACAGCTTGAAAAGCGGTTGAATTTTGATTGCTGCAAGCTCAGCCCTGAGAGCAGCGATGTCCTTTGATGTGGTGAAGAGCGGGGGGACTTTTACCTTCTTTGGTACCTCCTGTACCGGGAGCACGGAAAATTTGTTGCTCGCTAATAGTCGAGCGTTAGGGTCTGCTGGATCGGCGTCGTCTTGGCGTAGTCGCTTGGAGCTGCTCGGTTTCGGTATAGCGTCAGGAGCTGATGCCACAGGCGTGGATGTCACCACGTGTTGATTTTTTCGACCCATTGCCACGGCAACAGGTCGAGCGAAAAAACTTGGTGAACTTTGCAGCGCTTGCTTTTGCCTTGCCACCACCAAAAGATGAGTAAGCGCAGGTGATAGATCGCGAACCGGACACGCAATCGCGAGAAAGCGGGCGAGAGGGAAACACGGGGGAAAACTTTTATTGCGAGGGAGCGAAAAACACGTCCGTACGTGTCGCTTGTTTGAACTGAATGATGAAATTCAAAATGCGAAGGTGTACCCGTTATATAACATTCATGGCTGCCTAGGAGACGTTCCTTACTTAAATATGAAGTCTGTGCTAGGAAAGTACTGTGTATTTGGTAAATTTACTCTGAAAAATCGACATTATAAGACATCACCTTATATTTGCGTTAATTTTAATAATTGAATGTTAAAAATCAATGGTTTTATATATTGGAATCGAAGCGTAGAAAATGTTCCAATCGATTGGTGCAAACATTTTGGAAATCGATCGTGAAATGACTTAGTTATTAACGTTCAAAACCTATATATTTTTCGTGACGCTCCAAATTTTCGCAATTCGAACGTGTACCCCAGTATTGAAAACACAGACGTAGTCCTACGTCAAAAAAAAACCAGCTGGAAACAAATTCACCTCTGGTTTGTTAAACCAACGCATAACCAATGCTTGCCTAGCAGCGGTTGCCTAGCCAAAGGCGATAAAGCCATCAGCTACCTGTCCGAGGGTTGATCGTCAGAGCACCCTCCAGCTTCCAAGGTAATTGTCACCGCAAGCTGCCAATTCATTACAGGCTCTTGGCCGCTCCATAGCTGAGCGAATGAAGTTATTCGGAAGGTGAACCCCTCTAACATCGTTCACGGCTGCATATGAGAGTTCCGTTACTTACATTTGAAGTCTGTGATAGGAAAATACTTGGCATTTAGTAAATTACCCTTCAAAACGAAATTTTAAGATATCACCTTATATTTGCGTTATTTTCAATAGTTTAATGTTGAAATCAATATTTTTCGATATTGGAATCCACGCATAGAAATGTTTCCGATCGATTGCAGCAAACATTATGAAAATATTTCTAGAAACGACTGAGATATTAACGCTCAAAACCTGACCGCTTTTCATGATGGTCGCAATAGATTTTTTTTTAAATTGTACCCGAGTATTGAAAACAAAGACGTAGTCCTACGTCAAAAAGTCAACAGAATGCATTCGCTCTACTTCAACTCTTGAACAACTAAGTTTATCGTCGTAAGTCGACCGATCTTCTATACAAGACATTTCTATGCAGGGGAAACGTTGAAAAGTTAAGATCATTTTTATGAAAACATGGTACGTTGTTTACACTGTATGTTGTTTAGCGATAATGTCAAGTTAAACATAAACATTGAAACAATGCTTCATGTTGTCAATCAGTGGCTTTAAAACGCTCCAACCTACAAAGTGGTTATCAGATAGCATAATCGAAGTTGGGCTTAAATTATTGCTGCGTCAGTTCTCAAGCAAATCCTTGCATTGTCTATCTATGACTCGCGTAAGTTGTTCATGGAAGGCATAATTTGTGCTGAATTAGGACATTTATATTCTGCTATTTAAAATATCTTGATCCACAATATTGTTTTGAAAAATTCATAACAAAATAAAATTGATGCACGACCAGACCTATGCGGAAACTTTCAGGTCATTCCGTAGTTGAGTTCTGTATACCTGGTCTGGTCACTTAGCTACATAGAGAAAAATATTATATTTATTAAAAAATGACAATATTGTTTTGAAAAATTTCATAACAAAGCAAAATTGATGCACGGCTAGACCTATGTGGAAATCGTCGGCATGCTGACATCTCATTTGATATTTCCATTGTGGTCTCTTCATGTTTTATGTTTACCAGTGCCTGTATAATGCCGGAGAGGATTCGGTTATTAACACGTACGTCTCCAACCACTCTGAGAAGCGAAAATGAAAGGTGGGTTATATCAGGGATATAACCGCAAGGCTCACGTAGGACTGCGGGTATCATCTTATGTAAACATATCATAATACATATAGTTGGTAAACATTAAAATGTTTTGACGTAGACTACGTCTTACGGCAAGGGTAGGGTGTCAAATGAAAATCTAAAATATTGCGACCGTCACGAAAAACCGTACGTTATGTACGCGAATAACTCAAATAACCCACGATAGATTTACATGATTTCTTCCTCAATCGGTCGGAAATTTTACCGCGCTCTAATTCAATTGTCAAACACTATTCTCAAACAATAGTAAACTATTGAAAACAACGCAATTATAAGGTGATGTCTTATAATGTCATTTTGCAGAGTAAATTTGCCAAATTTCCTATCACAGTTTTCAAATCGAAGCAAGGAACGTCTTGCATCATCTTCTTCTTATTTGTATTAGAGAGGGACTTTAACCAATCATGTCATTCGTCGCTCCATGTACGTCTCGCATGCAGCTGAGGACGGTATAAAACGCACACTTAGGAAAAATTTGCCTCATTCGTTTGGCAGCATTGAAGCCGTGCGGAGCTGGTCGCTGGTAGCTGGTCGCAGGTAGCTGGTCGCAGGCAGCTGGTGGTGGTAAGTACCAAGGCTCTCCCAAACAGCGATCGTCGCGATGAGGTAAAATGGCGGATGATGGGGGCGCACAATCGCGTCGGTTTGTGCACGCCGCCATCTTACCTCACCATGGCGATTGTTTCGCCGCGACTTCGAAAACGCTGCTGTTTGAGGGGAAGCGTCCTTGGACGCGAGCAGCAGTAGGTGGAAATAATCTGTCCTTTTGAGGACAATAAATTAAAATAATAGAGTTGTTTATTCAAGAACTAATCTTAAATTAAGTTCGGTGCTCGAGTACCCAGCTGGTTGGCGCAATCCATAAATTAATAATCTGTCCATTTAAGGACAACCAATTTTATTAAAAGAGTTGTTTATACAAGAATTCAACTTTTATTTCGTTTGGTTTGTGCGCCTAATATCATGGTGCCGATTCGTTCGCCGCAACTGGGGAAAATTTTATCCAGCTGGTTGGCGCAACCCACTAATAGTTAATCTGTCCTTTTGAGGACAACCAATCCAGTTCAGAGAGTTGTTTATATAAGAATTAAATTAATATTTCGTTCGGTTTGTGCGCCATTTAATCTAGTGCCGATTTGTTCGTCACGACTGCAAAAACGCTACTATTTGAAAGGCGCTACTCCATAAAAGGCCAGCAGGACAATTCTCCGACGGTGAAATTTTTTTCTTAGCTGGTTGGCGCAACCCGCGATGAATCAATAAATCAATTCAATTTCTAATTTAAGAGAGTAATTTGAATAAGAGTTTATCTTACATTTCGGTCGATTGGCAGTCATATTGGATTTTGCCAAGTCGTTACTCGGCAACAGTGTGCTATGCAGCGGATCCATATAATTCAGTGAAAATAAATCAAAGCCTGCCGGTGCTTTGATTTATTTTCACCGAAAAATCCTACCAGATACAACTCCATCTTTGCGGCTTTCAATTTAATATTCTCAGCTTGAGAGTTTGTTTGATTGGGATTTTCGTTTCAAATTGTCGATTGGCAGCCAGCGGTATTAGCAAAACTTGTTTTCCCTTCGTCGCATACCGTAAACCACACAAATTCCCTATCACGGACACCATTTTCGATGTCGAACATGATATTCCGAACCAACATTCTCTATAAATTCCAATTAGTAGTGTGTTATAAACAGTTGTTCTGTTGTGTTAACGATTCGCGTTGGATAGAGTCCTACCTCTAGTAAGAAAAACTTTTGAGAAACATAGTGAAAGTGAGAATGCCTAACCGATTTGATCCAGAACGCTTGCGCAGATTCAGGAATCGCATAAAGAGCGAACATACGGGAAATCCTCCGAAACGACCATGCACCGATGCCGAGCGAGCTCGTAGTTATCGGGTGAAATTGAAAGCAGCCAGAGGTAATGCGTTGCCAACAACTAGTTGGGACGCTGGAGAAGGTCCTTCAACTCGAGGTAGGAAATTGATATTTATTAAATTTAAATCAATTTGACAAAGTGCATGTCATCATAGCAATTGAATATCTCTCTATGTTTAATAAATTTCAACATAGTATTAATTGTATTCTGGATATGACATGCGCAGCATGCTTTTACTGCATATGAACCTACAAATGATATCGATATAAATAATGCGCTGAACATATTTTAATGCGTGATTATTTTCTCAGGTGTTTATTTTATATTTGTAAGAATTCATTTTACATTAACCAACCTTTTCTTCCATACCCATAGCAAAGAATAATGATATTTTATAAAACTCACTCTCTTTCTTCTGCGAGATCTAATATATTTATATATATTTCGATTTCCTTAACGTTTTAGCCATAATGGATTCACTAATTTATCTGATATTCACATAGAAACATGAATAATAATTTCACAAGAAAACCATAGACCATATTTTAGGTACGCATTTAACCTTATATTCCCAACTATGGCCTAATGTATTTATCACATAGTAAAATGTAGAATATAAAAGTTTTCAATGGAAAAGTAAGAGTGAGCGGTTGTGTATTTGTCGAAGGGCTTATTCATTCCAACACCTATATAACTAAATAAATATAGTGGGAATTTTAATGTCTTGAAATGAAATGGCTGACTGATCACACGAGAAAGTCATTTAGATGTTATAAAGTAGCTTTATATTCCGTATAGTATACCGAATATAGCCGAATGCCCGGAGCGAGAATATAAATAAATGCCCGGAGCGATGAAATAAATAAACTTTACTGAAATTCGTTCGAACAAGAATCCTTAATGATATCCATATCCATCGAAAGTTTTCGACTCAAATGTTTGTAGGGGGGGTTAAAACTATCATTAATTTAATAATTTTATATTCCTTAACAGATCCTCAACTATCTTCTAGGCCTTAAAGATAATCCATCGTAAAACATGCAACCGTGGCCGTGTCATCATTTAAACCAAAAGGCCCTTTCCAGGGCCACCAGAGAGTTATAAAGAGTGTACAAGAGAATGTTCCCACGCACTGACTTCATAAAACCAAACGGCCCTTTTCAGGGCCACCAAAGAGTTATAAAGAGTGCACAAGAGAATTTTCCCACATACTGACTTCATAAAACCAAATAATATCTCAAGAGAGTACAATAGAATTTTCTTACATACTGGCTTCAAAACGCTGGTCTTATGTCCCATAAGAGCCGCACCCGTCATATTGTGACTTAAACTGCTTCTATCGGTATGGGTAAGCGACCGGCACGAATAATTGAAACCCTTTTAACGCTAATAATAGCCACACAGAATTTCCCTGACATTATAATGCATCACTTGGTTTAACGTAGTCTACGTCAACCGGTCGTGTCTTGTACACAACCCCACTGATTTTTTATTATTTTGTTTGACCCGTCCCTTATGAAATTTTCTACAAACCGAGCCATTGCTCTTTCGGTTCAGTTTAATGAAAAAACCAACAGGCCACCCCCAACGCCCCCCCACCGAATTAAATTCCAAACCCCGCCCGGCCCCCCACTCATTTAATTTAATTAAGTTTAGAAAGAGCCCAGAAAATTTTTGTTTACCCCCCCTTAAGAATATTTTGGGGGTTTAATTATGATACGGCCCCAGTTGTATTTTCTACGATGGTTGAGAGGGCCACTATCTCTAACGCGTAGAAGATAGTCATGGATCTGTTGGTTCATTGGTTGTTCAACGCGCTTTGCTATTTATTCCGGGACGCGGCGTTTAAAGCAATGCCATGTTCAGCCGGGCGCGGTAATGGAAATTTCAAACAGCCAAGAGAAAATGTTAACAAAATAAACTCTTTAATTGGAAAATTGATTTGGTCGTCCTGAAAAGGACGGATTTAGTTGATGGGGGAGACACATGGTTCGCGATTGAACTTGGCTTTCTTTCTTGGTTCATCTCATCTTCATTGCGGGTGGCCATCTTCAGGTGACGTGGGATAGTTGATTCTTGTCTGGTTGTCACGGGCGGCTTTTTCCCGCCAAATCGTAGGCTTCAGCAGCCATGTTTCTCGCAGCGAGGTTGACGGGAGCATCGGCAACCACAGACAACTGCACCAACGCCTCTCCGAGCAACGACTGCTCGCCAGTACACCCTCCATGGTGCTTGCTGCCGCCAACTGCGATCCTACAGCCACCAGCCACTGCGCAGCTCCACGACTGTCGTAAGACTGAATCAAAATGTACTGCTAAGAGCTATTAGGTAATGGCGTCGGATGCTAGTTAGGTAATGGCGTCGGATCAAAGGGGACGAACTTCAATTATTGCGCCACAATAATTAGTTTAAATTATTACACGCAAGACGGATGATTTTCTTAACCGAACCTTTCCTAATTTGCTTGCCACCGCCAGCAACTAATCCGCTATGCATAGCTAGGAACTACAACGAACTCAACCACATGGTCGGTCTGAAGTGACGCAGTTCGGCTCGAATTCCGTTCGTTGGTTGTTCAACCTTCTTTGTCATTTACTACGGGACCCGACGTTTAATGAATGCTATGTACAGCCGGGGCGCGGTAATTGAAATTAATTTCAAACATCACAAGAGAAAATTTCAACCAAATAAACTCTTTAGTTGGCAAACTAACTTGTTCGTCCTGAATACACTGAGGCAAATGCACATAAGAAATTCAATAAAACCCCTTATGAAGTTCAGTCACAAGTTATTTTCATGAATTTCAATGCGGTACCTTATGAAACAGATTTTCTGGATGAAATCATAACGTAAGCTTTTCATAAGGCATTGGAAAAGAAATCAAAACAATGTAGAACATAATTCATATGGGTGCCTTATGAATTTTTAAATTAAGAAATCAGACACCTATAAGTCCGCATTATGAATTTTAGTAGGCACGCTTATGGAAAACAAAAAGCATAATTATAACATTTATATATTTTTGCATGAAATTGAAAACGTATTTTTATGGAATACAATAGGGCAAATGACGGATTCGGCAGGACTTATCGTTTGTCTTAGCCTATTATCGTCAGGGGGTAAATGACGTCCTTGAGCACTGAGTTTTTGTATGAAGGTACATCATGTTCCAGAGCAACGTTTTGCAAAAATATAGCTCTCTACGACTTTATTTACCCCCTGACGATAATAGGCTAAGATAAACGATAAGTCCTACCGAATCCGTCATTTGCCCTATGTAGTTTTTAAGATCAAAGGCGGCCCTCTGTGATGAGTGGCGGAACTAGCATGTTGAAGCAGATTTCAAATTTCTCCATGGTGCGCAATTGGGGGTTTCATTAAAATGCTTGTAATAAATTATCCAATCCTTTAAATTAAATTTGGTTTCCACAACAGGGGTCAAAAGCTAAAGTCTATCAATTTAAGCAAAAATTCTGTATCCTGTAAATCCTGTAGCAACGCTTGCTCTTCGATGATGACTTCCATCTTGCTTTTTAGCGCAGGCGCAGAAATGATGATGTTGATTTTTTGTTTTCAAATAAACACTGTCGATTTTCAAAACTAGCCTTATGAATTTCAAATTCGTGACTCATGAATGGCTTACGTCCAAATAGTGAAAACCAAGGCGTCTAATATGAAACGCATAAGTGACTTATGAAACAAAAAAATCCTTCGGTTTTGGGTTTTCATAAGTTTATCATTTTGAATTTCTTAAGTGCATTTGCCTGAGTGTATTTGTTAATTGTGCACAATTCTCAAGGTATGCAACGAAGAGAAAACTAAAATTATTATAGCCACCGCTGTCTTCCAATTGGTTAGAACTTGAAAAGTAATTTAAGATAAATTCAAATCATACAAACTCTCTCGTAATTAAATTCGTCGTCCTGAAAAGGACGGATTCGAAATGGTCCGCATTTGAATTCAAACCTTCTCGGTCTTTTGATGAATCAGATTATTTCACTCGTTGCACGTTGCGCCTTACCAAAAGATGGCTAGCAGCAAGATCACACGCACACACACACACACACACACACACACACACACACACACACACACACACACACACACACACACACACACACACACACACACACACACACACACAAGCATTTTATATCGCTCGTCGTAGCAGCACCCACCGGCTGGCTATAAATAAATCACTGGCTTGCGCCTAGCAAACCATTGCATAATTTATGGCTGTCAGTGGTCTATAAGATAAAGCATATGTTAGTCAAGAAAATCAGTGAAATTGTCCAGTTACCTTACTGAAGAAACGTTTAATACAATGAAGCACGAATGCTCAAATTGCCATGTTTGGAGTAATAGTTACAGGAAACTTACTCCTAAACCACAGACAATATATAAATGCATATATAAATATATATCAAAGAAACGCTTCAGAAATTAATCACATATTAATATATGCTTAGAGCATTAGTAATATCGATTTCATGTATAAATTCGTAAAAGGCGAATGTATGCTGAGCATTTCTTCATCTGAATAACAGCATTAAAACTATCGGGAGATGTATTAATACAGGAAGCACAATGCGATTCAAATGCGGTATTCAATTAAGACGATAAAGATTATTCCATTCAATTAATATTCAATTAATACAGGAAGACGACTCCACCACCCGGACCCTATGAGCCGGGACTAACGGCTTTACTTCCCTTTCGAAGGAAGACGAGACCAGATTTTTTCGCCCCAGAAAAACCACCGACGTCGACTGGGATTGAACCCAGACCCACTGAGGTTGATAGCAAGATGTTTCCCTTTGTTTTCTATATTTGTTGAAGCGTTGGCTCCGATTGGCTTGCCAAAATTACTCCCAGCAACAGACTTCTCGCCGTATTAAACTGGTAGAAACATGTGCCGAAAATATTCAAAAAGGCAACTCGTGGCTTCTGAACAGTTCTTTTTCACCTTTCACGGCGCCAAAACTAACACCTGACCGTAATCCTGGCTCTTCTTAATCCTTTTTTTTTTGTTTTCCTCCTTTGTCAGCCAGCAAACTCTTGAATCGTGAAAGGTAAACAATAACCCAGACTCACGAAGACCGATGGTGCCAAAAGCACCCCACCTCCGCCTCGATCTTCGCTGTAAATTAATTATTAAATCAATTAAATTTATGACGACGAAAGCAAAAACTTTATCGTTCACCGTACCTACCTTTAAGCTGCTGACAAAAAGTTGACGGTTCAGGTAGAGTATTTGGCAGCTGCTTGTGTTGCTCTGGGGTTAGCTGGATTGGCAATGTTCTCTAGCAGAGTTCAAAGCTTTTGCTTAACTTCTATGTGTAGGTATTTGTTGGCTAAACTCACCCGCTCTCCCTCCGACTTCTAAGGAACTATAACACTCTAGAATTTAACGGGGCGTGGGTGCTCAGTAAATAAATCAAAACAAAAATGTGTTTTGGCCTGTATGAGTTAGCCATAACGGGTTTTTGTCCTGTCTACAAAGTGAAAATTAGTACTGAGAATAATAATTCATTTCATTAATGCTGCAAAGGAACTCAGTGATGCTTACTTGCAAAAACACATGAACAGTTTAATTAAAAATTCTTCGCGTTCAACCGGTTGAAAATGCATTTTCATTCTTGAAGAATAACATTCATCAACAAATAAGATATACGACACTGAAGAAAAGGTCCGCTGAAATCCGGAGGCGAAAAAAAATTCTCGAAAGAAATTAGAAAAAATAATCTCACGAAAAACTTTTGTTTGAACGAAAGCTACAAAACTGTGCAATTTTAAGTAGTCTCATGCCAAAATACGCATCCTACCCGGGCAAGCATTGCAAAGGAAATGAAATAAAGATCGGGAAGTAGGAACCGAGACAGTAGATCAATCACTACGAATCGGGTGGCTTGTCTGTGCGCATGCGTTACGGAAGAGGGGAGTTTTGTTCATCAATGAACTTGCCAGGTAAGCTTCCTGGTTGAAAAGTTTTCGTTGATGTTTTCTAGATACTTGGGAACGTGAAAATAAAAACAAGTTAAAGCTAGAACTATTGGTTAACAAAGATAAACATTAAATTGCTAGAATATTTTACTTGCTTCATTTGTTTTTAAACGATTGGCTCTAAGTACTAAGCATAAGATATAATTCTGCCCTGCCCTCCAAACATAACATCCTAGTTGATAAGCTCCCAGTGTTCAATTTTGAATTTTACATGAAATTTTGAGATAAGTTTATTACCTGTTGAAATCAGCTGCATTGGCACCATATTTTCCAAAGCATTGAAAATCGCGTTCATGTGGAAAATACAAAAAAAAAGTGGTTATGAGTTTTCTTAGCTGTTCTTCAAATTTAGAAAACAATGATGAGTTTTTTTTTGTTCTAGAGGTTTGGCCAATTCTCAGTACTGTGATTGCCAACAGCTGAACGTTCGGTAATCCGATTTACCGGATTTCGGTGAAATTTTACAGTATTCAGGTAAAAAAATACCGGAATTTGTCAAATTTTACCGAAATCCGTTAAACGTTCGGTAATCCGACGTTCAGCTGTTGAAAGTTCGGTAAAAAATTACCGAATACTGTAAAATTTTCTCAGTGTGTATGTCGATCCATAGATAAATCATTGAAGTATCATAAATACAGGAACCGCCCATCACACAGTGTACAGATATGAAAAAATACGGTCAACTATATTTTCTCCCCTTTTCGAAGTTTTGTTAATCACTGTAACCATAAAAAGCATCTTATTTCTGACATAAGATTGTCATAATTACAAACTACTCCGTTTTTTTGGGTCCGTCCACAGAAATCCTTCTTATTTCAAAATTGTGACCAGGTAGAACCTAGGTGTCTTTGAGAAAGTTATTGTTGTGGATTTCTATAAACTGAAAATCGACAGACTATTTGAACACTAATCAAGGATGGGAGAACTCATTCAGTATGAGTTGGGCTGATTTTACGGTAGCACATTTAAGAAGGTGAATTACGAAATATGATGCACGAAGACCTCGTTATATTAGCTTATTTTATGGTGAAGGTCGCTAGAAAACAAACGTGGCTGGTATATTGGCGGATTTGCATCACTACTTGAAGGTCTTGCTGCACTGTAATTGAAGTTTGACATTTGAAATCCTTGTAGATTTGACTTTAATTTTGAAAAGTCTACTGCTCGGACATATAAGACAAAATGCCTCTAGCTAAGGAAAAAGGTAGTTGATCATTCTAGAGACTATATCGACAATGTTGAACTGATTGAACATTATTAATGCCATTTATTTGTTTTATTCTATTGTAACTAACTCTGTGACAAAACTCTTTTGTTACATGTTTTTTTGGGGCTTGTAAGATGCCTCAGCAGCGAAATAATTCCATTTTGACGGTGATTTCTGGCGCCCGTAAAATTTTATTAATTTTGATTCATACAGCATTCGCACGATACAGTATTCATACTGTTTGCACACCTCGTGGATGAAGCTACGATGACGAATAATTCGTTGAAGACATTGCATGTCACTGATGTTACTGATTCGTTTCTTCATGCAATCATCTCCATTAGGCCACTCCTCGATCGCCAACCTGGCCACATTCATGCAACCGTTGGAGATAGGGAGGATTTGATATTTACCTTAAGAAGACACGGGGAACCCACGTAGCCTTCAGTTGATATCAAAGGCAAAAGGAAACGAATAGTCGGAAAGAATAGTTGAACAGAATGCCCTATTTGGTGTACAGAACCAAAATTTATTTAAAAATGGTCGTTGGGAGCATCTAGTCTAAGAAGGTTAAGAGGTGCTCCACATTTCTTCAAAAAGTTAGGACTTTAACCATAGTCCTAACCCAATATCAATGACGTCTATATAAGGTCTGGCCCAGTAGCCACAACAATATTGGTGAAATGAGCGAAATCCGCTCACTACACTTATACCACCGCATTCCCTGCGCACGCTACACAAAAGCTCGGAAAGTGCTACGTCGTACTATTTTATTTTATTCGTTCGCTCCGTGATTGTTTATAGTGTGCGCTAAAAAACTTAATTTTTCAACCGATTCCCGCCTACCGATGATGGAAAATTAGCTCTATATCGCTACTCGATTGTCAAGTCCCAGTGTTTGCAAGTTAATGTGACTAAAACTTCAATTACCTCAGTTAAATTCACTATGAATGGGAACCCATGTTAGCGGAGAAAATGCTTCTGCTCATTAAATGGCATTTGTATCATGATTATTTCCACAATTCAGCATTTATAATGGACGTTTTGACCGTTTTTTCTTTATCTGAACCTATGCACGCCCATAGAAAGTTCAATAGTGTTACGTCATCACTCGTCGACTCAGCAATGTTTACATTATTTTTGCTTCCAATACAAGCAAGCAGTGCGTTGCCCTAGACCTTATATAAACGTCATTGACCCTATATGGCTTATGGTTAGTCCAACCGTCTTCACCTGGGATAGGTATATTTATGGGAGGTTGTTTCGTAGCCTCGTTGGCTAATCATTCGGCTTCGCCGTTTCCATTGATACCGGCTTGTTCAGGGACAGCTTGTTCGAAAGTGGAAAAGGACCGGGACCTGATGGAATACCTGCAGTACTATTGACAGAACTAGCAACCCCTGTTTTGGCTCTTTAATCTATCACTTAAATCAGGAGACTTCCACTATTCTGGAAAAAATCCTTTTTAATACCAGTATTTAAATTGGGCAAACGATCAGACATTAAAAATTATAGAGCAATCGTAATAATTTCAAGTATTCCTAAAATTTTTGAAGCTATGTTAATCAAAAAATATTCGACCAGGTAAAAATCAGTGGGGTTGTGTTTAACACACGACCGGTTGACGTAGACTAAGTTAAATCGTTTGATTAGTTTCGTTAATTTTGTAGCGGAACATTCCCAGAAAAAATAATAATGAATTTTAACAGACGCGTAAATTTTCCCCGTGTGTAAATGCAATCCAAAACAAGCGTAAACAAAGAAATTGTTTGCAATCTTTCAAACAACAGACCTGATGTCAGCGATATCAGGTTTTAATTTAAATTAAATATTCCATGAATTTGTGTCAAATCTAGAGGGTACATGCATTAGTTAACGCAGAAATTAAATGTTTATTTCAAACAATGTGGCAACGCACACCGAAAAAAATAATGAATTTAAACAGGCGTTTATAATTTCTCTTCGTTTAATTGTAAGCCAGAGAAAGCGTAAACATCGAGATTGTTTGCAATCTTTTAAACGCTAATGTTGGCAATCTTCCATGCAACAGACTACATTCAGGCGTTATCGGACGTAAATTTACACGAAATATCCCATTAACTTCTGCCAAACCTAGCATTCCCTTTATGTGTGTTAGAAAACGCAGAAAATTAAACGTTTCTTTCAAACTGTGCAGGTACTGTTCTAATGGGACGTATGTGAGTAAGAATGTTAGTACGTTCTATGAAAATTAGGAAATTCTATTGTACATTCTTCAGACAGGTTTAAATGAAGATACGGCCTTGAGTCGAAGGCCCTTCTCCAGGGTCTCAACCAGTAGTTGGGAACGAATAACCTCTGGCAGCTTTAAGTTTTGCCCGATAATCATGAGTTCTCTTGGCATCGGTACATGGTCGGAGGATTCGTATGTTCGATCTTAACACGCTTCCGAAATTTGTGCATATGTTTGGCATAACGTATTCTCACTTTCACAGTTTCTCAAAATTTATTTCTCCCTAAAAGTAAAACTCTATCCAACGCGACTCGTTAACACAACAGAATGACTATTCATAACAGTACTACTTAATTGGAATGTGCAGAGAAAGTTACTTCGGAATATCAAGTTTGAGAATCAAAATGTTATCGGTGACAGGGAGTTTCTTGATACTTTCCGGAACGCAACATTCTTTGAAATTTTCCAACACCGATGGATGAATATATACACAAAATATATTCATCTTTTATTAATAAAATTCTAAATACTTGGGTGAACAAAATGTCGTAAAAACCTCTAGTTAAAAAGCGCAAAAATCTCAAAAATAAATCATTCGAGAAACGATCGAGTTATTCGCGTCCGGTGTTTCATTTTTCGAGACAGTAGCCATTTGTAAGTTGTACACAATGCTCAAGGTATGAAACGAAAAGAAAACATAAAATGGAAAAGCCAGCTCTGGCTGCCAATTAGCAAGAAATTGGAAAGTAATGTTAAATAAATTCCAATCAAACAAACTCTCTCAAAATTGAATTAGTCGTCCTGAAAAGGGCGGATTTGAAATTGTCAGCATTTCAATTAAAACCTTCTCGGTCTATTGAAGAAGCAGGTTATTAAAGCCATTTCACGTTGCGCCTTACCAAAAGATGGCTACCAAAAGGATCACACACGTTTTTAGATAATATAAATTGGATTGAATGATATGTTTGAAGTTTCTGAGGAAATTGCAAACGAGTACAAAGATCGCTCTATATAAGCCGTTGATTTTCAAGTTTATAGAAGCATAAACATGGAAGAAAAATAGTAAAGCATTCGAGATTTTCGAGTACAAAACGATGCATATTGTATCAAGGACTTCAACGTCGGAGGACTTGATTTCAACGTCGTTGACAGTTTGTAGACAATTATCTGAGCTACCAAACTCTTTTCAGTTTGGTTCACCACCAGACACTTTTAATTTATTGAAAATCCTCACTCCATCGCATTTGCGACAGGATGAGCACTTTTTTAACAAATATTGTCAAATTTGCCAGCTCCTTCTTAAAATGACCAATCAGTTCTAGCCAAAATTTGTCCAAACGCTGTTCTTTTTCTCTGGATTCCGGCAAGCAACGTTTTTGAAGACCTCATTGAGCACAGCTACCCAAATTCTTCTTTCACTTTGTGAGTAACTGCAGGGCTCAGATAGTCTTTATCTACGAACGTTTCTAGACCAAGCTCCAGACGCTTTTTAGTTATATCCGTGAAGTGAGTTATAACATCAGGGTTAATGCAGGTGACGTAACGCGTAGAACGATGTGTCAAAAGAGATTTGTTGAGTAGCTTCTTCAAAAAAAACCACAGTAAAAAGATCTTTGTCGGAAATTTTGTAAATTCTCTCGCTGTTTTTGATTGCCGATTTAGAGGCAAAACCGATTTCAACATTAAAGGCCGGCAGAAGATTGCTCTCCGTCAATTCTATTTGGCCAGCCTGTCAGGCGATCGGGCTTAACAATTTTCTCCATAGCGGCTCTAAGCAGTCCCATCAAATTGTCGAAAAGAAACGGAGTTATAGGAGATTAGTTCTGGTATTCTCTAAAAAACGACTCGACCATTCCTGAGGACTCGATGACAAAATTCAGCTTTGGTACCAGTATCTTATCGTCTACCGCAACATTCACAACGGTAATAAGCTTTGCAATGTGTTTAGCTATGACATGAAACTGAACGTGTCGAAATTTTACGGGTCTGTTAAATTGATCATTTTCCTCTATGCATAATTATTGGTGCGTGTATTTTCAAAGAAGTGGGATATCATTTTGAGCTACATCTCTGATACAGAGCCCGAATCAACGCAATGAAATAATCTGAAATATTCATTACTTTGTTACGGAATTGAACGATTATATATTTCACTTCACCAGGCAAGCGGTTAGCAACTGTTTCAAGAAAAACAAGTAACTTTGATACTATTTCTTCAATGCCAATATAACATCTTCAAAGGTTTAAATTAGAAGTTCATGATGATGGAAATAAAAACTCCATTCCACTTCCTTAGAAACCTTCACCATTTTAAGCAATGCAAGGTTTTCCTCTTTGTTGACATTTCATGAGTTAAAATCTGGGACATCCATCGACCGTTCCACTGTTCATTAATAAACATGCTCTACGCTGCGGCATTTTCTTTGCATTGGTAAATTTTCATCAGCAAATTGCTTCTTCCAAGTTGCTTGTTTCTATACTAGGACGAAGATAACCATGCTGGTTGCACTTGAGCTAAGCATATGCACTTTTGCATCTGCTCCATACTCACATCTACTTCTCATCCAATGTCCGTAAGTTTATCGCGTAGGAATAGATTGAAACAATAAAGCACATATTTCTTGGTTGAGATCCGAAAAATGCACAGTTGTTTGAAATAAAATCTTTGTCGTTCGCAGCTGACAGTCGTCGTCCCTGCTGCTGATTTTATAGAGAAAAGTGGAGTAGGATCGCCGCCAAAGCGATTCAAGAAACGAAAAATAAGCTAGCAATTTTAAATTTTGAAATACTACCTACAGATGAATAAGTGGTTATTTTTCTTAAAGTGGACTTTCAAAACTTTCTGAATAGTTTCATTTTGATATTTTTGATTGAAAGTTCTCTGCAACCGGACTAAGCAAGGTAGTGACAAGGTATTTCAAATTATTTATATCTCTTCTCTCCCTCTTTGTAGATGACTTGCCATCCGTGTTGCGTTTCTCACAACAGGGACATAACATGGACCACTTGCGTTAAAGAACTTTGGTCTGGGAGACTGCCCAATAATCCAGCTTCACGTACGTTTCGTCGTCCATGAGGATGAATCCTTCATATTTCGTAAGAACCTCATTGTACAACTTCCGGACACGTCTTCTGATCCCTAGATTCTGCTTCAGTGTCCTGTGTGATTGCTTACTGGTATTGTTCTGGCGGTGGTTTGACTGGCATTGAATATCTTGGCGATTTAATCATCCGAAAGCCCTGGGTTTGCCCTAACCGTTCTCAATACCTTCAAATGCAACTTCCGATCCTTAATTCTACTACGACGCTTGCTATGATCCTGCCGATCAATAGTACGCCGGTCACGAACATGTTCGACTGCGCTCGATCGATTTGAACCTGACCACGTCGCATTTTTTAAGTGGGTTTCCAAAATTAATTTTCTGTTCGCAGCTTCCATCAATTACAACTTCTTTGAAACAACTTTTCAGCACTGAAAGAGAAAACATACCACATCAAACTGCTGTCAAAACATTCCAGATCCAACCACTAGGAGCACTGTATTAAAATAAACAGTGCGTCCAGATACGAGTTTGAATCTTTGTTTATAAATCTTGTTTCAGATTATTTTGTTTCTGTAGCAAGAGTATGAGCATAAACATGATTGGCCGCCCGAGGTTGCTACTCCGTTATTACCAAACCAGCTGATATTACACAGAGAACCAACAGATGATGTGTGGGACTAACATACATTCTGAATGTGTAAAAACTGGTGATCTCAAACTAAGGTAATACCGGCTTATCACAAAAATTCAACTCAGTGGACGCAGTGGTTCTTCGCCCCTATTGAAAAGGTAATACCGGCGCCGGCCCAACTCGAATGCAGGTTAAATATGGAAAGGGTAGGAATGTGTTAACGTGATACTCGCTTTATTGGAAGCCGAGAACATTTCTGCACTTCCACGAGAAATCACTAGGATGTTGAATAACAGGATTGAGTGTCAGCAGTTCTCATTTTGGTAAACGATAAGCTGAATCCACGTGGCGTCTACAGGGTGTTAAATAAGTTCGGATACATTTTCAAAATATAAAAAAAAAATGAGAATAAACCTCTTTTTCTGGGTTCATTTTATTGAAAGCAATAAAATCAAGCTCACGAAGCCCCTTCTTCGTACTTCTTCATGAGCTTCAAACGTTTCTCGAACGCGTTGCGTGCGACACCCACAGACCGGGGCATTTCGTCGCAAATTTTGAGAATTACCGTCTTGAACTGGTCCAAGGTGCTGACCTTGTATTCATTTAGCTTCGAAATCATATAGGACCAAACAAAAAAGTCGAGAGGATTCAAATCCAGGGAGCTGGCAGGCCACAAAGTTTTGTCCAGAAAGTCGGTTAAATTGTCCTGAAACCAGGTTTGGATCACATTGCCGTGTGGGCTGGTGCACCGTCCTGCTGGAACACGTAGTGATCATCTCCGTAGAGACTTCGGAGACTGGGGGCAACAACCTTCTCCAAAACTTCACTTTTGTAGTACGCCGCGTTGATTTTAACGCTTTTTTTCAATAAACATCAAGGAGAGCTTACCACGTTTACATACTGCCCCCCAAACCATCACCGTCGCTGCACGTTGGAACCGTTTCTCGCCCGGAACAACGAATTTCTGACCAGCGTGCTGAGAGCTGATCACCTTGGCATATAAAGGTAGTATACAATCGGGCGCATAATCATTTACCAAACTGCGCCCGATTGTATACCACCTTCATATCCCCTTCGCTCGTTTTGAACTTCTATCTTTCAATTTTCGTAACCTGCCGTTACTCTAAACGGAACTATCAATGCTTTCTCTTCAATTCTCTTAGTTCTAGCAATAAATTACTATCCACTCTTAGAGCCACTCATATTGATGGAAAATTATCTGCTTCTGACAAATTTCATCATTAGATATCGTTACTCCGCGCATATGGAGAATACAACAAAACAACAACCAAAGTGTAAATTTGGTCTGTTTTTTTTTTTCACACCATTTGCAGAAATAAATTGAGCAAAAAGTAGTCAAAACCATAACCTCATTGGATATGTCTGCTTGCTGAAAATATTCCTAATTTATTCTATAAAGAAGAGTTATTGTTCTGTCAAACTAATATGCGCAGGCTTCATGGACTTCTGATACTAAATATCTCTAGTGGTGCAATAACATTTAAAGAAGTACATAGAATCCAATTTAAAAATGTTGTTTTTCCAAAGAATCTACAAATCAACTCAAGGTGACGATTCTACGGATTGCCAGCGAAGAGGTTCACATAATACAAACTGTGCACTATATGAACTTTCTCCGGTAATTATAAATACACTAACGATTAACAGCTAGCAATGGCGCTATTCAGCACTGTATTTAGAGGAAATTCCTATGCAACACCCAAGTGTCTGTTTTGCATGTCAGGAGCGGCACAAAAAAGCGACTGTTCCCCATGTCAGGGGTGGCTATAATATGGATGCTTTTTACGCGCAGCTTGGACGTGAATATGATCGCTGCCATGGCATTTAGGTAATCTAAAAAGACTTAAATGCTCAGGTTGGCCAGGAGGAGGAGTTTTGATTGACTTTTGGTAAATTCGGGGCTTACCAGTGCACAAAAGACAACAGCCTAAGACTTATTGAATTCTCCGCCTCCAAGAATATTGGCATTCGTAGCACCTACTTCAATCGCAGCTTTCAGTATACATACACCTGGAGATCACCGCATCAGATAGAATCGCAAATCAACCAATTTTTGATTGCTGGACCGCACTTCTCTGAAAAAATTGACTTCGAAACCTGGTGATGTTGAAACTGCGACCAAAACTATCCGTCGTAAACAGCGTACGGTACCGTCTCCCGCCACGGCGCAATCTTGAACGACTGAAGCAACGAGATGTCACAACAGCCTACGCGCAGAGTGTCGAAGCATCGTTGCCGAATGAGGGCATGCTCGAAGAAGCCCCTCTTGAGGACTGCTGGAATAATATCAAAGCAGCTATCAAAGACCTAGCTGAAAACGTCGTCGGACATGTGACAGAGCCCATGGAATGATTGATTCGACGATCAGTGAAGGGAAGTTTTGGAGGAGAAGGACACAGCGCGGGCAGTAATGCTGTAGCACGAAACCTGGCAGAACGTGGACCGTTATAGACAGAAGCGACAAGAGCAGACCCGCCTATTCCTGGAAAAATAATCCTGCCTGGAAGGAGCGAAGTGTGATGAATTCAAACAGATGCACGCTAAATGTCTATCAGAGGTGATTGACAAACATTACGACGAACACCTGAATGATCCAAACGACACAAGCGCAGAAGACCAAGACAGCGGAAGAAATTGTTACGTCAACGTAGTGGGTGATGGGAACGAACCAGCTCCCACGCTGGGTGAAGATTTGTTTAGATGTCTTTATTAAAGAGACTTTCAGCCGGTGGCTGGTTCGTCTCTAGGTATACGCTAGGAGAAGTTAAAAATGCTATCCAACAGCTGAATAAAAACAAGGCGGCTGGCAAGGATGGTTTCGGGGCCGAACTCATCAAGATGGCCCTGGAAAAGCTGTTCATCTTTCTGCATCGGCTGATAGTCCGAATGTGTGAAACTGAACAGCTACTGTGGGAGTGGAAGCAACATGCCCCATCTCCAAGAAGGGCAAAAAGTTGGAATGTGTGAACTATCGAGCGATCACAAACCTAAATGCCGCCTACAAAGTGCTCACCAACGGTAAATGATTCCGTGGGAAGTTATCAGGCCGGTGGCACCGACAGGCGCTCAACAACGGACCAGATCTTTATTGTAAGGAAAGTTCCTCAAAAATGCCGTGAATACCAGGTCCCAACGCATCACCTGTTCATAAATTTTAAGGCAGTGTACGACGTTATTGACCACACAGAGCTATGGAGAATTGTTGTTGACACCCGGGAAGCTCACAAGATTTATAAAAGCTTCGATGGACGGTGTGTAAAACTACGTGAAGATTTTGGGAGAATATTCTAGGTTGTTTGGAACACGTCTGTCACTACAACAAGTTGAAAAAACTTTCATGCCTGTTGTTCAAAATTGCGTTGGAAGTTATCATGCGAAGAGCCAGGATCATTGGCCAAGGTACGATTTTCACATACTCCAGAAATTTTTTGTTTTTTGTTTGTTTCGTGGATTATGTGAATTTTGTTGGCAGAAACTTTGGAACGGTGAGAACTATACACCCGTCTTAAACGTGAAGCAACAAAAGTCCGATGGTGAATGTTTCAAAAACAAAGGACATGCTACAAGGAAGGACAGAGTGTGAAAGCCTTACGATAGGCGGGAATATTTTCGAAGTGGTGAAGGATTTTTTTTACCTCGAATCCTTGATTATTGCAGTGACATCCGAAGAGACATTGTAATGTTTCACGTTTTTTTAGTAAATATTTTTCTTATTTAGTTTAGTTAATTGCATTTAAATTGATTGTAAATATAGATTTAGTAAAATTATTGAAATATTTCAACGGTAGATAAAATCGGTCCGTTCCTGTGCCGACGTTACAACTTTGCCATAAAAGGTCAATTTTTATATTTTGGTTGTATGATCTCACACGTGCTTACGGGGTGCGCCATGCAGGCCGTCGCCATGCGAAATATTTGGCGCAACTATTTGAATAGTGAGGATATTTGAAGAGACGGCCTATTTCAATAGATAAAAGGACATTAGGAATTTTCTTGCTGGCAAAACTATTCTAACTCGTTCATTTCGCTAAAGATACGGCTGGTGAACAGAAGTGCGCGAATTTATCTTAACTACGTTCAAGTTCAAGTTGGTTTGATTTTAAAGTTCTGCATTCCGTTAAAAGGTGAGAAAGCTAGTGAGTGGTTTTGTTTCGAATAGTGGTGTTTAAACGTTTTTTCTTTCTTTTTGTACAGTGGACATAAGTCCAAATTAAATTTAATGAGCTTAGTTTTTGATTGTAAACCTAATGTGAGTTCACGCTGGATTTCTAGCGCGTGGCGCTTTTTTGTACGAGCTGGAAATACGTTTTTCGTCTGGCTATCGTCAACGTGGGATCGGGCTACCATCTGTGGCATCGTTGTTTACGTTCGTGAGACCATCAGGCTCGTACGCACTGCGAGCTTTCATAGGTAGTTAAACGGAGGAAGAGTGAAGTCGCTAGTTCTCGAAGCGAAATATTTTTCCAACGGTCGCCAATTATCCGTCGACGAGGTCCTTTTCGTTACTGCCCTGTGGAACACATCTTCCAAGAACGCGAATCGTGAGCCGTACGTCGCCAAACGCGTACCGCGGTTCGGATTCCATCTAATAGGAGTGGGGTTTCATTGCGTCACGGGTTGCGGTCATAGCGGAAGCATAGTACGCGAAGCCGTGCGGTGGCAAGTTGGCCTTTCTCCTTGAGGAGCGAATCACCCAGGACCGTAAGACGCGTAGTCGTCGCAATAGCCCTTGTGGTCCAAATCGGAAGTCTTCCGTCCAGCCGCCACTCCCTCCGCAACTCTAGTTCGGCCATATCGCGCACGGGTCACCTTCCTTCGTTGCTCGCCATCTTGCAGCACGTAAGCGACGCTGTCGTTTCTTCGCCATCGCTACAGACATCGTTAACATCGTCTGGAAGGTCGTCCGTCGCCGCCATCTTCGAGTCGTCGATCAGCAGTCATCGAGTCTCCAGTTCGTCGAGAAAAACCTGCGCAGGTATGTGAGCATGTTTCTTCATGGCGATGATTTTGCTCTTTTTCCCGTACACTTGAAGAAATCCAACACGAATGAATGTAAAATATAGTTCTGCAAAGAGAAGTTTGAAGATTAGTTTTTTGTACGTTTGAATGCTACTCCCTGAATAAAACACACTTACTACGTTACGTTCCGTTTTCCTTCCGTTTCCGCTCAGTTGAGTAAGCATTCCTCTCTTCTCGTTCGTTCCGTGGGTGAGTCAGAAAGTGCCTACAGCTGTTCCAAACTGCAAAG
The DNA here is from genome assembly GCA_024533555.2 of Aedes koreicus. Classification (NCBI taxonomy): domain Eukaryota; kingdom Metazoa; phylum Arthropoda; class Insecta; order Diptera; family Culicidae; genus Aedes; species Aedes koreicus. The sequence continues at coordinate 428,280 of JAHHFK020004741.1, read as the reverse complement.
TTTAAAGACTCGGCGTATCCCTTGAGATTAGTCTTTTTTGCCGTTCGAGAGGTCCTCTGAGAGAAAGTCTCATTTTCCGGGCAAAGTTTTAACACGACCACTGGTCTCTCTTAACCGATAGTGGCGCTTAAGCCACGGAGTTTAATTAAATCCTCAAAGACATTCCGCGAACGGTTACAACATAAGCAGTGAAAGTCATACCTGCTGTGGGCTCCAGAAGAACTTACGGTTAACGGTTACCTTGTACAAAACGCTGATAAGACCGGGTGTTCTCTATGGGCATAAGACGTAGCCAATACTCGAGGAGGACCTTTCAAGTACTAGGTGCTTTCGAACGTCGAATGCTTAAGACCATCACTGTTGGTGTGCAGAAGAACGATGTGTGGCGACGAAGGATGAACCACGAGCTCGCCCAACTCTACGGTAAACCCAGCATCCAGAAAGTGGTGAAAGCTGGAAGGATTAGTTGAGCAGAGTGTGTTGCAAGAATTCCGGACAAAAACCTTAAGAAAGTGGAGTTTGTCTCCAATCCAACCGGTACAAGAAGAAGTGGAGCGCAGCGATCAGCTGCAGCAAAATATAGCGAGTGTGGGTCATCAACGAGGTTGCAAAGAAGAAGCTATGAATCGAGTTCAATGACGAAATGTTTTAAACGAAGTTTTGACATTTTAATTCTGTTACACCAATAAAATGAAATGAAATTTGCATATTATGTGAGCAGCACAAGATCTCCTTTGACGGACCAGCAATCAAACCCGTCGTACCCGGCTTTGTTAAAGCATACTTTTACTGAGTAGAGTATCTGCAGGCCTATGATGATTCTACACGCAGTTTTTTTTTTGAAACCCAAAACTTCAGCCAAAATAAGCCATGTTGTTCCATGTGAGATGCCTATAGAGTCAGCTATCACATCCACAGTTGATCGATGATCTTCTAAAACCATATCCTGTATTTTAGCTATGATTTCTGGGTTTGATGCCAAACAAAACCAACAAAACCACACACCAAAAAAAAAAAAAACAAAATCCAAAAAACCCCACTTCGTATTTTACTCAAACTACACACTTAGAAATTATGAATTTTACACGAGACGTAATTCCTGCTTGTAAAAAGTCGGGGAACGTAAACAAAGATTTCGTGTAAAAGTATGTCTCCTGAAACTGACAAATACGCAATTCGACAAAAGATGTGTTTGATTGAATTTATTTTCTCATCTCTTTCAACTCATTCTTATGTGCTAGAGGACGCTTGCATGTGTCGGTCTCAGGGGACAGAAATTTACATGACATTTTGGTAGTGTGATAGGTTCTGCGTAGTTCTTATTGAGTGTGCGGAGGTCAGTTGGACGGTGCTAGAAAGAGGGAGTAAGTTAATTTATATTTTTTTAATTATTTAAAAATTAAAAAAAAAACAAAAACAACAAACACCTGTGCGTGAGCATTTATTTATCCTCCCCGGGGTGGTTGCCCCCCCCCCCCCCATAATATACCCCCAGGCGTAACAGCGCTGTGGTTCTGGCTTAGTGGGGCACGGGAGGCCCAACAAAACCAATCATGAATAAAGAACGCATTCTTTTCCGTTCTCCCATATGCATCCTACTAGACTGGCGCATGCTTTCGGTGGAATAACTGGGTCAAGTGGTGACTCTTTGATGCCATCCAGCATCCGAATAAACCGGTCTAGCGTTCGTTTAGTTGATGCTCTATGCATGTCATATTCATCCTTTCCGCCGAAGGTGGCCAACATCCCGGCAGTCAGTGGACTGAAACGTTGAAGGAACAGCAAACTACGAATATCACTCGAATGAAGATGTTTCAAAGTATTCTCATGGTATTAGTAAGTAGTTCTCTCTGAAGTAAATCCATTGAGTGGCTTTTAAAGATGTTTTGTTTTTTTTTTACGAAACATGGGTTGAAGAGTTTTTGCTGTTCTGCTTCATTTCCCTATAGATAAAGGCACTTTTATTTTGACTTGAATTTGAACTCACAAGACGGTACTTGCCATATTAAATATACGTAAAATAAATCAAACGACTCAATGTTTTTCTTCATGCTTAGAGCACGTTGAGTTCACTAGATTTTTTTTCCATCAAAATCAACTCTTATCGCTCCCGCAGCAATAAATTCGAATTTATTGCAAACTAATCATGCGTTTCACTTGGAGCTTGCTGGAAAGAAACGGCTTACTTTCCCTTCGTAGCCTTGTTGTTATCTTGAAATTTCCATCTTTTGGTGGGCCAAACATGCGGAGACTGGCTTCAACCGTACCTACCCACATTTCCCCCAACGAAAAGATCAGCCGCTTAGAAGGAGAAAGCTTGCTCCCATCAGCGTCAATCTTCCTCTCGAGCCCCATCTCCTCGGTGTAATAATTTTATCTTTCAAACAACAAAAGCGAAATAATCACAGAACTGGAAAATCAATCAAATGAATGGGAAAATGATGAGCACAAGACGAGTGTATTTTGTGGCTACCCCTTCTCTAAAGGGTTGGGGCGTTTAAATATACTTGGAAATGAATTTCAGCAAATTAGTCTGCCTTGCCAATCTAATCGACTGATAAAAGGGGGTATTTATAGCGCTTGGATCTACGAGCGTATTCGATGATTTTCAAGAGGAGTGAGAATTCTGAGAGGAGCAGCTTTATTTCGAGGTTAGCACTTTTGCGAGGGATTAATATCTCCTGCAGTAATAATCGTTCTCGTTCGTCAGTTGTTACTTTTAACGGTTTGAAAGCTGATAATTTTGTAACGTCATCTGATGCAACCTGAATAACTATTTATTGATGATCACTAAAAAATAATCATGGATGTGATTAAAGTTTTAGAAATACTGTGCTGGATGAGAGGTTGCACAAAACCAAGTTATAAGCTTATTGAAGAATAAAGGGTATGCAGTACAGAAGCTTTCAGGGCTTCAATATTCTTGTGTCAATACAGAGTGCTGTGAAGGTTGTAAATCTTCTATCTATGTATAAAGATAAACGGGGTATTATGAGTTGGCAGGTCGTATAAAAGGTCCTTCAATTCACGACTAAAGGGTGTCCACAGTTAAATTGCATCACTTTAAACTCGTCCTCAAAAACAAGTCGCTCAACCGATTGTCATGAAATATTCAGGGAATAAAATACAATGTATAATATTGGTTTAGGTATTTTTATTTCACTGTATTTCTTTACCAAATCCAAAGGCTCGAAAATTCTTCTTAATACCACGCATAAGATTTTGTACAACGCTTGAACCGACATTTTTTCAGGCTTTCAACCATGACTTAAACATTTCCTGTTCTGTAGTGACAACTTTAGGATGCTTACGAAGTTCGTGCTTCATTATAGCTCAATATTTTTCAATTGGCCGCAACGCTGGAGAGTTTGGGGGATTAAGATCCTTCGGCACGAAATTGACACCATTCGTCTTGTACTACTCCAGAACATCCTTGGAGTAGTGACAAGAGGATAGGTCCGGCCAAAAAAATGTAGGAACGTTGTGTGTTTTGAGAAACGGAAGCAGTCGTTTTTTCAGGCTTTCATGCATGTATACTTGACCATTTACAGTTGAAGTTGTCACGAAAGGCTTTCTCCGTTTACCACACGAACAAATCCCCTGCCAAATCATGAATTTCTTGGGGAACTTTGACACTTGCTGTTTCCTGAGAGACTCTGGAACATCGAACTTGTCTTTCGCAGTCACATACTGGTTGCCGGGAATTTGTTTAAAGTCCGCTTTTACGTGTATTTCGTCGTCCATGATGCAGCAGTGTGGTTTCGTCAACATTTGTGTGTACAGCTTACGCGCACGTGTTATAGATGTCCTATTCTGTTTTTCATTGCGGTTTGGAGCTTTCTGAACTTTGAATGAACGAAGCCCGGCTCGTTTCTTGGCTTTCTGCACGAAACTTTTGGTCAAGTGCAGTTTTTTCGCGACATCCCGAACGGAACAGTTGGGTTTGCGTTTGAAGGCAGCAACCACTCGCTTGTGATCCTTCACACAGTACGGAACACTTTTTCTACCACTCACCTTCTTCCGATCGACAGTTAAACCTTCCCCGAAACGTTTTATGACACGAGACACTGTAGACTGGTGAATTTTCAACATCTTTCCGATGGCTCGGTGCGGGAGAAGTGGGTTATCGAGGTGCGTACCCCCCCCCCCTGCTCCTCCTCCCCCACCAACTCCACAACCACAACACACACCACAACAAAAACCCCCCCGACACAACAAAACCCGCGGACACCCATCCCCCCCACCCCTCCATAAAAACCAACCCAAAGGACAAAAAGAAAAAAAATAAAATGTGGCCCCCCCCTCCCAAAAAAAAATATCTTTTTATAAAACAAAAAAATTTTTTTATTTTTTTTAAAATATTAAATTTTTTTCCCTTAAGGGCCCCTCCACTTTTTTTCCAACCTTTCTTGCGTTCGTTTTGTGGTGTCATTCGTTAAATTTTATATTCTAATAGCTGAACCCGGTGCGTGCGCTGCTACGCTTGCAAATAAATAAAAGAAAATTTAATATAACTGGCACGTTTATGGTTTTTTTTTCGAAATGAATTTTTTTTTCTTGAATGAGCAGGGGTTCAAACTTCTATCAAAACATGCTTCTTACCCGAGAAAAACACGTTTTGTGTTTAAGTAACCTGGATAATTCTCATTTTTGGTAGAAATTTGTGTTTCATTCGTATGGGAGCCCTCCCTTCCAGAGGGGGATGGTTTCTCAAACCACCATACAATCATTGCCTTCAAAACCCTCCACATGCCAAATTTGGTTCCATTCGCTTGATTAGTTCTCGAACCATCACATTGGGCTCATAGATTATAATAAAAATTTGAGTTTCATTTGTTTGAAGCCCCCCCCCCCCTTCTTCAGAGAGGGGAGGTGTTTTGAACTACCATAGATACATTTTTGCCTTCAAAACCCCCCATATGCCAAATTTGATTCAATTTGCTTGATTAGTTCTCGGGTTATGATGAAATTTGTGTCTCATTTGTATGAGAGCGTTCCTTCCTGAGAGAGAAGGAGTCTCAAACAATCATAAGAACCTTTCTCAGCCCCAAAAACCCCTTCATATAAATTGTCACGTTGGTCGGTTCAGAACTTTCCGAGTCTATAAGGGTCTGACAGACAGACAGACAGAAATTCATTTTTATGTATTTAGAAATCTAGCCTCCAAAAACCCCCATATGCTAAAAAGGGTGTCATTTACTTGATTAGTTCTCGAGTTATGCCGAAATTTGCATTTTATTTGTATGGGAGCCCCCCCCTCCTTCAAAATGGGGAGGGGTATTGAACTGCCATAGAAACATTTCTTGCCTCCAAAAACCTCAACATACCAAATGCCAAATTTGGTTTCATTTGCTTCATTGGCCCTCGAGTTATGCTAAAAATTATGTTTCATTTTTATGGGAGTTTCCCCTTCCAGAAGGCGGAGGGGTCTCAAACCACATTAGAAACATTTATTTCTCTCAAAAACCTCCACATGCCAAGTTTGGTTCCATTTGCTTTAATTTTTATCGAGTTATGCAGAAATTCGTGTTTCATTTGTATGAGAGACCCCTCTTTCAGTGAGCGGAGGAGTCTCAAACCACAATAGAATCATTTTTTGCCTTCGAAAACCTGCACATGCCAAATTGGGTTCCATTAACTTGATAAGTTCTCGAGTTATTCAGAAATTAGTGTTTCATTTGTATATGAGCCCTCCTTTCAGAGAAGGGAGGGGCTCGAGTCAACTTAGAAACATTTCTTGCCTTCAAAAACCTCCACCTGCCAAATGTGGTTCCATTTACTTGATTAGTTCTCGAGTTATGCAGAAATTTGTGTTGGATTTGTTTGGAAACTCTCCTCCCTCCCCCTTCCAGATGGCGGAGGAGTCTCAAACTTCCATAGAAACATTTCTCTCCTCCAAAAACCTCCACATGCCAAATTTGGCGCCATATGCTTGATTGGTTCTCGCGTTATGCACAAATTTGTGTTTCATTAGTATGAGAGCCCCCCTCTTACAGAGGGCGGAGGGGTCTTGAGTTACCATAGAAATATTTCTTGCCTTCAAAAACCTCTACCTGCCAAATTTGGTTCCATTAACTTGATAAGTTCTCGAGTTATGCAGTAACTTGTGTTTCATTTGTATGGGAGCCCCGCCCCTCCCCTACCAGAGAGAGAGGAGGGGTCTCGAACCACCGTAGAAACATTTATTGCCTTTAAAATCCCCGCGAGCCAAATTTGGTTCCATTTGCTTTATTAGATCTAGCGTTATGAAGAAATTTCAGTTTCATTTGTATGACAGTATCCCTTCTTGGAGAGGGGAGGGGTCTCAAACCACCATAGAAACATTTTTCACCCCCAGAAAACCCCACATGCCAAATTTGGTTCCATTTACTTGATTAGTTCTCGAGTTATGCAGAAACTTGTGATTCATTTGTATGGGAGAACCGCCCCCCCCCCACCTACCAGAGAGAGAAGAGGGGTCTCGAACCACCGTAGAAACATTTATTGCCTTTAAAATTCCCGCAAGCCAAATTTGATTCCATTTGCTTTATTAGATCTAGAGTTATGAAGAAAGCCTCCCCTTTCAGAGGAGGGAGGGGTCTCTTACTATCTTAAGAACCTTCCCCGGCCCCAAAAACCTCTGCATACAAATTTTCACGCCGATCGGTTCAGTAGTCTCCGAGCCTATTAGGGTCAGACAGACAGACAGACAGACAGACAGAATTCCATTTATATATATATAGATTTACATATCATCCCTGATGGGGATTGGTTGGTTTAATTTTATAAGTTTGATAACCTACTTAACTTCAATAACTACTATTCGAAAAACCTAGGGAAGAGGTACCAGGTCCCGAATGACTTGGTGGTCGGATAGGTGGCAACGTGTTCTGTATCTATTGATAGTCTCACTAAAACAATCTTCGAGTGTTTTAATCTCGGCCAGACGGTGGATCTCAGTATTTCTCGTCCCCGGAGGTGTGTTCAGGATTATCCTGAGAAACTTGTTTTGAAACCACTGGAGCTTCACGTGGTGTGTTTTTGCGTAATTCTCCCAGATCGACATGACGTCCTCAATAACCGGAAGTATAATTTGTTTGTAGACAGTAAACTTGTTCTTCAGGGACAATTTAGACTTTCTGTTTAGCAAGGGGTACAGTAGCTTCAACAGAACGTTACATTTTGTGACTGTCTTATCAACCTGTTCCCTGAACTTCATCTTGCTATTTATCTAGTGTCACGCCAAGCTAGAAGGCTGAATTTTTCCATAACACCGTTGTACCGTTTAGACAAATTTTAACATCCTAAGCCGGAACAAGTCTGGTAGATTTTGAGTGAGGGAAAAGGATGACCAGGGTCTTCGCTGCAATGATGCAGATCTTCCAGTCTGTGAGATACTTCAACAGAACATTCAGGCTTCGCTGCAGTTTCGATGCGATCGCTCTTACTACTCTACCATTGTGGACGACTGCGGTATCATCGACAAACAGCGACAGAGATCCATTTTCAGGGAGTGGGGGTTGTCCGAGGTAAACAGATTAAATAAAAGTGGACCTAATATGCTTCCCTGCGGAACACCGGCAGAAACCTGCTACGCATCGGAAACTGCACCATGCAGCGAAACACCGAATGTTCTGTTTGAAAGGTGATTCTTCACCATTTTTACCGGAAAGACTGGAAGACTATACCGATGCAGCTTGTACAGTAGACCATCATGCCAGACGTTGTCAAACGCCTTTTCCACGTCAAGAAGGGCCGTGGCAGATGTTTTTGAAACACACTTGTTTCGCCTGAGGATCTTAGTGACTCGGTTTAGTTGATGTACTGTTGATAGACCGCGTCGAAAACCAAACTGAAATCTGGGAGGAACACGTTGATCTCAGGCTTGAGATGCGTCTCGGTGATGATTGCGATGTCAATGGCTCGTTCGTTGAGGAAATTAATGAACTCGATATTCTTGCTCTTCAGCTAGCACGTGTTCCAGTTGGCAATTTTGACGATTTCACGGTCTATTGAGAAACGTAATCATGGCTTGAACGGGTTCTGCAAGATCGCTTGATGATGGTAGCCTGAATCAGGATGCTGTACCAGAGTACGACGATACTGGAGGAGAATTTTGGGATGGCTGGGTTGCTGCAGCTGCGAACCGATGCTGAACAGAAGGCCGACTGGGGACCAAACGGTTTGGCGGCACTTGGCGGGTTGAGAGAGCGGGAAAGTTCCCTGTCGTGAGGGCTGGAGGCGGACCCGATCGTCGTCGACGGCCGAGTTGATTGATGGCTGACAATTTTCTTCGAATTTCAATAAATTCGGCCCGCTTCGGGCATTCTCTGCTGGTTGCTTTGTGTGCCGCACCGCAGTTAGCACACACTGGATCAGCATCCTCCATCCGCTCACTGGCATCGGGTCCGTGAAGTTTGCCGCAATCAACGCAGCGCTTCGCCATGTGGCAATTTTTGGTGCCATGCCCAAACATCAGGCAGTTCTTGCACTGAGTGACATCACGTGGGATCGGTTGGTACCGGTCCCACTTGACGACGATGTGGAACAAGAAATGGATGTTTTGCAGGTTTTTCATGCACGTCGAGTTCTTCTCGAAGTGAACCTAGTACTGCTGATCCCGATAGCTTCGAGAGATGTCGTGAAGACGCGTTTTGTTGATTTGGACCGGTTGGAGCCCTTTGGCTCTTAATTCATCGGCCAGTTCCTCCGTTTTCTTCTCCGGAAGGCCACGCAGAACCACCTTGAATGGTTTGTTCACTTCAAAAACTATAAGGGACAGCCCAATGGAGTTATACGCAAAGTTGACGTAAAACTACGCAGCAATCGAATTCCCATACACGTCAGGGCCATCCGCTAATTGATTTAAGTCAGTCCTGAAAAGGGCCAAGAAAATTCTATTGTACATTCTTTAGAAAGCATTTGGTACCTCTGAGATTATGATATGGCCGCGAAGCCATATGAGGTAATGGGCGGATGCTAGTGCACGAAAGAAGGCGGTACCAACGAAGGCAATGTGATACAAATTGCACCAGGGGACGACATTCAGTTATTGCGCCACAATAATTAGTTTAAATTACTGCACGCTAGACGGATGATTTTCTTAACCGAAACATTTCTAATTTGCTTGCCACTGCCAGCAACCAATCCGCTATGCACAACTAGAAACTACAACGAACTCAACCACATGGTCGGTCTGAAGTGTCGCAGTTCGGTTCGAATTATCCGTTCTAGAATTTCGTTCGTTGGTTGTTCAACGTTCTTTGTCATTTACTCCGGGAAGCGGCGTTTAATTAATGCTATTTGCAGCCGGGCGCGGTGATTGGAATTAATTTAAAACAGCACAAGAGAAAATTTTAACCAAATAAACTCTTTAATTGGCAAACTGATTTGGTCGTGCTGAAAAAGACGGATTTAGTTGATGGGTGAGAAACATGGTTCGCGATTGAACTTGGGCTTTCTTCTTGGTATTCTTGGATCAGCTACTCGTCGTTGCGGGTGGCCATCTTCAGGTGACGGGAAAGATCCAGTTGAGTCTTGTCTCGTTGTCACGGGCGGCTTTTTCCCGCCAAACCGTAGGCTTCGGCAGCTATGTATCTCGCAGCGAGGTTGACGGGAGGATCGGCACCAACGCCTCTCTGGGCAAAGACTGCTCCCATGCTGCTGCCGGCTACGATCCAACTGCAGAACCAAATCTGCACAGCTCCACGACCACCGAAAAACTAATTCAAATGCGAAGGTGTACCCGTTATATAACATTCATGGCGGCCTAGAGACGTTCGTTAGTTAAATCTGAAATCTGTGCTAGAAAAGTACTGTGAATTTGGTAAATTTACTCTGAAAAAATCGACATTATAAGACATTACCTTATATTTGCGTTAATTGCAATAGTTAAATGTTATAAATCAATAGATTTAAATATTGGAATCGAAGCGTAGAAAATGTTCCGATCGACTGGTGAAAACATTTTGTAAATCGATCAGTGAAATGACTTATTATTATCATTTTTACAAATTTCATACTAGAGCTCATCTCATGGCGATGGCTACGATACAAGTAATGGGCAGATTCCCTATCCAGGAAGTAGTGTCCGGTTTATACAAAGGGTTTGTGATCGCCAAAATTAACGGGATCTTTGTATGCAGTTGCTATGCACCCCCATGGTGGACCATGGAGCAGTTCCACCAGATGCTAGATGCACTGACTGGGAATCTCATCGGAAGAAGACCGGTCGTCATCGGAGGAGACTTCAATGCTTGGGCTGTGGAGTGGGGCAGCAAATGTACCAACGCTAGAGAGTGCAGCCTGCTAGAAGCTTTGGTAAAGTTGGAAGTTATGTACACTATCGAACGTAGGTTCCCCCAGCAGTCTTCACAAGGACGGTCGTGAATTCGTCATCAATGTTACCTTCTGTAGTCCGTCGCTGATGACAAATATGAACTGGAGAGTGTGTGAGGAGTATACCCATAGCGACCATCTGGCGAGCTGGTATAGCATCGGCCAGCGAAATCCTGTCGTAATACGAAGGACAAATAGTTGCGAGTGGAAGTGGAAGACGAAGGTCTTCGACAAGGAACTCTTTGTTGAGGCACTTCGGTTCGACAACGAACTCTCGAACCGAAACGCGGACGAGCCGACGAATGCGTTAGTAAGGGCAGGCGACGCTTACTGGTGGAAAGAGCAACTCAGCACTCTTCGTGCTCCAGTGAGCTAAGGCCACAGCAGACAGAGAGGTGCATGGGGTGGTGTTCCGACCGGCCAGTACCAAATTAAAACGAGAGAAGACTGAGCAAGACGAGCTGCTACAAGGAGCTGTGCCAAGATCAAAGGCCCATCAATGACTGCAGAGTAATCCAGTCCAGTAAGTAGTCCAGTAAAATTGAAGGTTACCATTTCCCGACGCACGATCCAACGACGAGCTCGTGGAAGTGGCGAAAAGGCTTAAGGTGAAGAAGGCACGCGGTCCGGTTAAAACCCCTAACGTGGCTCCGAAAGTGGCGATTGAGGTAGTTCCGAACATATTCAGGGAATTCTAGAGGAAGGCCATTACCCGGACAGGTGGAAAACACAGAAGCTAGTGTTGCTCCTGAAGCCACGAAAGCCTCCAAGTGATCCAGCATCCAGGCCAAAATGCTTGTTGGATACGCTCGGGAAACTCCTGGAGAGGATCTTCCTCAAAAGGCTACCGAAATTTACCGAGAGCGAACAAGGGCTATCCAAGATGTAATTTGGTTTCTGGAAAGGGAAGTCTACGGTGGACGCTATTCGGACAGCGTTCGAGACATCCGTAAAAGCGTCCGAACAGAAGCGGAGAGGCGATCGATATTGCGCTGTTGTAATGATTGACGTTAAGAATTCCTTCAATAGTGCAGAATTCTGAATAGTAATTTTCAGAACCGGGTGCTGATCTACGAGACCTCCGTGGGGCGGAAATCGGTGAATATCACGGCAGGAGTTCCACAAGTTTCCATCCTTGGCCATGCGAGGCATGAGTGCGTACCGAACTATTTCATCGGAGGCAGTATGCGTCATTGCTGTTATGATCCCGATTGGCATCACTCTCGCGGAGGACAGGGAATGTTATCAGCGGAGAAATATCAGAGGAGAGCTGGTGAGAGCGGAGTCGATGGCTAAATGGCAGCAAGAATGGGACACGCGGCGAACGGTCGATAGATGCACCACCGCATACCGGATCTATTGATATGGATGAAAAGGAAGCATGGAGAGGTAAACTTTTACCTAACGCAGTTTCCGGCTGGCTTTGGTTGATTCAGGCAATACTTGCATCGATTTGGACACGCAGCGTCACCGTTCTGTCCGGAGTGCGCAGATGTCCAAGAGACACCGGAGCACGTGGTCTTTGACTGTCCACGATTCGAATCATTTCAAGCGAGATGCTTGCCATCAGCGGGGCAGATACTAGCCTAGTTAACGTCGTCTACTGCATGTGTCGTGACGAAAGTGCGTGGAACGCCATTAACGGATGAATAACGCAAATCATGTCGGCTTTACAGCAAAAATGGCGGGATTTTAAAGTAGCGAGTTGTTAAGTGGAGAAGGTCATCGATTGCAAAGAGGGTGGGAGCAAAATGGCTCAGGAAGTGGGAGGCTCACAGAGCATAGTGGCTGAATGGCCAAGATCCAACGTGAAGTATTTCCATTGGGCAGTCCCGGAGGCGTTCTGATGGTGCCACAAGGATACGGGTTTTAGTGGCTTCAGAAGTCGGCCTTTGCTTGAAGTCGACCCTGCGCAGACTCTGACACAGTGCAGGCCTCTTTGTTGGATTATTCTGTAAGGATTGCCATGCAAGTAGAAAAAAAAATACTCTCTCTCTCTCTCTCTCACACACACACACACACACACACACACACACACACACACACACACACACACACACACACACACACACACACACACACACACACACACACACACACACACACACACACACACACACACACACACACTTTTTCCATCAAAGCAGAAAATGTTCATATGATTACATGTAAGTAAGCTTTAATATGATTACCATTCAAATAGTGATCCAACCCGTTAGTCCATTTTTTTTTAAATTTGATCGCATGCACTCGAAATGCTGCCGTTTTTTGTTGCCTATAATAGAACAACATTTTTTCACTTGCAGTTCATATGGAACGATTGCCGAATAAAAAAAAGAGGCTGTCGACTATATATGCACTCACTTGAAAATTTTGGTGCTTTATAAAAACATTTTCAAGTTCTACTGAAAAATTCTGTCGATTTTAATAGATAGAGGATCACGGAGCAAACAAATGTTAACAAACAAACACGGAAGAGGTGTCCACGACGTTGCGAAAATATTCATTAAAGGATGGACCCTGCTAAGCTTGCCTAGAATAGTTAAACGCCTTTTGCTTGGAAATTGTTAAAAAAAAATCATTGTCTCCTATTTTCGTCGGGTGTGTTCAGCTCATCCGGGCATTTTGCCTGCATTCAAATCTAGTTCGAATTATTTTAAATCCATCCAATTTGAACGATATACAACCCGTAACCGAAATCGAAAAGTGAACCCGGCATTTTCCAACAAGTGTTATTTATGAGGGTCGTAATGGACATGCTCTTCCAACGAGACCTTGCTCTATCACATATTAATGTCGACATAGAAAACAGCTTTGAAAGCAGCAGTGCCTAGTGCGTGCTGGCCGGTTTGTCATTTGCAAAGAAGATACGGACACGAATGTTTTGAGGGCAAATAAATCCTGAAGGATTTATTTTTATAGTAGGTATAAGCATTATAAGGTGAGGCTATATTTATCCACGTTTGTTGTCTTACAGTACTTGTCTGAAATGGATGCTCATTAGCAAGGGGGGTTTGAGCAGACCGAGAATATCCTTCTGCAATTCTATTTGAATCAAGAGAATTTGATTAAATTTCAGCTTCAACTAGAAATTACACCCAGTTCGACGGTACTCTACTCCTAATGCATAATTTGAATATTTTATAATTTTACTTGTTTCGAATTAAATACTTAATGTGAACTGGAACCATACAATGATTTCGAGCTTGGCTTTGATTATGGCAAATCTCCGTTCTACTACTTCCGTTTTATTAATTTCATTCTGAATTCATACGGGTTTTGTGATTCATCTAAATTCAAACTCGAAACAAGCAGGACGTTCTCTGAAACACTGCTGTTAGATCAATATGGATTTCCAATTGCTCGAGTCTCTTTCTTTTCAATTCCATTTAGCTTCTATCGGTGAATCAACGTGTTGCATTCGCCACGGACACTTATGTTCAATGCAGAAGGAAGCAACTACATGTTTTTGCCAGAACAGTTGAAAGGCGTAAAAGTGATAAAACTTCAATAAACCGTTAAATACCGGTTCTCGGGGACTTCTGGTATAAAACGACCGTTGGCACGTTGTAACTGTTGGGTAAAAAGGACAACTTTTTCGCTACGTGCTAGCTACGTCATTACGGTATTTTCTCATTCTTCGTCAACATACTGCACCGTCTTCCATCAGCAAATGTGTTATGTCTTCTGCAGTAACCCGGGAGGAAAGATAACTCACACGTCATCTTACGAGTATGATACAATTACCGAAGGGACAATTTTCGTTGAGCACCCAGCACACATACACGTACGTACCTGCCTACTCTCTAGCACGTTCCATCGGTGAAACAGACGAGTAAAAGTGTTCCGGCAAGTAACGTAACGAGAGCCGGAGCAAGAAACTTACATCCAGCAATTCCTCCGCAAGATGCACGAGTGAAAGTGGACGGGATTCCTCGCAAGATGTTGAACAGGATGTGGCTTGTTGGACATAGTTCTCCGCTCTTGAGAAGCTGGTGATTTGATATTATGTTACTTGTCGATTAGTAGATATGGGATCATCGGATCAACTACAAACGGTAGTTAGGGTAAGCAGAATGGTTCTTCAGAGGTTATAAATTTATTATTGGATTTCCTTGAATTTAAAGAAATGGTAGGTTATACACTATATCACATGATAATTATAAATATATCTGTAGTTTGGCGCGACTGCAGGGTTTTCCGCTAGTTATTCCGCCGGGATTGGGATTTTAGGTGATTTTTTTCCTTCCATCTGGCTGGTGAATAGCCAGTCCATTGACTTTTGTATCGACACCTGCCAGAGGGGGTCGCTGCACAGTGATCGGAGTGTTTAGTGCATTAAAAATTAACTTGATCCTAAAAGTGTCTTCAAACGAATTGTTCAAATATGTGTTGCGCATAGCATATGCGGATACCAACAACCGAGCAGGTTCTAGACATTAGTTTTTAAACTTGGACGAACTAATTTCCCTTCCGGAAGAAATACCCTGTAATATTGATGAACACCGTTTGATTACCTCCTTGTCTATAGCCTAAATCTCTGCAGAAACTTCAGCATTCTCAAAAAAGCCTCTCGATGTGTTCTCGTCATTTGACGTGCCTGCTCCATTACCACGTGGCATGTCAACGATTATTCCTAGTTTTTGTTTGAATTGCTGCTGGATAATTAGCTTGCGGTCCTTAACTTTTCCTAAATCAGGTCCACTTCACCGCCATTTTTTCACTTCGAACATATAGCCCACGTGAAGATATTCAAAAAAAAAAATTATAGGTGGGTTATATCAGGGATATAACCGCAAGGTTGGTGTACCCCTTTTTATAAAAATATCTACATACTGAGCCATTGATTACGGTTGTCAGTTCGAGCTTAGTGAAACATTTCTGTCGAATTTACCACTCTCGACTTAATGCCTTAAACTGAAAAGGACGGTGGTTATGATACGCATTAGAAATTAATTTATACTTTCAGCTTATTTAGCCAGCAGGACACTATTATGTGCTGTATTCAATACAGCATAGAAGTTTATTAAACTCTTCGTCGTTGCGAATAGCGGACGGCAAGATTGTTGGGATGATTCTAGTAATCTAGTTGTCACAAACACTCTTTTCCGCTGGGAGGTGCTCGGCTCAAGTATGGCTTCGGAAGCGGATGCCACCCGCGCGGATTATCGATTTTTACGACCCATTGCTACGGCAATAGGTCGAGCGGGGAAACTATCAAACCTTTGCAGCGCTTTCTTCAGGCTTGTAGATGAGCAAGCGCAGGCGATAATTTAATGCGCAATCGCGAGAAAACGGACGAGATAGAAACAATTTTCGTATCAAGAGAGCGACAAACACAATTGTACGTGCCTTTCAATCGTTCTTGAATCACAGAGAACAGACATTGATGTCCATATACCTTTTCTTGAAAAACGTATGTAACAGTTTATGGCGGGCAGCCGGTATAAGAAGCAATTGCAGAGAAAAACAAACAACACTTTTCAGGTTATGTGCAATGCTATACTGGCGTTGATTGCATTGCCTACAAAGAAGAGAAACACGAGAATGCAGTCACCCGTGTTTGAGGACCCGGATAGGGAAAACCATATTCGTATGCAGCCTGTTCAACCTGTTCGTATGCAGATTTGTATGGGAGCAAAAGTAGGTAATTTTTAAATACAAAGTTGAACTACTTATACTAATAGCACTTAATTGAAAATTTAATCAAAAACATTTGTAAATTTTCCTGATCAAATTATGTATAAATACTCTGTTCAATCAAACGACAGTTATTAGCGTTCAAAAACCGTTCACTTTTGCGTAACGCTCTCATTTTTCAAACTTTTGAAATGACACCCGGTATAGAAAAGAGAAACGTAGTCCTACGTTAAAAATCTATAAAAGTTGTTTAAATATACACAGATAGAAAGAAACATTTATTGTTCTGCGTTATCATATCCACATAGAGGGAATGCTAGATGTGGCGGAAAATAATGGTATATTTCATGTCAATTTAAACCAGATAACGCCTGAATCTAGTCTGTTGTATGAAAGATTACAAACATTGTTGTATGGCGCATGAAAGATTGCAGACAATTTCGTTGTTTACACTCCTCCTTTGGCTTGGAATTAAACGATGCGAAATTTTACACGCCTGTTAAAATTCATTATTTTTTTCTGTGTAGGATGGATTGCATAGCAAAATGTTAAATGTTCATTAGGTACCTTATCTTCGCATGAAGAACGGATAATCCAAACTGAAATACTTCTTCCTCTATTGGCCGCAAAATAACGTTTGTGATGTTGTTCATTTGGGTCGGTGTAGCCTTACAGATATTACATCGCTATGCTGAATTCACACTTGTCACAGCATTCACAACCTTTCCATCGATCATGGTCATATACAGTCTATAATAGACCCGCACTAGACGACCGTTTATTTCGAGCTCCATTGGTCGAAGGTTTTGAATCTGACCATCCATGTAAGATTTTTCACGAAGAGTTATATCAGTCGTCTCATTAACGAAGTGAATCCACACGGGTCTACAGTACCTTGTCGAGGATGGTGTAGGGTTTTCAAATAAAATTTTGGACCCAGTTTCAGCCCTGAGTGGAGCGATGGACGTTATGAAGATGTTTGCGTCCGTTTTGGTGCAATCTTTATCATCTGCAAACTTTGTTTGTATTGACTGTGGCCGGGACTTTCATCACATCTCCATTTCACTGCGAGGATAGCGTTCATTAGTTCTGAGTCCGAATAATCGTCTAATGGAGTTGCTTTGAAAATCCGCTGGGCTGGGCCCTAGTAACGCTTGTAGCTGAATTTCAGCGACAGTTTCCACGATCTGGAAAGAGCATTCTGATGGATAGCAGGTTTTCTTAGCAGTAAGAACTCTATCACAGCTGGGGTAAAGGTCACAGTTTCGGGTCTTGGCTTGTGTTCGCAACTGAATATAATCATATTTACTCAGGCTCATATTTACTAAGTCAACAATCAAAGTAATCGCATCAAGTGCACTGTATTGATCAATGGATTTGGAATTTATCTGGTTTTCCTCATCATAAGGACCGGATTCCACTTCCTGTAACAATGATTGTGAAATACTTTTTGCTTGCATTGTTGAGTTTCATTTGAGCAGCATAAAGCAGTACTTCTATGTCGTAATTTGTTCGAAGGTCCATCGTTTTCCTTCGCTTAGCGATTTCAGAACTATCCTTAAAAGAAAATGCAAGCTTGAACTTGAGCTGGATGGCAACTGCTCCAAAATATGGAGTGGCAATTCAAACGACTCATCCATAAAACGAGCATGGGCCGCCAACACATTTCATGGAATCGTTTCTTCAAGTAACGGATACATTCTTCATCTTCCTTTGCAACTTCGGACATAATATCGGGTTCTATTTTATGCAAACGAATATCAAAGTTTTATATTTCAAGAGTTTTTATCAATAAATCTCCCCTGACATTCCGCCAAATCGAGAATAATTCCCATTTTCCAATCGGAACTACGAAAAAAAATCCAATATTTTTTATCAGAGGTAAAAAATTACAAAATTGGACCGGTATTAAAAATATTATTTTCTTTTAAGAACCTACCTGCTTATTTGAAGTCATTTTGATTGAAAGCTCAACTGCGCTGCTGCATCAACACTTGAATAGGATTAATCATGCCACTTGCTACGCGACTAAGCTTTAAAAAATTTATTGTTCTAAAATTACTTTTAATGCATTGCTTATCGTACGATTTGACAGACACACTACGCGTAAATCGCGCAAGAACTGAAGATATCCTGAAATGTTTTTCTTCTTTACGCAACGGCAACGCGACATTTATCGGCCTTATCGAAAAGAAGCTGCCAAAACAGCACCAGAGCACAAGTAAAATATGACTTCACTTGAGTTGCTCGCAGACGACAGGCATTTCAGTCCTGTGAACAACACGATGCCCACTAGTTTATTTTTTTATATACGTTAGATTTGCTGAGTTGGGTTCTTGATTAGAGGGAAAAGATTGTAATAAAATGTTTAGTCTTTACTATTAAAAAAAAAATCAGTGGGGTTGTGTACAAGACACGACCGGTTGACGTAGACTACGTTAAACCAAGTTATGCATTATAATGTCAGGGAAATTCTGTGTGGCTATTATTAGCGTTAAAATTATTCGTGCCGGTCACTTACCCTTACCGATAGAAGCAGTTTAAGTCACAATATGACGGGTGCTGCTCTTATGGTACATAAGACCAGCTAAAACGTTAAGGAAATCGAAATATAAATAAATATATTAGATCTCGCAGAAGAAAGAGAGTGAGTTTTATAAAATATCATTATTCTTTGCAATGGGTATGGGAGAAAAGGTTGGTTAATATATGATAATATCTTATAAATATAAAATAAACACCTGACAAAATAATCACGCATTAAAACATGTTCAGCGCATTATTTATATCGATATCATGTGTATGTTCGTATGATGTAAAAGCACGCGGCGCATGTCATCACCAGAATACAATTAATACTATGTTGAAATTTATTAAGACAGGGAGCGATAACATAGAGCGATATTCAATTGCTACGATGACATGCACTTTGCCAAATTGATTTAAATTTAATAAATATCAATTTCCTACCTCGAGTTGAAGGACCTTCTCCAGCGTCCCAACTAGTTGTTGGCAACGCATTACCTCTTGCTGCTTCGCAATTTCGCCCGACAACTACGAGCTCGCTCGGCATCGGTGCATGGTCGTTTCGGAGGATTTCCCGTATGTTCGCTCTTTATGAGCTTCCTGAATCTGCGCAAGCGTTCTGGATCAAATCGGTTAGGCATTCTCACTTTCACTATGTTTCTCAAACAGTTTTTCTTCCTAGAGGTAGGACTCTATCCAACGCGAATCGTTAACACAACAGAACAACTGTTTATAACACACTACTAATTGGAATTTACAGAGAATGTTGGTTCGGAATATCATGTTCGACATCGAAAATGGTGTCCGTGATAGGGAATTTGTGTGATTTAAGGTATGCGACGAAGGGAAAACAAGTTTTGCTAATACCACTGGCTGCCAATCAACAATTTGAAACGAAAATTTTAATCAAACAAACTCTAAAGCTGAGAATATTAAATTGAAAATAGCAAAGATGGATTTGTATCTGGTAGGATTTTTCGGTAAAAATAAATCAAAGCACCGGCAGACTTTGATTTATTTTCACTGATTTTCTGGATCCGCTGCATAGCACACTGTTGCCTAGTAACGACTTGGCATAATCCAATATGACTGCCAATCGACCGAAATGTAAGATAAACTCTTATTCAAATAACTCTCTTAAATTAGAAATTGAATAGATTTATTGATTCATCGCGGGTTGCGCCAACCAGCTAGGAAAATTTTTTCACCGACGGAGAATTGTCCTGCTCGCCTTCCATGGAGGCTCTCCCGCAAACAGTAGCATTTTTGCAGTCGTGACGAACAAATCGGCACTAGATTAAATGGCGCACAAATAGAACGAAATATTAATTTAATTCTTTTTCGCCGATGATCTCAAATTTTTTCGTGTAATATGTTCTCCACGCGACTGTGTCGCTTTACAAGAGGATATTAACACATTTTTAATCTGGTGTAGCGACAATGGCATGCGTGTTAATAAAGATAAATGCAAAGTTATATCCTTCACTCGCTCCAACAATCCCGCTCATCACCAGTACAGCATGGAGTCTGCGCATCTGGATCGTGTGGCTTCAATCTGCGACCTGGGAGTTACCATCGATTCCAAGCTACAGTTCAATCAGCATGTGGGAATCACGACTGCTAAAGCCTTCTCAGTGTTAGGGCTAATCCGACGGTACGGCTCTGAGTTTACTGACATTTATGCTTTAAAATCACTCTATTGCAGTTTGGTGCGGAGCATCCTTAAGTATGTGGCCCCCGTTTGGTCTCCTTATTATGTGGCACCCATAGTTTCCATTGAACGCGTACAGAGGAAGTTCGTTCGTTTCGCACTTCGTTCACTTCCTTGGAATGACCCGAACAATCTCCCTCCTTACTCGGACCGTTGCAAACTGATAAGTTTGGATCTACTGACTGACAGGCGTGTTAAAATGCAGCGTCTGCAGGTCTTTGACATCCTTATCGGCGTTATTGACTGCCCTGCGCTGCTTGAGCAGATTTCACTGAACGTTCCACCTCGTCGACTTCGAAATTATCCGATGCTTGCTGTTCCTTATCACCGCACTAACTATGGATATAATAACCCGTTTGATTCGTGTCTTCGAACTTTCAATGCTGTATGTGACGAATTCGACTTTGATATATCCAAAAATGTTTATAAAAATCGAATAAGTACAATTGTTTAGACTTGAAGTTATTTTAAACTAGCATTAAGTAGTTCAGTCTGTACGATTATTTTTATCGAAGACGGTGATAATAATAAATAATACATAATAATAAACAACTCTCTGAACTGAATTGGTTGTCCTCAAAAGGACAGATTATTTATTAGTGGGTTGCGCCAATCAGCTGGGTAAAATTTTCCCGACGGCTCGCCCTCCATGAAGGCGTTTTTGCAGTTGCGGCGAACGAATCGGCACCATGATATTAGGCGCACAAACTAAACGAAATAAAAGTTTAATTCTAGTATGAACAACTCTTTTAATTAAATTGGTTGTCCTCAAAAGGACAGATTATCAATTTATGGATTGCGCCAACCAGCTAGGTAAAATTTTTACCAACGGCTCGCCCTCCATCGAGCACCGAACTAAATTTAAGATTAGTTCATTAATAAACAACTCTTTTATTTTAATTTATTGTCCTCAAAAGGACAGATTATTTCCACCTACTGCTGCTCGCCCCCAAGGACGCTTTCCCCCAAACAGCAGCGTTTTCGAAATCACGGCGAAACTATCTCCACGATGAGGTAAGATGGCGGCTTGCACAAACCGGCGTGATTGTGCGCCCTCATAATCCGCAATTTTCCTCATCGCGACGATCGCTGTTTGGTAGAGCCTTGGTTCTTACCACCACCAGCTGCTACGCGACTACCAGCTGCCTCTGCGACCAGCTCCGCTGCCGGACGAATGCAGCAGCTGCAACCAACTGCCTGCGACCAGCTGCCTGCGACCAGCTACCAGTGACCAGCTCCGCACAGCTTCAATGCTGCCAAACGAATGAGGCAAAATTTTCCTAAGTGTGCGTTTTATACCGTTCTCAGCTGCATGCGAGACGTACATGGAGCGACAAATGACATGATTGGTTAAAGTCGCTCTCTAATACAAAGAAGAAGTAGATGATGCAAGACGTTCCTTGCTTCGATTTGAAAACTGTGATAGGAAATTTGGTAAATTTACTCTGCAAAATGACATTATAAGAATTCACCTTATATTTGCGTTATTTTCAATAGTTTACTATTGTTTGAGAATAATGTTTGACAATTGAATTGGAGCGCGGTAAAATTTCCGACCGATTGAGGACGAAATCATGTAAATCTATCGTGGATTATTTGAGTTATTCGCGTACAAAACGTACGGTTTTTCGTGACGGTCGCAATATTTTAGATTTTCATTTGACACCCTACCCTTGCCGTAAGACGTAGTCTACGTCAAAAAATTATCATGGATGTCCACTTTTTAAACTTTTGGCTACAACTTGTCACAAAATCGAAACAACTTCGCGCTTCATTGAGGCAAAGAGGCAATCTCACAAAAATTTAAAATAAATAATGAAAAATTGAAACAAACATTAAAATTCTAAAAATAAAATCAAAAGTTAAGGGGGTTGCCCTTCCTGGCTACGCCTATGACAATGGGTGCCGCATTTGCAAACAATGCTACAAAAACACGTTCGAATGCGACTTAGTGAGCAACATTTGGAGCAATTTCAAAAGGATAAAAAGGATTTTCTGCGTCGATTCATCACTATCGATGAGACTTGGGTCTACAACCATGATCCTGAATAAAAGACTAAGGAGTGGTGTGAACCATGCACTTCGGCTCCGAAGCGAGTTAGTGTCCAGAAATGGGCCAAGAAAGTGTTGGCGTAAGATTTTTGGGATGCAAAAAGAATTTTAATGATAGATTATCTCCAATCTGGTAAGATAATTAACTTTGATTATTATTGTGACCTTTTGTACCAGTTGTATGAAAAAAATTGTTAAAAAGACTTGGTCTGCAGAAAAAAAAAAACATTTTTCATCAAGACAACGCACCTGCTCACGCAGCTTAAAAAACCATCGCGAAAATCAGTGAGTTGAGGTACGAATTATGGCAACATGCAATCAGAAGCAATTGGAGCCGTTTGTTACCTTCGCTGTCTTGCAAACAAAAATTGTTTTTCTCTTCATGCAAGGCCGTTTTGCAGCGATTTCGGCTTGGCAATTTTTTTTATTAAAAAGTACGTTTATTTGTCGTTTTTGTTGTTTGGTAAAAATTATTCACATAATTGTTTAAACCTCGACTTCAAAATTAAATTTCAGTTCATCTATATCTATCCTACCATTACATTTATCAATGAAGGTGATATACGTAAACAACATTTTCATTATTTGTGTTCTACTATTCGCTGCTATCCCCTCCAGTGAGGGTCGGAGAAGATCATCGAAACGAATAGAACGACGTCTGCCAGTTACAACCAGCAGCTTTTGTTGTAATAGAGCGTAAGCGTCTCGTACTCTGTGGCAGTCGAAAAATTTGTGCTGTATGGATTCAACACATGCATCGCAATGTAGACAATTTTCTCCATCCGTTCTCCTCATGATGAACATCAGTCGCCGATGTGAGAATTTTTGATTTATCCATATGTAGAGAGAGCTGCGCTGAGAAGGTAGTAAATCTCGAGCGGCTATATTCTTCCACACACGGGGCCAATTGATTCCAGGATTAGCTGTTTCGACTTTCGGTCTGGCTGTACGCTCGACGTAGAAGCGATGGATGAAATCGGCGGAAGGGTGTTATCGGATTTGGAAGGGGAGGATGGTATATTGCTTGCTATAAGCTTTAGGCAGGAAAGATCTGTAGGGATATTTGGATTTGTGGAGTTTGCTTGATTGAGGAAGGAACTATAAAAAGGAAGGGAGATAATTTCGTGCAAGTGCCGATTGATTAATAACGCCTTACACTTTATCGCTGGTAGTTGTAGGTTGAGACCGCCATTCTCCCTTTTACGTGCAAGCTGCTCCATCGGGATGGTCGCACATGCACCACGGAATAGGTAGCTCCTCATAGTGGCCGTCAGCTTCGCCACGTGTGCAGCCGTTGGATTTAGATTTGCTGCCATGTACCACATTTTGGATGATATGAAAGTGTTTAGCAGCGTTATCTTTTGGTGTAACGACAAGCTACGTAGCGAGTGTAGCCAAATTAGCCGAGCGAAGTTAGTGACCAATAAGTCCCAATTTAACTTGACCATTAACCGTATCGAGTTTGCGAAAATCACTCCAAGTATTTTAATTGTATTTTCTGTCCGAAGCCACGGTATTGTTAAAGAGGTTGTTTATGAGGCCGACGTCGATTGCCGTTGTTTTAAATTCATTCAAACGTGCCCCTGCTACTCTTTCAAAACGCCGGAACAGATCTCGCATTTCGTTGATCTTATCGACGCTGGTGGCGATGGCACTGATGTCATCTGCGTATGCGACGATTAGATCTCCACCACACACTTGTTCTAAACGTCGCAGAAGTGGATGCAGATAGAGCACAAAAAGGTGCATCGAGAGAGGGTCCCCTTGACGGACCGAACGTTGAATTTGGAATGGTGCAGAGAGGTGTCCGTTGATCAGCAGGCGAGATGAAGAAGCTGCCGATATATGGGAAAGTAAATCCACAAGAGCTGTGTTAATTCCTAAACCTCTCATTGTATTGAACAAAAAGCGTTGGTCTACGCGATCGAATGCATGGTCGAGATCGAAAGATACAAGTTTGCCTTTTTGATTGTTCGCTTTCATCTGTGCAATTCTGTCTTTCACTGCTAACGTTGCCTGAAAGATGTTGCGTCCAGAATTCGAACATTTCTGTGAGCCAGTCAAAACACCATTGGCACGGAGCACATTTTCGAGTCGTTGTTTTAACACACGAGAAAGAATTTTGTAGTCAAAATTGACTAGACTAATTGGTCTGTAGGAACATGCGGTGTCTCCCGCGCCTCGTTTTTTCACCAACACGATCACTCCATCGACGAACTGAGTTGGGAAATTTGACCTGATAGCCTCATTCAAGATCAGGTTCAGCTCACGATGTATCGTATCGAATGTACGCAGATAAAACTCTTTCGGCAAACCGTCGGGGCCGGGTGATTTCCTCGATGCACTTGTACGGATAGCAGCAAATATTTCAGTCGTAGTGATTTCATTCATACAGGCTTCGTTTATATCATCCTGCTCCGGGATGACTCTCTCGCACTGAAAGGGGCCATCTTCTTCTTGTTCGTCCACATGACCACGTGTGTAAAGATCGGTGAAATATTGGAGCATGTGATCTTGTATCGCAGCAGAATCATCGATGATCTCGTCTCTCTCGTTTCGCAGTTGTTGGATGGTAGTTCTTCGGCGATTTCGCTCTCCCAGCTGGTAGGTCGACAACGTTTCACCAGCAACAAACGTTTCGTTGATCCGCACGAACATTTCGGAGAAACGTCGTTGATGTGAGAGCATCTCGGCTTTTATCCGATTGATGGTGGTGAGCATGGCACGGTTGTTTTGGTAGCTGTCGTACGCCTGCCGTAGTAACTCGTAGAGCCGTTGCTGTTCGTGGTTGAAATTGTCTAGAACTATTTTAGATTTCCAACGGAAGAAAGATTTTATTTTAGGCTTTGCGTGCGACAGCCACCATTCCATCCACGACGGATAATTTCGGCGTTGACGAGTCCAATACTGCCACCGTAATTGGAACTCTTCGATATTTTCTGCTGTTAGGAGGTGGGGACGAAGGGACCAAAAACCACGACCAGGTGCTCTGTCAGGGAGAGGAAGGCAAATTCTCACGGAGACGGCTTTGTGGTCCGAGAAGCAGCACACATGGACAGCTGTTGATCTCAGCTGTTCTCGAAGACCAGCGCTTACATAGAGCCGATCGAGCCTGGACGAGGAGTTGTGCGTGATGTATGTGTATTCCATCTCTCGTGGACGGAGCTGCTGCCACACGTCATGCAAGTGCAGCTGCTGAACGGTGGCCCGCAGAGCGGGACTTGAGTTTTGTCCTGTCGCATCGCATGGGCGAATCACGCAGTTGAAATCGCCTCCGAAGATGATATGATCTGTGCGGTGCCGGAGATAATAGGCGATCGTATTATTGAAAAACCGCTCTCGTTCAGCACGAAGAACGGATCCTGAGGGGGCATACACATTACATAACGTAGTACTTTGTACACGCAGGGCGACCAGTCTCCCGTCCAGGCTCTTCTCTACATGGGAGAATTTAATGTGCTCTTTTAGAGCAATTGCCGTTCCTCTCCTCGCATGGTCGACATTGCAGACAATGTTATAGCCGGGCAAGACAAGCTGTTCGTTTTCAACCTCCTGCAGAAAAACAATATCCAGCTCCATTGTACGAACGAACGTGCGAAGGGCGTTTAGCTTGGTTTGGTTGGTGATGTTGTTTATATTGATGGTTCCGATATTACAGCTGACGTACTCCATTATTGCTGCATTTCGTCGTCGGGAACGCTGGTGGCGGTGGTGTCTTCTTCGGTGGTTCGCATTTTCTTGCCCGGTGGCTGTCTACGCGAACGTCGTAACATGCTGTTCGAGGCAAGAGATGATTGTGAGCTGTCTGTATCGTTGCCATCGGGTTTGCGTTGGGTTACAATGGTGCCGGTCGGGTTTGAACCAGGCGAGAGTTGGATGACAGCTTGCATTGCGGAGGGTTTCGTTTGTGTAGCGGGGGGTGGCATCGTGTTTTTCTGTCGTGCTTCTACAGCTCGTGTCTCACCAAGGAGATTTGGCTTCGGGCTCAATGTGCCTTGTTGCCGAGTAACAGACGGTCCCTTTGTCGTCTGGGTAGTCGAGTTCGATGACGGTTTACGTGAGTCCAATCGGGGTTTGATCGGTTGTGGTTTTGACGTATTTCCCTTCGTTACGTTAGCGTATGATTGATCTGCTGCGAGCTTCTGCACCAGCAGTTTTTTGTTTTGCACACATGGGATGCCGATGTGTGCAAATTCGTGGCAGTGCAAGCAAGTTTGCCGCTGCCCCTTGTATCCCACCGCAGTTTCCTCGCCCTCGATGGTCACGAGAGATGGAATGTTCTTCGTCACTACCATTCGAGCAACACGAACACCAGTGGTAATACCACTAAAATCACTGTAACGGTCATCCCACAGTAGGTCACGAACACTGAGAACATCTCCGTAGTCGGCGAGGAAAACAGCAGTCTGGTCGTTGGTGATGCTCTCGGGTAGTTCAAGTAGCTTCACCTCAACTGCACCGTCCTCCATCGTAATCCGAAGCTTGTAGGATTTCCCATCAAACACGAAATCGTGCTTGCCATCGTGCTGCTCCACGATCTTCTCCGCAAGCTCTAGGCTGTTGACCTTCACGAATGTACATCCAAGCCGCCTGCTAGGCTGGAGTAGAAGCACATTTTCGCGCGTAAGACCGAGTTCGTTTCGGATGAACTTATGAATCTCGTCATGGGAGAGGAGCTTTGGAAATTGCGAATAGTCTACGCGAAACGTATTTTCGCGGCCCGGCATATCGGAGAAAGAACGCGAACGCGATACTTGATTCGATAGAAAAAAACAACCGACAAAAAGCGTACTAATAGTCTGTGAACGACTTCCGAAATTTGCTTGTCCGAAAACATCGACTGATCGGCTCGGAAGTTGAGCGCTAACTGATATTTTTTTTCACACCCCCAACCAATTTAAAAAAAAATTTTTTTATTTTTCCCTTTTTCTTTTTAATGTTTTATGAGATTTTACAAGTGTATAGAGTAGTGTTAAACTTTTTATTTTGATGATGATTCGGTCACCAAAGAGTTGCTTGCGGTCCACTACGAGGCTTGTCTGGTGTGAAAACAAAGTGTCCCCTCTGGAGACGATATTCCGGACATACAGCGGCAGGAGGAGCTCGTGTTCAGCCGCGTCACTCGGAGATGTTTGCTTCATGGTCTTGGAGCAAACTCTTCATGAACAGAATGTAATCTGGAGGACACACGGACTTGCTCTGGTTGCTCGATGTTATAACCACAGCAACGGTATGTTCTGGAAATCCGGGTGAGCTCTTTCCATTTTATCCTTCTGTGTCCTTCTCCCATTTTTTGAGAATAGTTTTTGTGTATGAAGTTTATATTTTTGGTGGGCTTCAAATGGTGAGTTGATGAAGGAGGGTGCGAGTTCCGGTCCTCAAAAGTTCCAGTCTCGTGCCTTTACGAGTCATGCGATCACAGAGGATTGCCAACTGAACCATGGAGGCGCTGGTTGGCGTAGCATGGCCAATTTGTATCGGGGTGAGGAAGTTGTGTATTTGTCATTTTGATTTGATTGATGGTTGCAGCGGGCTATGGGATTGTCTTTGCATTTCAGTACCATTTACCTTTAGAGCATGGACCAACATGATGACGGTCATTGAAGGCTTAATCTGCATTGCAGCATTTCAGCATTTCAGCATGAAATTTGCGTTGGGGTTGTGCTTTCGGACTTCAACTTTGCTTGAAATTCTACTGGGCAGTCGCGAATTTGTAGTTTATTCTATATACCAAGTGTCAATTGGACAACGATCGTTGTTTATCATTAATTATTCATCTGTATATAACCATATTGAAACTACCGTGTCCTTCATGTATTTTTGTTTGCTTTTTGTTTTTTTTTTCAAATTATACTTTTAAAAAAGTTAACAATGTTACCATTTTTCTAGACCTCGGCAGTATTTTGAATAATAACAAGATGTTTGATTTTAAAGATGTTACTATTTGTAATTTCAATGGCATTAAAGCAAGAAAACTGTTTTACAGATATTAACAGACAAAGAGAAACTCAAACAGAAGGTATACAAACTATATCAAATAAGAGAAAACTCGGATTGCGAACTATCTGTCCAAAAAACACCTACAATGTGATAAAATAAATTTAATCACACACAAAACTGCTTTTATACCTTATGGCGCAGTGTGAGGTAAATTTATAACTTTTATCGTTTCAGAGGATTACCCCTAGGGTTTATCTAGGCCACAACACCCATCCCAGTTTGTTTTACTTTTTACTCATTTCAGAAAGCGAACAATGGCGCTTAAACCTAGGGTCGTAAGCCAGGACACAAGGTGGAAATACCTTTGTCTTTCTCAAAGAAGTCAGTACAAATGGAGTGACATTAACCTTCATAGCTACGTCACTCCCAACGAGTCAACCTACAAACCTACAAAAACGAGACGGAAGGACGGTTGTCCCCGATTCCTCTTTTTTACGATCCGAAAATATTCTTTGATTAACTTATTCATCAAATGGATAATTCAATTACCGTTTATTTTTTAATCTTATTTTACCCCCAACGGTCACAGTGAGCCTGGCCGTTTTAATATTTTAGTCATATTACAAATATGCCACAGATATTAATGTTGCTAAGAAAAATACTGGTTAAGTATTTTCCAGGATGCTTTTCATTACTGGCTGTGTAAGACTTAAAATAGAATAGTGGGGGCGCCGCCCCCCCCGCCCCAACAAACACCCCCCCCCCCCCCCGGCCCCCCCCCACAAAAAAAAACAAAAGTTTTTATTTTGATTTATAAAAAAAAAAAAAAAAAATTTTTTTTTTCCCCCCAAAAAACCAACAAACACAAAAAAATTATAAAAAAAAAAAGAATTTTTACACAAAAAAATCCCCAAAATATGCAATGTCCCAAAACATTACACCAAGCAAAATGTAGTATTTTATGTTTTGTGACGCTCCATTTATGTGCATGATATTGAACAGAAATTCACACTACTTTTTCGAGCTGTGCAGTACTAATCTTTGTGGCATCTGCTAGCTCACGCACCTTCACTTTCCGGTCAGCCAACAACATTTCATGAACTTTTTTGACATTGTCCTCTGTAACCGCATCAGAGAGCCTGCCGCTGGGGACTTGATCGGTAGTGGAGTTGCGGCCACCACGAAACTCTCAAAACCAATATTTAACGGTGTAATCTGACGGAGCATCTGCCCCATAGAACTTATCCAACTTTTCTTTTGTTTCCTTCGCCGTTTCGCCTCCCCAATGTTGGATAATGTTTTGTTTAATGTTTTATGAGAGAACGAAAATCGCTTTTATCCATATTCAACATGATGCCAAACACTTCAATAACAATCAGCTGTCAAAACCAAACTAAGGGCAGTATCGCACTGATATGAACAGACTACAAGACACTATAACCTTTTTTGCAGTAGCATCGCATTTTGGCGGTCAAGGAGGTTACTTCTCACCCCACCTAGTATTGAGTTCGCCTAGTCATAATATGATGAGTACGAGGCGGAGGGGGGTTTTTATATTTAAAGCACGCAATTATATTTTTAATGCACACCTCTGAACACTCCGATCGACTGAAAATGTACGCGTTCATGTACTTTTAAAATGTACTTAAAGATCTCATTTTCATTTTATTCGACATGATTGATCTACATGTGAGTAGCAGCAAATACCTCTCGCACATTCGCTGTTAGTATTCGTTTTACAAGCCATCAGTCTATCCTTCTGGGTGAAAGATAGTCTCTGGCATACTTTGAAGGGTGCGAAAGTTTGCGGCAAGCTGCAGATAATTTGTACAAATTGCCGTCGACTGCAGACACATGTATACCGAGCAGATGAATAAAAAATGTCATGAGCACGCATAAACGGTAATTTCGAAGAAAACTTGTCCCATCTCGGATGGAGAGTTCTCCCTGGAGATGAATCCAAAGCTGGGGTGTGGTGAAAGGAACGCGTTGGGATTGAATGAAAATGAAATGGACAGAAAGAAAGAAAAATTCCTCTCCAACATCATACCACCATTGACGCCAAAATGCCCACAAAAAGGACAAGTAGAGGGTTCCTAAGTAAGCGGTTGCTGTCGTCTTCGTCGTCATCGCGCTGCAAAGATGATCGTCGGATTACGATTATTAGCATTTTCATTGGAAAAACGATTCTATATTTGCCGCGGGAGCAATTGAATTCTGTTCCATTTCTCTTCCCAGAAAAGCTGCCTCTGCTGATTGGTGGAGTGAATTCGATTTGCTAGGACAAGTTGCTGACACTCCGGAAGAGTAAAGTCTCATAACGACATTTGTAATGGTTGTAATGATTTCATTTATAGTATCACTGCTCCTGTCAAAGGTTCTACCTCCCTATCGAAAAATTGGTCGATTGCTTGTACCATCATAACATTCAAGAAAGCAATTTCTGGCTTCAACCACAGGCTGCTGTTACTGTTTAGGTGAAATTTCAACGCAATATTAACCTGAAAAAAAATCAGTGGGGTTGTGTTTAACACACGACCGGTTGACGTAGACTACGTTAAACCGTTTGATTAGTTTCGTTAGTTTCGTAGCGGAACATTCACAGAAAAAATAATAATGAATTTTAGCAGATGCGCAAAATTCATAATTACAAGCACACAAAACAAGCGTAAAAAAAGAAATTGTTTGCAATCTTTCATACAACAGACCTGATTTCAGTGATATCAGGTTTACATTTTAATGAAATATTCCATGAATTCAAGTCAAATCTAGCATTTCCTTTATACGCATTAGATAATGCAGAAAATTAAATGTTTATTTCAAACTATATTGCAACCCAAATAGTTTTTCCTTAACGAAACATTTCTAGACCAGACCGGGCAGGAGGACGCTGTATGTTAGTATGCATTATAAACCAGTAGTTGGCAAAATCCAGCATCTCAACCAGTAGTTGGCAACGTTTAAGTTTTGCCTGATAATCACGAGTTCATTCGGCATCGGTACATGGTCGGAGGATTTTCCATATGTTCAATTTTAACGCGCTTCCGAAATTTACGCAAACGTTTGGCATCAAAACGATTAGACATCGTACTCATTCTCACTTTCGCAGTTTCTCAAAATGTATTTCTTCCTAGAAGTAAAACTCTATCTAACGCGAATCGTTAAAACAACAGAATAACTATTCATAACTGTACTAACTGGAGTATGCCGAGAATGTTACTTCGGAATATCCATTTCGAAAATCAAAGCGAAAATCAAACGTAAAAAATTTCTTGATACTTGCCGGAACGCAACATTCTTTAAAATTTTCCGCGAAATAAAATACTTCTTTTGTTTGTAAAATTTTAAACACTTGAGTAAATAAAATGGCAATCGTATAAACCTCTAGTTGATTTGAGCAAAAATCTCACAAATAAATCAATCAAAATACGATCGAGTTATTAGCTTCCGGTGTTTTAATGTTCCGTGACGACAGCCAGTTGAACAATGTACACAATATGCTCAAGGTATACAACGAAGAGGGAACTTAAATTGTTTTAGCCACCGCTGGCTGTGAATTGGTAAGAACTTGGATAGTAATGTTGAATAAATCCAATCAAACAAACTCTTTCAAAATTGAATTAGTCGTCCTGAAAAGGACGGATTTTAAACTGTCCGCATAGTAATTAAAACCTTCTCGGTCTTTTGAAGAAGCAGGTTATTTCAGCCGTTTCACGTTGCGCCTTACCAAAGATGGCTACCAACAAGATCACACACACAAGCACAACACAGGCTGGTAGCTGACTGCCTAGTACACCACTGCATAATTAATGGCTGCCTAGCAACGGTTGCCACCGCCAGCAGCCAATTCCAAAGTTGGCGCCTTGCCGCTCCGCTCTGCCGAATAAAGCACCCTCCAGGGTACATGCTATCGCCAGCTGCCAATGAATACTGGCTCGTTGCTCCGCACAGCTCCAGTACTGCGACACGAATGAGAAAATTTCTTTTATGTCGTTCAGTGCTGAATATGAGACCTCCCTTGCTCACATTTGAAATCTGTGATAGGAAAGTACTGTGAATTTATGAAATCCAGCATGAAAAACCAAATTATAAGACATCACCATTCATTTTCGTTACTTTCATTTGTTTTAAATTGTTAACGGATAATTTTAGATAATTGAATTAATATGCGGAAAAATTTCCATCCGATTGATGTAACAATTTTGAAAATCTATCGAGTATTTATGAAGTTATGAGCGTTTAATTTGTAACGATATTTTGTGACGGTCGATTATTCTTCGATTTTCAATTGACAATTCAATTTTTCATGACGGCAGCCATTTGTAAATTGTACACAATGCTCAAGGTATGCAACGGAGAGAAAATTAAAATTGTTTTAGCCACCGCTGTCTGCCATTTGGTTAGTTGTTACATAAATTCAAATTAAACCAACTCTCTCAGATTTAGATTGGTCGTCCTGAAAAGGACGGATTTAAATTAGTCCTGCTCGGTCTTTTCACGAAGCAGGTTATTTCTGCCGTGCACGTTGCGCTTCAGATAAAGATGGCTACCAAGAATATCACACACACTCAAGCACCTTATTTAGCTCTTTGTGGTGGCGCCCACCGGCTGGCTACAAATCATCACCGGCTTTGGCAACCGACTGCCTAGCACACCACTGCAAATACAATGGCTGCCTAGCCAAGGGCTTGCTAGCAACAGTCTCAGAGCAATCGACAAGCTCACCACTGAACCTTCTGTGGCATGTTGCACCACCTGCTACGTTGGCTACGTTGGCTACGTTGGCAGCTTGCCGCTCCACACTGCAGGTTTCATGCCATCGGGGTTACCTCCATCGCCAGCTGCCAATCCATAATGGCTCGTTGCTCCGCACAGCTCCAGTACTGCAACACTACTGAGTTAATTTGCGAAGGCGTACCCGTTTTATATCGTTCAGTGCTGCATATGAGCCCTCCGTTGCTTAAATTTGAAATCTGTGACAGTAAAGTACAGTGCATTTAGTAAATTTACTCTGAAAAATCGGCATTATAAGACATCACCTTAGGTTTTGGTTATTTTCAATAGCTTGAAATTGTTAACGGAAATTTTTTGATTATTGAATTGATACGCGGGAAAATTTACAACCGATTGATGTAAAAGTCTTGAAAATCTATCGAGCATTTATTAAGTTATTAGCGTTTAATTTGTAACAATATTTCGTGACGGTCGCTTATTTCTAGATTTTCAATTGACACCCTACCCTTCCCGTAAGACGTAGTCTACGTCAAAAAAAAAAAATGAAAATGCTGCAATTCAAGCCACAGGTACAGATGGCTTGCCAAACCAGATATTTCTTTGCGAACTTTGACTGTTTCGTGTGCTTGAAAATATCTGCTACCTTTCTCCTTCCTTTTGCCGTATAAAACTCCTGTCCCGGAAGCTGCTTGTAGTCGGCTTTGACGTAGGTTTCGTCGTCCATTACCACGCAGTCAAACTTCGTCAGCATCGTCGTGTACAGCCTCCGGGATCGCGCTTTGGCCGTCGTATTTTGTTTATCACCGCGATTTGGAGTCACTACCTTCTTGTAAGTCGATAGTCCGGCTCGTTTTTTGGCTCGATGCACGGTTGTAGACGATACACCCAGCTTATTTGCGGCATCTCGGAGAGATAGGTTAGGGTTTCGCTTGAAACTAGCGGCAACTCTCTTTGTCGTCTCAGCGGCTTCCGGTTTTCGATTTCCTCGGATCCAGACTTCCTGGCTGTCGACAAACGTTCCCCAAACACTTTAATTACATTTGTAACGGTTGATTTGGCAACTTTTAGCGATTTTGCCAACTTTGCGTGCGAGTAGCACGGATTTTCGCGATGCGCGAGCAAAATTTTGATACGCTGCTCTTCTTGCTTGGACGGCATTTTGACAACTGAAGAGTGAATTCCAAAATCAAAATAGGAGCAACATTCTACACACACACACCTTCAAAATGAGGGGTGTTCAGGTTTTTTAAATGCAAAATTGAAAGAAATACGTCAAGTTGATATTGACCAAATTTTGACCGTATCGCCCTTTATATAAATTTTCCAACACTACAAACCACCTATTCACATATAAATTCCCACAAAAAATAAATAACTAAATTTTTTTTAATATATCTACCAACCCCCCCGGTGCCCCTCACCCCCCTCCTCCGCCTCCTTTCTCACACCACCCTCCACCTTTTTCGACCCCCTCTGCCTCACAAATTGAACTTTTCAACTTTTCTTTTCTTTCTTATAGATAGTTCTGTTTGGCCATTTCCGGAGCCTCCAAGGTAACCTTTCGTTTGGAATTCCCCCGCTACCCCCCCCCCCCCTCCCCCTCTCCCCCCCTTTTTTTCTTCCCTTTTCTCTCTCCCCTTTTTTTTTTATATATTTTTTTTTCTCCTTTTCTTTCTTCTTTTTTTTTTTTTTTTTCTTTTATTTCCCTTCCTTTCCTATATTGGGTTCTGGGTCTCCTCTCTTTTTCCTTTCTTCTTCCTCTCCTCCCTCCCCTTTCTCTCCCCTTTTCCCTGTTCCTCCTGGTTTTCCCCCTTCCCTTTCTCCCTTCTCTCCCCCCTCCCTTCTTCCTCTTCTCTTCTTTCTCTTTCTCCTCGTGGCGTTAAATTGAGCATTTTCAACTTGTTATATTTCATGATTTTGATAAGATGGATAGTTCCAGTCGTCGGCAAAGTTGTTCAGGTCACGGGCATTCAACAGATGGGCCATTCTGTTTGGAATTCCACCGCTACGTGGCGCTAGTGAGCATTTTTAACACATTCTATCTCGTGATTCTGATAAGATAGAATGTCCTAGTTTTCGGCAAAGTTGATCAGAAGGTCAAGGGCATTCGAAAAGTGAACCGTTTCATTCGGGATTCCACCGCTACGTGACGGTAGTAAGCATGCGAAATTGAGTATTTTCAAATTGTTCTACTTGTTCTGTGTGGGGATAAGTATTTATGTGTGAATAAAGGTGTGTGTATGTACGTGTGCGTGCGTGTCTTTTAAAACCGTGTGCGTATAAATGAACGTGTGAGTGAGTGTATGTGTGTATGATTTTAAATGTGTTTGTGTGAGTGTATGTGTAAATATGCAAGTGTATTTGTGCGCATGTAGTAATGTGTTTTAATAAGTATGCATGTATGTATGTGTATATGTTTATGTATGTATGTGTTTGTATGTGTGTGTATTAGTGTATGTGTGAATGCGTGTATGTGAGAATATACGTATGAATTTTGTGTGTATGTATGTATGCATGTGTATATGTATATATGTGCGCATATGTACACACATATACAGAACAGCAGTGTGAAGCGATCCTTTAACGCTTTGAACCTAGATGCCGTACGTTCAGTTAAAGCTTTGTAACTTCTACAAGGCATCTTTTTCCAAAGTAGACCAGTTTCATAGGCGTTGAAGACTTGGTCTACATGGTATGCACCATCCTCAATAATTTTAATCAGTTTTGATGAACCGATACAACCATCCCTTGTTCAACCATATCTTATTAGAATCACGAGATAGAATAAGTTGAAAATGCTCAATTTTGCATG
This sequence comes from Aedes koreicus, assembly GCA_024533555.2. Taxonomy (NCBI): domain Eukaryota; kingdom Metazoa; phylum Arthropoda; class Insecta; order Diptera; family Culicidae; genus Aedes; species Aedes koreicus. The sequence continues at coordinate 392,548 of JAHHFK020004741.1, read as the reverse complement.
CTTACTAGCGCCAGTCAGCGGTGGAATCCCGAATGAAACGGTTCACCTTTCGAATGCCCTTGACCTTCTGAACAACTTTTCCGAAAACTAGAACATCACGAGATAGAACAAGTTGAAAATGTTTAATTTTGCATGCTCACTAGCGCCACATAGCGGGGAAATTCCGAACAGAACGGTCCATCTGCTGAACACGGAGAAAAAAGTATAATTCAATCAAAAATATTTCATCTACAATCAACTATATTTTTGCATTGATTTTTCGATAACTCATGTGCATGATTGTAACAACCATACATTTCATGTTGATTTAACTAATGTATGCTTGAATCACCATCAGTAAAATATTGTTGATTCAACTATACAATGGTTATATCGAAAAAAAAATATTTCGTTGATATTTTGACAGTTGACTTACATTGCCAGTAAGTTCAACCATGACTATAGTTGAACTAATTGAATGACAATAGCTGGTTTGAATATGCTTGGGGTCAGTCCAACTTTTAAATTTACTTTATAATTTAGGATTAATTTTTGATTTTAGTTTACATTTTTATGGTTCCAATAATACTACTGTTTTCATCTTTAAAATTCGAAAACAAATGTTCTTATTTAAATGATGTATAAATGATGTATATTCACAGCCTGTTTACTTAATTATGCATTATAAGTTGATAGGCTATGAATCTAATTTTATAATATCTAATATCATAAGCAACGTTTATTTCACTAGTCCGCTTCAGTTCGTATGATTGCAAATTATTTGTCAAATTGAATGGGAAAATATGCATAGCACAGTCATCCTTATGTTTTAAATTTATTGATTCAATCTGGTAAATGTTCCTTAGTAGTTGAGAGCTGAAACAATGTAGCCATTTGCTGAAAAAAAAAACAAAATTTCTTGGTGCAATGATCGAATTATTACAAAAATACACACTAATGAAAACCTAAATTGCTGGTGCTGAAAACTGGAATGAATTCAATAATTCAACTAATTTCTCATCCACCACAAACTCAGTAAGAACTTCCTCCGAATTTGTTTTCATGTCGATCGCCCCAACAAAAAAAAAACAAGAAAAAAAAGAGAGTATTTTTATTTTTTTTTATTTTTTTATCCTATACGCATACACTCTAATTATATTTATATCTATTTTTTTTATATCTATCTAACAAACAGGCAAAAAAAAATAATCCCACCAAAAATTATTAACAGAACGTTTAACAATTTTCCCAAACATTATTTTATTATAATTTTTTTTTTTTTTTTGTAAAATTCGTTTATTTGTCGATTTTTGTTTAGGTAAAATTAAGTATATAATTAATTAAACTCCGACTTCAATGTTGAATTTCAAATTATCTACATCTAACCTGCCATTATTGTTATCAATGAAGGTGATATAAACACACAATATCTTCAGAATACTTGTTCTAGCTGTTCGTGAAATTCTGTCTAGTAACGGTCGCATGAGATCTTCACTCTGGAAAAATCGCCTATTTCCATGTAGCGAGTATAGTTTTTGCTTGAGTAGTTCGAAGGCATCGTGTACTCTAGGGCAGACGAAGTATTTGTGATGAATGGTCTCAACAGCTGCTGTAGTACAATGCGTACATTGATCTCCATCCGTGCGCCTCATTATATGCATCAGCCGTCGATGAGGTACTTTTTGATTTACCCAAATGAAGAGAATACTACGCTGCGAAGACAAAAGATCATGAGCAGCTATATTGTTCCACACACGGGGCCAGTTGATTTCTGGGTTTGCTATCTCCACTTTCGGTCTGTCTGTGAGTTTTTTGAAAAATCGATGGATGAGATCAGAGGAGGGGTGTTGTCGGATTTGGAAGGGGAAATTTTGAATGTTACTCAGGATTATCTTCAAGCAGGGCAGGTCTGTGATGGAATTTGTTCTGGGAGAACTTACTTGGGTGATGTAGGAATTGTAGAAAGGAAGCGATTCGATCTCGTGTAAGTGACGATTGATCAAAAGCGCCTTACATTTCATTGCTGGTAGATGTAGGTTAAGACCGCCATCCTCCCTACTGCGCGCCAATTGCTGCATAGGAAAAGTGGCAAAAGTGCCACGGAAGAGGTAACTCCGCATGGTGGCCGTTAGTTTCGCCACGTGTGCTGTCGTCGGGTGTACGTTAGCTGACATGTACCAAATCTTAGACGTCAGGAAGGTGTTTAATAATGTAACCTTTTGATGTAATGATAAGCTGCGTAGAGAATGCAGCCATACTTGTCGAGAAAAATTTGTCACAAGTAAGTCCAAGTTGAGCTTTACCATTTGTCGTATCGAGTTGGCAAAAATCACACCAAGAATTGTTATGCTGTTTTCGGTACGAAGCCACGTCATTGACAGAGGGTTGTAGATTAATCCGACGTTGATTGATGTTGTTTTGGATTCATTTAGACGCGCACCTGCTGCTCTTTCAAAGCGTCTAAACAAGTCCCTCATTTCGTCCAATTGGTTAACACTGGTTACGATCGCACTGATGTCATCAGCATAGGCAACAATTAAATCTGTTCCACACACTTGCTCTAAACGTTGCAAGAGGGGATGCAGGTAAAGAACGAACAAGTGCATGGAAAGAGGGTCCCCTTGGCGTACCGATCGCTGAATCGGGAAAGCTTCTGAGAGGTGTCCATTTACTAACAAGCGAGAAGAAGAATTTGTGGCTATCCGGTAAAGTAAGTCTACCAGCGATGTGTTTATACCCAGAGCTCGCATTGTATTGAACAAGAACAAATGGTCCACACGATCAAATGCATGGTCGAGATCGAAAGAGACCAATTTGCCTGTTTGTCTGTTTGCTTTCAGGTGTACTATCCTATTCTTTATTGCGAGTGTGGCTTGAAAAATATTTCGACCGGTATTTGAGCACTTTTGTGAATCGGTAAGAATATTGTGTGCACGAAGTACATTTTCGAGCCGCTGCTTCAGAATTCGAGAGAGTATCTTGTAGTCGACATTTATCAAGCTAATTGGTCTGTAGGATCTTGCTGTGTCTGCTCCACCACGTTTTTTTACCAGGACGATCACTCCGTCCACAAACTGGGTGGGAAAATTTGATAGGATAGCATCGTTCATAACGAGATTTAATTCTCGATGTATCACATCAAATGTTTTCAGGTAGAATTCTTTAGGAAGGCCGTCGGGACCTGGAGACTTTCTTGATGCACTTGTGCGGATGGCGGAAAGGATTTCGGTAGTTGTGATCTCATCCATTGTAGCTTCATTCATAGCATCTTGCTCGGGGATTACTCTCTCGCAGTCAAACGATCTGGTGTTCTCTCCATCTTCTATGTGCTCACGAGCGTACAGTTCGCTGAAATATTGGACCATATGAGTCTGGATAGCAGTTTCATCGTCGATTTCTTCATCCCTATCGTTTCGCAGCCTCTCGATGGTGGTTTTACGGCGCGTTCGCTCACCCAGCTGATAAGTCGATAATGGTTCGCCAGCAACGAAAGTTTCGTTGATTCGAACGAACATTTCCGAGAAGCGTCTTTGATGCGAGAGCATCTCAGCTTTTATACGGTTGATGGTAGCATGCCTTGGTTTGTTTGATTGTCGTACGCATGTCGTAATAGCTCGTAGAGACGTTGCTGTTCGCGATTGAAGTCATCGAATGCCTGTTTGGATTTCCTTCGGAAAAACGATTTAATTTTAGATTTTGCACACGACAGCCACCATTCCATCCACGAAGAGTAGTTACGGCGTTGACGAGTCCAATATTGCCACTGTATTTGGAATTCATCAATGTTTTCTGTACTGAGAAGATGTGGCCGGAGGGACCAGAAGCCACGACCATGTTCTCTATTGAGAATAGGAAGGCAGACTCTCATGGTAACAGCTTTGTGATCAGAAAAGCAACACACATGGACATTTGTTGATCTTAGCTGTTCTCAGGGGTTTGCGCTGACATAGAATCGATCAAGTCTGGACGAGGAGTTGTGTGTTATGTACGTAAATGCAGTTACGCGCGGCCGAAGTTGTTGCCACACATCGTGAAAGCGCAGCTGCTGAACGGTAGCCTGAAGAGCTGGGCTCGAGTTTTGTCCGGTTGCATCACATTGTCGAATCACACAGTTGAAATCCCCACCGAGTATGATGTGATCGGTATGATGTCGAAGATAATATGCTATTGTGTTGTTAAAAAATCTCTCCCGTTCGGCACGCAAAAGGGAACCAGACGGGGCATATATAGTACACAATGTTGTATTGTGTACTCGCAGAGCTACCAATCTCCCGTCCAAACTTTTCTCTACGTGTGAAAATTTTATGTGTTGTTTGAGTGCAATTGCCGTTCCTCTCCTTGCATGGTCAACGTTGCAGATAACATTGTAGCCAGGGAGAGTAAGCTGATCGTTTTCGACCTCCTGCAAGAACACGATGTCAAGCTCCATTGTGCGGACGAATGTGCGCAAGGCGTTTAGCTTTGTTTGATTGGTGATTGTATTTATATTAATGGTTGCGATATTACAGCTGACGTACTCCATTTTTATTAAATTTGAGCATCGAGGTTTTGGGCGTGTTCGTAATCAGCGGTGGTGGTGTCTTCTCCGGAGTGTCTCATTTTCTTTCCCGGTGGATGCCGACGCGATCGTCGAAGAAAGTTCGAGGCTTGTGATGCTAGTGAGCTGTCCGTTTCGCTGTCATCGGTTCTGCGATGGGATTGAGTGGTGCTCATCGGGGGCACGGTTTCTTGCGTTGTTGTCGGTTTGGTAACAGCAGGGGAGGCGGGAGGTGCCATCGTGTTTTTTTGTTGGGTAGCTTGAGACACTCGTGTCTCACTCGTTGTAGGGAGATTTTTCGGTTTTTCGTTTACAGGCTTTGTTGCCTGTAGAATTGTCATACCCGATGACGGTTTCCGTGTAGCTGTCGGATTCGGATTTGGTTCGTTTGTCACCGATTTGGACGGTTGACCTGTAGTCGGTTTTCTTCTCGCCACGTTAGCATACGATAGGTCCGCCGATAGCTTCTGTACCAACAGCTTTTTGTTTTGCACACATGGGACTCCTATGTGTGTAAATTCGTGGCAATGCAAACAGGTTTGCCGCTGTCCCTTGTAGCCCACTGCAGTTTCTTCGCCCTGGATCGTAACGAGGGATGGAATTTTTTGAGTGACTACTACACGGGCGACACGGACGCCGGTTTTCACACCACCGAAATCATTGTATCGGGATTCCCACAGTAGGTCACGAACGTAGAGGATATCGCCGTAGTCGGCGAGAAAAAGAGCAACTTGTTCGTTGGATACATTTTCGGGCAGATCGAGAACCTGAACATCCACTGCGCCGTCCTCCATCGTGATTCGCAGCTTGTACGCCTTTCCGTCAAACACGAACTCGTGCTTGCCATCATGTTGTTCGACGATCTTCTCGGCTAGCTCGAGGTTGTTAACCTTCACGAAGGTACATCCCTACCGTCTGCTCGGCTGGAGTTGAAGCACATTTTCACGCGTAAGACCAAGTTCTTTCGCGACGAATTTGTGGATTTCGTCATGGGAAAGATGCTTCGGAAACTGTGAATAGTTCACACGGAACGTATTTTCGCGACGCGTCATCGCGGATTGTGACGTCCCGATTTTGACGTAGACTACGTCTTACGGGAAGGGTAGGGTGTCAATTGAAAATCTAGAAATAAGCGACCGTCACGAAATATTGTTACAAATTAAACGCTAATAACTTAATAAATGCTCGATAGATTTTCAAGACTTTTACATCAATCGGTTGTAAATTTTCCCGCGTATCAATTCAATAATCAAAAAATTTCCGTTAACAATTTCAAGCTATTGAAAATAACCAAAACCTAAGGTGATGTCTTATAATGCCGATTTTTCAGAGTAAATTTACTAAATGCACTGTACTTTACTGTCACAGATTTCAAATTTAAGCAAGGGAGGGCTCATATGTAGCACTGAACGATATAAAACGGGTACGCCTTCGCAAATTAACTCAGTAGTGTTGCAGTACTGGAGCTGTGCGGAGCAACGAGCCATTATGGATTGCAGCTGGCGATGGAGGCAACCCCGACGGCATGAAACCTGCAGTGTGGAGCGGCAAGCTGCCAACGTAGCCAACGTAGCCAACGTAGCAGGTGGTGCAACATGCCACAGAAGGTGCACTGGCAAACAACCAGTGGTGAGCTAGTCGATTGCTCTGAGACTGTTGCTAGCAAGCCCTTGGCTAGGCAGCCATTGTATATGCAGTGGTGTGCTAGGCAGTCGGTTGCCAAAGCCGGTGATGATTTGTAGCCAGCCGGTGTATTTGTAGCTCCACAAAGAGCTAAATAAGGTGCTTGAGTGTGTGTGATATTCTTGGTAGCCATGTTTATCTGAAGCGCAACGTGCACGGCAGAAATAACCTGCTTCGTGAAAAGACCGAGCAGGACTAATTTAAATCCGTCCTTTTCAGGACGACCAATCCAAATCTGAGAGAGTTTGTTTAATTTGAATTTATGTAACAACTAACCAAATGGCAGACAGCGGTGGCTAAAACAATTTTAATTTTCTCTCCGTTGCATACCTTGAGCATTGTGCACAATTTACAAATGGCTGTCGTCATGAAAAATTGAATTGTCACTTGAAAATCGAAAAATAATCGACCGTCACGAAATATCGTTACAAATTAAACGCTCATAACTTCATAAATACTCGATAGATTTTCAAAATTGTTACATCAATCGAATGGAAATTTTTCCGCATATCAATTCAATTATCTAAAATTATCCGTTAAAAATTTAAAACAAATGAAAGTAACGAAAATGAATGGTGATGTCTTATAATTTGGTTTTTCATGCTGGATTTCATAAATTCACAGTACTTTCCTATCACAGATTTCAAATGTGAGCAAGGGAGGTCTCATATTCAGCACTGAACGACATAAAAGAACATTTTCTCATTCGTGTCGCAGTACAGGAGCTGTGCGGAGCAACGAGCCAGTATTCATTGGCAGCTGGCGATGGCATGTACCCTGGAGGGTGCTTTATTCGGCAGAGCGGAGCGGCAAGGCGCCAACTTTGGAATTGGCTGTTGGCGGTGGCAACCGTTGCTAGGCAGCCATTAATTATGCAGTGGTGTACTAGGCAGTCAGCTAACAGCCTGTGTTGTGCTTGTGTGTGTGATCTTGTTGGTAGCCATCTTTGGTAAGGCGCAACGTGAAACGGCTGAAATAACCTGCTTCTGCAAAAGACCGAGAAGGTTTTAATTACTATGCGGACAGTTTAAAATCCGTCCTTTTCAGGACGACTAATTCAATTTTGAAAGAGTTTGTTTGATTGGAATTTATTCAACATTACTATCCAAGTTCTTCCCAATTCACAGCCAGCGGTGGCTAAAACACTTTAAGTTCCCTCTTCGTTGCATACCTTGAGCATACTGTGTACATTGTTCAACTGGCTGTCGTCACGGAACATTGAAACACCGGAAGCTAATAACTCGATCGTATTTTGATTGATTTATTTGTGAGATTTTTGCTCAAATCAACTAGAGGTTTATACGATTGCCATTTTATTTACTCAAGTGTTTAAAATTTTACAAACAAAAGAAGTATTTTATTTCGCGGAAAATTTTAAAGAATGTTGCGTTCCGGCAAGTATCAAGAAATTTTTACGTTTGATTTTCGCTTTGATTTTCGAAATGGATATTCCGAAGTAACATTCTCGGCATACTCCAGTTAGTACAGTTATGAATAGTTATTCTGTTGTTTTAACGATTCGCGTTAGATAGAGTTTTACTTCTAGGAAGAAATAAATTTTGAGAAACTGTGAAGGTGAAGCGCGTTAAAATTGAACATATGGAAAATCCTCCGACCATGTACCGATGCCGAATGAACTCGTGATTATCAGGCAAAACTTAAACGTTGCCAACTACTGGTTGAGATGCTGGATTTTGCCAACTACTGGTTTATAATGCATACTAACATACAGCGTCCTCCTGCCCGGTCTGGTCTAGAAATGTTTCGTTAAGGAAAAACTATTTGCGTTGCAATATAGTTTGAAATAAACATTTAAATTTCTGCATTATCTAATGCGTATAAAGGAAATGCTAGATTTGACTTGAATTTATGGAATATTTCATTAAAATGTAAACCTGATATCACTGAAATCAGGTCTGTTGTATGAAAGATTGCAAACAATTTCTTTTTTTACGCTTGTTTTGTGTGCTTGTAATTATGCATTTTGCGCGTCTGCTTAAATTCATTATTATTTTTTCTGTGAATGTTCCGCTACGAAACTAACGAAACTAATCAAACGGTTTAACGTAGTCTACGTCAACCGGTCGTGTGTTAAACACAACCCCACTGATTTTTTAATGACATACGTCTGTTTGAAAAAGTACCCGAGAATAGTAGTTTTGATCGCACTCGTAGGCACAAGTCGTTTACAAATAAAAGGAAGAGAAGAGGTCCCAAAATACTCCCCTGCGGTACGCCGGAAGCGGTGGTTAATTTCTGGGACTGCGTTGATCCAAGTTTGACGTAAGCGCAGCGATTAGTTAAATATGATCCAATCCACTCGGTCACTCGGTTAATTCATGAGGAACTCTATCAAAGGCTTTTGAGAAGTCAACAAAGATGGAGTCAACTTGACCACGTTTCTCCATAGTCTTGTTGATTTCATGCGTATAACACATCAAGTTAGATGTCGTGGAACGTTTCTTGACAAATCCATGCTGAAATTCACTTCTCAATGGCTGCGATTTCCTTAGAAGTAGCTCATGAATAATCCTTTCAAACATTTTCCCAAGGCAGCACAGAATGGAAATACCACGGTAGTTTTCAATTTTGTTGATGCTCCCGGATTTATGAATTGGAACTATTGCAGTTATCTTCCACGCTTAAGTAATTTTCTGCTTTGCAGTGATCGGTTGAATATTTAGCGAGGCGATGGGAAATGCACATTCTTTGAAAGAGGACGGGGGTAGACCATCGTCACCAGCATCATTAGTGGTATCAAGACCTCTGTGTACATCAAGCACATCATACCGAGTAATTGTCATCGGTGGTAAATGCATTTCAACTGGTTGAATGTTTCTGACGCTCTCAGATATACTTACAGAGGATGCGGTGCAATACATGTTCTGTAGGAAATCTGCAAACAGATCAGCTGCCTCGTTCACTGTGTTTGCAGTGCGTCCGTTGTACTGAACATTTAACGGAATCGAGTTCTGCTTCTTTCGGTTTTTCACAAAAGAACAGAAACTATTTGGATCTTCCTTCAAGTTAACTAGCACACGATTGACATAGTCACGGTAGCACGATGTTTGGTATTCCCTGTAGAGTACTTCCATGTCACGTAGAAGTATTCGGCCCTATTTATCCTACGTAACGTCACAGACATACACACACACATACATTATCCCGCCTTCTTGAGGGGGCTCAGCTGCCACCCATTGGGTGGGTCCACCGGTCGTGGCTAGTGGAACGACCTGTGAAGTGAGTTGCAAATAACACTGGACACACTTTCTTCGGCAAAGTTGTTTGTGAAAGTCTAAGAAATTACAAAAAAATGCTTCTGGAGCATTGACATTTAAGCTGAGGCAGTTATTGACTGGTTCTCAAAAGATATCAAATTTTGAAAATTTTGATGCCAAAGAAAAATGCAAATCGCACGAGGTAACAATACGATTTTCGGTGGTTTTGGGACCCACACGGAAAGAAATGACGAGGGATTGAAATAAAAATTCCGATAGCTGATACCTATAAAAACACATTTTTGTTTCAACCACAAAATTTGTTTAGCTTAAAGCTATTTTTGATTTGAATCAACCATACCTTATATTTAAAAGAGCCATCATTTATACATATCTGTCATAGGGTTGAATCAAAACAAAAATGTTATAATTCCAACCAGTGTGTATGCTTGAAGCAACTATACTGAAACATAAAAACTACGACTTAGTAGTTTTCAGTTCGTTTTCAAGTTCTTCATGACGTCCAACGAGAAAATGTTCGGAGGAAGTTCTTACAGAGTGTGTGGTGGAATTATTGAAATCGTTCCAGTTAACAGCAACAGAATTTCACTAGTGAGTATTTTTTATAATAATTCGATCATTGAACCAGCAAATGGCAACGATGTTTCAGCTTTTAAGTTCATAGAGCGTGAAGAATTAGAGGTTCTCCTGCCCCCGCCATTACTAGCTGACAGATCGAGGTGCATTGACGGCCTCAACAAGGCGCTGGTTTATGATAACGTAACTGCAGTTTTTATTACAAACTAATGAAAAAAAATCCTTTCAATAGAAACATAAAAAAATAGAACAAAATCGGTCATAAATCAATCCCAAATTATGTGATGAACTTAATTGCATTCTCATTTAAAGGATTTCTGAACCGAGAATCTCATCCAGCAAAAAAATTAACTTACCCCAAGCATATTCAAACCAACTATTGTTATTCAGTTGGTTCAACTGTATAATCATGGTTGAATTTGTTGGCACAATAAACTGTTTAAATATCAACAATTTTTTTTTCGGCTTAACCATTGCATAGTTGAATCAACCATATTTTACTGAATTTGATTCAAGCATACAGTAGTTAAATCAACTTGAAATGCATAATTGTTACATTTTTTCTCCGTGAAGCTAACGGAAACTGGCAAGGAGCTCTGGGTCTAAAAATCTCTGTCGACCATTGTTATTTAACGCAGTTAAATATATAACATGTTATAACACATTTTGAAGTTCCATAAAAAAAAATACGACAAGGGGGGGGGGGGGGGGGTCTAAAAGTAACTTTTTTGCGAGACATAATCAATGAATTTTCCCTTACGCCTATGACATGCAGTAAAAGAAATAACAAAAAATTACGGAAACACTCTTGATGAAGAACAAAGGAAGCTCTTGATGAGTTAGGTCATATAAATTTCTTAAGCCTTCTTCTCAACTCATGAACGCTCTCTCCCAGGAGGCAAGAGGCAGTTGCTTATCCCAATAAAATCTCCAACAAATTTTCATGCACCAATAAGCATAACCGGAAAGTTCTTCACAACCATTCAGAACTACGGAACGGAAACCATTTCGATGATCTGAACAACTTCTCACGCAATGAAGTGATAAAAATATAGAATTTGTGTCAACCGGCCGGTTTTCCGCCATCAACAGCTTCCTATCACAATGCAAACTCCAACCGTTTGGGAATTTGAGGACAGTAGTGTGAAAGCTCTACTGTTCCTCCGTTCGGTCGCCTGCAAGTTGTTGAACTTGGATAATCACTTTATACGGACGGATTAACATGAAAGGGGAAAAAGTTCCCACTTTCAGTCTGAACACTTTGCTCAGCCGTTCGGTGAGGCTGGTGTTCCTCTCACTCGCCCACATTATTCTCTGTTATTAGGTTACTACATAAAGCCATACTGTGCCGGTTTCGAGTAAATTTATTCGAGAAGGTATGCTATGCATATTTGGGACGACCGTGGGATTTTCCTCCACCGCTATTCCGTTATGTCCAGGGGAAAAAATCACACTTATACATATATAGCTAGAGTTTGAATGTTTCGACTCTCGGCTGGATTGCTCACGTGGGTCGCTTTGCTTTGTGGGTGAAAGTTCAAAAACTTGTGTTCGGGTGGGTTTTTTTTTCTGTGTGGAGTTCTAGGTATTTCAGATAAAGGTTACGCTCACGGAGGCGAAGTGTTTTTCAACTGCCATGGTTTCATGAACTTTCTGCTGAGCGATAGTGTTTTACTTGGCAGGACATTTTTTTGTTTATCTGTTGGAAAACAATGAGTATGACCGAAATTTGTTATTCAAATTGAGGCACGGAAGGACAAACCACCGAGCAGCGATGAAGTGAATTTAGATTACTAATTTATTATATGGTGATTTCTTGATGAACTTAAGCGGGCAATGGGTCTATGGCGGTTTATTATAAAGAAGAAGTCTGGAAATATGTTGAAGATTTCAAACGCAAAGGATGATACGAATGTTTTATTGCTGATTTCATTTTACTGGTTCAACTGTATGTTTGCCTTCCTCACTAAATAGCGAATGCGAGCACATGGGGAACTGATGTAGTCCGTTTCAGTTAGTTTTTGGCCGCTTTTTTTTTATTTACTGTTGCGTCTCTTGTTGTCATACCGAGAAACTCAATTGATCCGAATGGAGTGTTTATTAAGTGGTAAAAATGTCATCAAGATTGATACACATTTTCAAAAGTAGGTATTCGAAGATGGAACGCTAAAGACGTGAGAGAATTCTGCACACGTGGTGAGGAGAAAAGATTGCAAAGGTTCTCAAAATCCCAAAATCAACTGTTAATACCGTGCTTAAACGATACTTGGAAACACTTACGTTGGATTGAGCAAAACAAAAAAAAGGGTAGAAGTTGAACATACGACCGGAAACTACGAACGAAGATAATCCTGGGATGGAGAATCCTGGGTTCTTCGGGCGTGATTTGGAAAAAAAAAGTTCGCTGCGTCGCACAGTACAGCTCGGCAAATATGTATGTGAAAAGAATTTCGGTCGGACCATGCCAGCAAACATCCCAATAAGACGCTGAAACAAAACTTGGTTGCCACAATCCGTGCAAGGAAGTTCTACGAGCTATTACTGCCCAAGTACAATGGATGTATTTTGAGGGACGATGAAACTAACGTGAAAATGGACTTTGGACAAATCCTGGTTAAAAAGGAAGATGCACTGAGAAAGTTCAAAAAGGTCTGTGCAGATAAATTCGGTTACAAAATGACGATTTGACAAGATATCTGTAGTTGTGGAAGAAAAGCAAAGGCTTTCATCTCTTGTCTTAACTGATATAAAGGAAGTGTTATATTTAAAGTTTTGAAATAAACAACTGTTATCGGCAAATTCTTCACATTGGGTCGAAATGACTATTAAATACTCTTCGTTGATTTACTGCTCAATTTAATACACATGCTCTGGTTTTCGAAAGAGCAGATTCCCCAAAAGTAATCTGCAACATTTTCAATGATTCTACACAAGAAATTTCGTTGGAAAGACCACATTTGAAACACACCCTTTGCTCAGCAAAATAATATACATATTGAAATGCGACAGAACATAAAAACTTCTCAAATTTCTGACAGATTTCAGTTAAACATGTACAGTGACTGGAGAAAAAAAATAGATCCATCGAGCTGTATACTAATGAGGCCTCGATATCTTTACAAATCCGTATAATAACGACTTTATTACACGTACTGGGCATATTTGGGTGTCATCCATTAGATTTAGAAGTTGAATAAACACATTGATTTTAAACAACTTCTTTTGAAATTGACTCACCCCTTGTTAATCATGCTTCTGACATTCCTTTGTTTACATCCCTCACAAATAATTGCTACAACTATGAGAAGTAAGCGTGTTGTGCTCAAGTGACATTTAACACTCTAATACTTCAAACAAGTTCGAAATCTTCTCATGCTTAATTGCTTAAAAAACGAATCTTGATGCAAAGTTCCTGAAAAGAATGGCGTAAGCTATGGTGCAGATAAAAAAAATGTTTGGAACACCGAAAGCTTGGAGGTGTCACAAATCGAACTGAACGAGGACGTAATCGTTGGTCTGAACACCGAGAAGACACTAGAATCATCTGAGAAATTAAAAAGGATCCGTTTGCTACCATATCATACTGATGCAAAAATGGCACCTGGCATCGAAAGCTCTTAATTAATAACTGTGGAAGTGCATTTAGAACACTAAGTTGAGAGCAAGCAATAAGCTAATTGCTAAAGCAATAAGCTTGAAATGCTAAGAAAGATGGTTTGCAAGAAACCGTATAAATAAGGCACTGAAGTTCTGGAAACGGGTTGTTTGGTCAGACGAATTGAATTTTGAGCTGTTCGCGGAAAAGCGATGAAGGGCTGAAGGATAAACATCTCCAACCGACCATGAAGCACGGCGGTGGAAACATCATGGTCTGGGGTTGTTTCTCATGGTTTGGAGTGGGGAATCTTGAACAAGATGTACTGAAAATGGCTCTGGAAGATAATTACATTTTCCAGCAAGACAACGAACCAAAGCATACGGCTAAGAAAATGCAAGCATTCTTCCATGCCTCTTGGATTAAACCCTTGGAATTGCCTTTCCAGAGCCCTGATTTAAATCCAATTGAACATCTCTGGTCAATTTTCGACAATAGAGTCGATAAAAACCACGTAACCAACAAGCAAATATATCTAGGTTTTTTTTTTTCATTAGGGCGAATCTACATTTGAGAGACTCTCTCTGTTTACTTTCTCTTTCACCAATAGCTAAATCATTTTCACATTTTTCGTTTGGCTGTTTGCCCAATATGCTAGCCAGCACTTTTATCTGTTTAAAAAAATCAATCCATAGTTTTATAATGGCGCTGTAATTAATGAAAGAGAACGAGGCAAGAGAGAGTCTCTCAATTGTAGATTCGCTCTAATGAATAAAAACCCTAGATATTTTGCGGCCCTGGAGCAGGCCTGAAATGAGTTGGATCCACAGTACCTCAGAAACCTCACCATCCCGAAACGTTTGACTATTGGAGAGTTGAGTCCAACTGTTTTTGATTGAATTTTTTTAAATTTAAACATGAATTGGATTTTTTTTTAAATGTCAGAACTAGTTTGCTGCTACATAAGTGTAAGTAAACAAGTGTAAATATGTCATCACAGACAAACAAACATAACTCTTGCAGTTTCTTCATCGATTACGCATTAAACGGTCAATTCAAATGTTTCTTAGTTGGTAGTATCGTCAAAGGTAGCGCGCATAGTAGATTCCCTTACGTTTGCACACTTCCATCATCTGTGCAGCTTTATGACAGTGTGCTCCACAGATGGCGCGGGTGTGTTAGTGACGATGATTTGTAGTGAAAAGTGTTCCATGTGTTATGTATGTTTGTTAACATATAAATGATAATAAATATATGGAGATACTTTAACGTCAAAATATATACATTTTTATTGAAAACCCACGTTGTTACGCACTTTGATGATAATTGTTGATGCTGGTAATCGAAAGTTATGCAGAAAAGATGCACAACTATCAGTTTTAAAATGGGGTTTTCTCCAAAAGGGGACAAACGATTTTGCAAAGATTTTGTAAATTGAAGATTGTGCTTTCAGTTTACGTATTCCGTGTTTCCAAATATTTAGGGAGTAAGCTATTTTGAAAAAACCTTTTTTTTTACACTTCAACCTCTTCAACTTTGTTATATACAATAGCAAGCATTATCTTGTATCTTCAAAATCATGTTATGCTCTTAAAGTCACCCAAACAATGTTTTCAAATTCAAATTGAAATTAAAAAAATAGAGCAAATAAGCGGGTTTTTTTTATGTCCCACCCTAAGAAGAGTTAAAAAACTGTTATAAAGCGATACGTAGATGAGAAAGAATTAAAATTACTACAACAAAGTTTCAATAAATTAAATTATCACCAATTCTGTATGAGCAAAAATTCCTCTGAATCTTAAGAATAAAAAATCAGAATTTTTAGTATGAACGTAAAAAGACCACCAAAGTCACCACCGAAGCCAAAAGATTTTATTTTTAGATTAAATCTTCCGAAGACATCATGTGTCTAAAATTAATGGTGCACTGTGATATCATGGTTGGTTTTTTGTCGTTCTGCTTTAGTCGATTCTCTGCTATTCTGATTCATTTAGCAGTAAAGTTTCAGTGTTGCGCGATATTTTGTTTGATTGCAAAATATCCTAAACAAATAGAGTGTTTCACAGAGTGTCATGTTCAAAATCATTTGCGCATATAATTTGATGGTGAATAACGTTTGCATTACAAAAATAGACTTTTTTCGAAAAGCTAAGACAGATAATTGCTTTGTATAAATTTCCCATGGAAGCTAACTTGCAAAAAAATTCTATGCCCTTGCGAGCGGCCTTCCGGCAGTTAACCGGAACATTCGCCATGGCGGACAAAAACATGCGTGTAGGCAGGTTTTTGAGTTCTTTCTTCGTTTTATTTATCAATTACTCCTCAGTTTTCGCGACAAGATTGTTGGAGTAGATCTTTCGCTTCAGGTTGACCCAGAAATTCTCGATGGGCGGGTTCACCGACTTGGGTACCACATCGATATTCAGCCGCTCCATCTCCTCCAACGATCGCCTCGAGTAGTGGGCCGACGCCAGATCCGGCCAGAACACCGCGTCCTTGCCCTTATGGTATTTCTTGATGAACGACGCAACTTTTGGCAGGCATTTCGTACTATAAATTTCCCCGTTCACGGCCAGTGCGGAGCGAAAGAAGAGCGGCTTTGACATCCCCTTCTCGCTGATTGTCAGCCACAGCAGCACCTTCTTGGGGAACTTGGTGTGTGAAATGAACTTCACCTCGGAGCTCACTTCCTTCGTGGGGGAAGTAAAATACGAAGTGCCCTGCCAGTCGTTGCCATCCAGGGTGAGATAGGTCTCGTCGTCCATCACCACCGCCATATCGCGATTCACCGGGAAAATCGAGTTGACCTTGAAAATCGAGTTGATCGAGTTCTTATCGCTCAGGGTCGTCGGCCGTCCGGAACCGGGCTTTCTTTCGATGCTCTGATTGTTGTCTAATAGTGCCAAGATGTTGTAGATGCCGGAACGGGCGTATCCGGCGTCCACAAAGTGCCGCACGATGTCCGTTTTCGACGCGGCGGGGTGCCGTTCTTTGAACTCGCACTCTTCTGAATGGAGTTGCTTCATTGTTCTTGCCATCACTGTTAGAGTTCGACTGATAGAGCTGTCAAATGTTGTCTGCTGACTCATGGGTTACTATGATTGATGCTGCGTGGGTAGTTTGGTCAGTGCGGGTGTAAACCCATGAAAAATCGGCGATTTTTGTCGATTTTTTTTTAATGCAAACGTTATTGGCACGATAAGAGCCGAAAATTAATGCGCCCAGAAAATTATGCGAGTTTACAACAACAAAAACAAATTTAAAACAAATATATTGGATAAGTCAATCAAGATCTTTCTGAAAATTGATGGAATTCAATAAGGTTATCTTAAAGAATTCCAATATTGGTCTCCGATCTACAGTTCATTTGCATTACATTTAAAATTTGGTGCATTTGTTTTTCCGCTTTTTATATTTCAATATGGCGATTGGAAAAAAAATCACAGTTTTGCTAAAAAGCCAATTTGTCTTTGCAATGACTACTTTAAAACCATTTTGCCGTTTGATGAATTTACTGGAGGCAAAATTGTTTTAAAATGCTATTTCAACTGACCATAAAATGAGAATATGAATGAGTCCTAAAACGAATTTCAAAATAGCAGATTACGAGTTCATAAAGTCGAAATAAAACCTTTGATAGGAGTTAAAGGAATTTGAGAAAACGTGGTTTTAAGATCGTTGTTAACAAGCTGTGTAAGATCTCATACAGCTGACTAAAATATAAAACCTATTGGCATCTCTTGGTGCCATGATTGGTCATCCCACAATTGACGTTCTTCGTTCGCATATGCCACCCGTCTGCTGTGCTTTGATGGATGGATTGAGCCTTCATAATTTAGCGCAAATAAATTCAACGTTAAAACGTAGCTCGAGACTGCTTGATCTTGTTGTCAAAGCCTCCGAACCGTTAATTAACCTCGACGCCGATCATCCTGCGCTGGAGATTACTATCAAACTATCAGTACCTATTACCTTTGATAACATCGTTGATCCACATGGCCTGTATTTCCGTAGAACTGATTTCGCTGCTTTGAGCCAATCTATGTCCCAAGTCAATTGGCAGTTCCTTGACTCGTGTTCCACTATCGATGAAGCGGTAGATTTTTTTGACAAGGTTGTGTCTCGGGCTATATCAGATTTTGTTCCGCTGAGGAGACCTGCTCGTAAACCTCCTTGGTCTAATGCTCATTTACGGTACCTAAAACGTGTGAGATCGAAGGCTCTTCGTAAGTACTGCAAAACCCGAAATCAATTCACCAAGCGAATTTTCTCGACAGCTAGTACGCATTACCGAATGTACAATCGTCTTCTTTACAAGAATTATTCAAAACGAATCCAATCCAACCTTCGGCGCAACCCAAAGTTGTTCTGGTCATTTGTGAACACAAAAAGGAATGTTAATGGGCTACCGGTTGAAATTCATCTCGGCGACAGAATCGCCAGCACACCAGTGGACAAATGTGATCTCCTTTCTGAGCACTTCAAACGTGTATTCAATAACACCATGCCAGCATTGAAGCAAGTCAGCAAAGCACTCAGAGATACTCCCAGAGACGCGTTCGACTTCAATATTCCTGCGATTACATTGGACCTCGTTGAATCAGCAATCCGGAAGCTGAAACTCTCAAACGTGGCTGGACCAGACGGAATTCCTTCATGTGTACTAAAGACAACAGTGCAACAGTGTTTACGATTCCTCTTTTGAAGATTTTCAATATCTCCTTGCGCCAGGGAAAATATCCAACACGTTGGAAATCTTCGTTCATGTTCCCGATTTTCAAGAAAGGAGATAAACAAAATGCCGAAAATGATCGAGGAATCACATCGCTCTGTGCCTGCTCAAAAGTCTTCGAGATCATCGTCAACGACTTGTTGTTTGCTAGCTGCAGACACTACATCTCTCCTGAACAACATGGATTTCACCCCAGAAGATCGATTTCAACCAACCTTGCACCTTTCGTTTCCTCGTGTCTCCGGAATATGGAAACTGGATCTCAAGTCGACGTTGTTTACACGGATCTCAAGGCTGCTTTTGACCGGGTCGACCATACTATACTTTTGGCAAAGTTAGACAAACTTGGTGTGTCAAGTAACTTAGTTCGTTGGTTTAAATCTTACCTAACGGACGTTAAGTCAGTTGGAATTATATCAATAAATAAATAAATAAATAAATTATAACACTAAATTGATTTCTAATGGCTTTCATAAAACTTGACATAACTTTATAAAGCTTGATGTTTTTTGGGAATTTTATTCGGGATTTGATCATGTGACGAAGGTTACTTCGGCTCTCGGAATAACCCTCAATGTCTCGAAGTCATCGTTTGCTGTATTTTATCAGGGGAGCAAATAGAAAACCGCCGTTTTCCAATAGATAGCACCACCTATAAATATTAGTGAACAATGTCGAATAAAAAAAGCCTCATTTTAAGACAAGGCAAACTGTCAACAACCCCGCTTCATTGCATTTGTTTATTTTACCGGCATCATATGTTTTAGTGCGCGCAAAAATGTCGAAATTTGAGCCAAATCAGCTTTATTTGCAGGATGTTTTGCTTTTGCTTTCTATTCGAAAAAATCTGCGGCTGAAGCGCATCGTATAATTGCTGCAACTTATAGTGAGGTTATAGAGGAGTCAGTAGGCTTTGGTATATTTAATGAAATTTATAGCGCCAATCGTAAACTTCAAGCTCCTTGTTCCGTATATGTCGCTGAATAAGCGGCAATACACTTTACGCTAGAAATTGTTGCCCCACTAACACCGGATCAGTACTTCATTTTCACGGATAGTCTGAGTTCTATAGAGGCTATTCGCTCCTTGAGGCCGGTAAAGCCCTCCTCGTATGTTCTCATGAAAATACAGGAGCTTCTAAGTGCTTTATCTTCGCGTTATTTTATCATCACCTTTGTATGGGTCTCATGTCATTGTTCAATTCTGGGCAATGAGAGAGAGAACTCGCTTGCAAAGGTGGGCGCTATTGCAGGCGATATTTACGATCGACAATGCCTTTATTCTTTGAACGCCCATTTATACCGAGCTGGGCTGAGCGACAGCAATCTCTGTGAATGTGGACAAGGTTACCAGGACGCAGATCACATAGTCAGATCGGAGCTATCTGATAACCCGAAGCGAAAAAATCGTGGGATCACCCCGGTCATGCATCAACATCCACAGCCAAGCCAAACATTCATGGTTCGAAGCTTATGCTGTGTACCACCAACTCGGCGTGATATATTATGAGCTGTTGCAACCCGGTGAGACAATCACAGGAGCTCGCTATCGAACACAACTGATACGTTTGAGCCGAGCATTGAAAGCTAAACGGCCAAAATACCAGCAAAGACACGACAACATCATTTTGCTGCATGACAACGCTCGGCCACATGTTTTTCAGATCGTTAAAACCTACCTAGAAACAGCGGACATCCTTCCACACCCAAAGTATTCTCCAGCAAATTGCTCCTTCTGACTACCACCTTTTCCGATCGCTGATGCATGGCCTGTCTGAGCAGCACTTCCGCTCTTACAAAGAGGCCAAAAACTGGGTAGATTAATGGATCGCTTCGAAAGATGAGTAGTTTTTTCGACACGGAATCCGTATCGTACCAGAAATATGGGAAAAAGTTGTGGCTAGCGATGATCAATACTTTCAAGAATAAATATATTACCAATTTTTCACAATAAAGTCTCAAGTTTTGTTAAAAAACGGCGGTTTTCCATTTGCACACCTGATATAACTTTGGCTTTAAATTTCTGTCGTCAGGTCATCGTCAATTACTTCATAATCTTCATATTGTCCACTACTGCTTGACGAAATTCATTGCACAGCCATTCCATTAGAAAAACCGGTTAAAGTATTACTCTCACTGAAAATGGCTCAAATCTTTATGGCGTAACGATGCTTTTTTCTTTATTTCGATCTAGTCAACATCTAGTTATTATTTTTCCTAAGATACGTAATTTTTTTTAGTGTGCTTGGATGTGAATCTGTATTCCTCGTTCCGGTTCTCAAGCTCGTAGCAGTGTAGTTCAAATTCTCCTGACTACGGTAATCTGGAATTTTGGGGCAAGGGCCTTTTTCCTTATTCGACAAGTCTTATCTTCTTTTCATCATAAGTAGGACAATTTGGATTGGACCGAAGATGGAATGTCTCTAACTTCTGATGTAGTTGAACTTTCACCTTTTAAGTTTCATCATCGTATTCGAGTAATCTCTGACATTCTCGTGCGTTACGTGAATTTTTTATCGTATCATAAACAGCATTGCGAACCGTACAGGCTATCTTCTAGAAATTATCAGACCAATCTTTGTGCTGTTTGACTGTGGCTGTTATTGCTGTTGTGATAACTCGATTACCACGTTCTATGTTATTCACATGCGGGTGGTAAGTTGGTGTGAACCAATGGTTGACGTTGTGCTCAGCTAAATAGTCAAGCATCCCACGTGCAACATCCTTTTTCTATCAATGAAGAATATTTTTTCCATCCCGTAAAAATACATTCTAACTTGAAAAAAAAAAAATTTATCTGAAATTCAATATCCGTTATTAATGTTATCAACATAGAGCACAACATAAGCAAATTGAAACACTATAAAACGTAGACATTCCTGTACATAGTTAAATCTTTCCATTCATCTTTGTATTAATTACAGTTAAATATTTATTATGAATTCCATTTGAAAAAATGCTGATACATTCATATCAATAGATCTGTTCACATTCATCCCAAAATAAATTTCCACCTACCCTGAATCAATATAATAGTAGGTGACATCCTTTCAAAACTTAGCCCTTGAAGTAGAAAAAAAACTACTAAATTAAATTCGAGTTGCTGACAATCTTTGGCATAACTTTCTACCAACTCCAAACCGGAAGATGTTCCAAGCAGCAGATGAAGGATAGAAAGTTTTCCTCGCAACCAACTTATTCCACTTCTCCTACAGAGAAAAATTCCCATTCAATCTAGAAGATTATGCCGCACACTTAGCTCACGGGAAGAGGCAAAACTTTCGTCGCTTGGCTTACGAAAACTTAAACATCCTTTTCCGTCAATAGTTGCAAGCATGAGGAAAAAATAGCCATGAAAACAGCAACGCAAAAAAACTGAAAACCAACTTCATTCGAAAAGTCTTGTCGTCGTTGCTGTCGTTCAGTTTTAGGAAAAGCGGGATTCAGTTTTCGTTTTATAGGGTAAACAAAAGTAATTTTCCGACAGGCAAGTGATTCCCCCGTATCTGATTGTTCAGTTCGAGAGTGGAGAAGATTTGCATAAAACTGATACAGAATACTATATCAGGAATCCCACGGTGAGAGAAATCGGGAACTGTGAAATGACTTAAACTATTGACTGTAGCTTTAGATGGAAACAGACTAAACGTTCTCTTTAAATGGCAAGCCGTGGACTAACAGATTGTAAGTTATTTCCACTCTATTAAAACCGGCTACACGGAAGGAATCATATACCCAACAACCCAGCGATGATTTTTTTATTCTACTGTCAATCATCATTGACAGAGCAAATGGGGAAGAAGCAAAAAGGATGCCTAGTTGTTCTCAATGCGGCAAAACACCTACTCAAGTTTTCCGTAGTGTGTGTAGGTATTAGATTACCTTGAGATAACTTTTATGGACTGGCTTTGTCTATGAATGTACGAGTTTATGAAAATCTGAACAATGCTTTGCCTACGTAAAGTTTGGCGATTGAGACAAAACCGGTCCAATTTTATACTGTGCCATTCTGTGGATTTGCGATTGTCGGTGGAGAACCAGGACAAAAAAATCACAACAGCATTGTAGAAAGGAACTTTGAGTGAAATCCTTTTTGATTCAGTTCGTATCCAGATTGGGTATCAAGATTTGGTCTAAGGGTTTGTGTCAATATTAAATTCGTTCTTTTGCTTGTAAAATCTACCTTAAGTTGATCTCAATAATAAATGATATTTTGTTGTTTGTGTGAGTATACAATAAGCTATAAATTGCACTTCTGACATCTCATGATTCCATAGTCGTCCTAGGAGCCAGCTTGATTTTGATCATAAACATTCTATAGGGTTTTCCCTTGGCTAAAGTTGGTAGAGGTGGAGTAACAAAGCAACACCATGCTGGTCATGAGTGGGTCGATTCTGGTTTGGTTTTTCATTTCTTAAAATGTTTTTACTTCACCTCTTTTACCAAAATGCCTTCGCATAAAAATTGGTTTAGAGTAGTGACTTAAGATTAATTAGGATTCCCTTAAAAGAAATGTTTGATTCATGTCAAACATGTAGGGTATTTTCCCATAGCTGAGCCCGACATGCTTGGGTCGATTTTTGATGATACAATGGATATAGTAAAACAAAGTGTATAGGAATCACTGAAGGCATCGATAATTGAAATTAAGCATGAAATGAGGCAAATTGGTAGTGCAACTCAAGAAATCGCTCATCCCAGTTTTGAGAATCACACAATTTAGATGCATCAGATACAACCCACTGACACTGATGAAAATAGGGATGAAAAAAAAAACGAAGTGTGCTTTGCTAGAAGATGGAAGCAAATATTTTTTTCTCCTGTCAAATTTCCGAATTTTACTCCAATTTTGTTAATCATCGGTATTGTTAGCCAACTTGATGAAAGCCGGAAGCACAAACTGCGATAATCAGTGAATCCGAAAACAAAATATTCTGGCGCGAACAAAATTAATGGAAAATTTGTGAGATAAAACGTTTTTCGTTACTAATTAGAACTAAATGAAATTACTCCCCCCCCTCCTGCCATTTTCATTACCAAAAAAATCAGCCATTTATATATAATTAAGCTACAACTGCTATTGACCTTCCTGTTCGTGAAATGTAAATACGGAAAACGAAGTGATTATTGACGTGATGAGTCCAAATATTATAAGTATTTGATAGAAGTAGCAGCAGCAGCAACAGCAGCATCTCGATTACTTTTGGTCGAGGTGAGAGCTTTCCATCTTGATTTTTATTTTGTTTTTGATTTTATTTATGATATTATGTTTTTCAAACAATCCATTATGCACGACATCACCAGTGCTATGATGGATCTATCAGCAACGTTAAAAAAATCCTTGTGTGTGAACATTTCGTGTGCGTGAGTGCATAAGTGTGTACGTATGTGTGTGAGCGTGAGTGTGTCTCTGTGCGTGTGCGTGTCCTTCTTCTCTTTTCAGAAAGCTAGTAATGGCGCTATAACCAAAAGCCATAAAAGGCTAGGACAAGAGTTAGTGCTCAGGCCCCAACCGACAGGCTACCACTCACGCAAGAAAAGGCACTACAACCTTGGCTTTGGAGCCTGGAAACAAGTAGGAAACGCTTGTGTTCCAGCCAAGAAAAGCGGACAACAAAGGAGTGAATTAAATCTCTTAGCTTCGGCACTCCCAACGACCTATATACATATAAAGTCTCCCGCACAATCCCATCCAACTTCCAACTCCAGATGTCTATGAAGGTAGCATGAGTTCTCAGCATCTTCTTAAGTAGACATCTAATCAACACTTCCCTCCCATCCCTTGCTGATCATAAGGACCTGGCCAGGTGTTGTGCAAAGAGATCGATGGATGAAGAGCCTGTCATACCCAAGGCAGCTCTTCTGGTGCTTCCATCGCCTCTACAACAGCCAAACCAGGATTATGTATGGTCGGAACATGCTATGCTATCAGATACAACCCACTGACACTGATGTATTAGATGAATTGAAAGTGTTAACGTCGGCTATTTGTCAGTTGGAATATAATTTTAACAATTTTAACACCCCGCCTCCATGCCGTTCTTCGAACTTAGCTGATGAACTCGATGATGTGAATATAAGTTAATTTACTTCGTCATCGCGTCTTAGTACAGAACAAGGATGGAGGTGGATCAACGGAAGACACACATCATGGAAAATATGGAAAGCTGATTGGAGTCAACACGAAACAACGAGTATGACCAGACGCGGTCGAAGAAGGCAATGCAAAAACAACCCTGATAGCGACAACATTTTCAATATTTTCAACACCAAGAACAAATATAACAGCTGCAACAGAAATACTATCAACAACAATAACCATAGGAACAGAAAAAAACATTAACAACGACAACAACTACAACAACAATAACAACATTTGGAAAAATAGACCCAACGACTGCATTCTCCCTCTTACCGATAGTATTTGCACGGTAGACGGTATGAATTTGCACAACCCAGCACAAGTCATCATGTGAGTTTTCTGTATTAATGACTCCAGACTTACCTGAAGTCAATAGTAGTAAGAGTATCATAGATAGTAAGGATATAATAATTTATTGCCAAAACTTCAACAGAATGAAGAGCGCGGCAAAGGTTAATGAAATCTATTAACAGGTTGCCGCAACTAGTTTTCCCATCATTTTAGGCACTGAAACTAGTTGAGATGCTAGTATAAATAATGAAGAAGTTTTCGGTGATCATTTTAACGTTTGTAAAGATGATCGTGATAAATCATTATACAACAAAAAATCTGGTGGAGGAGTATTAATTGCAGTTAGTACCGATTATGAATGTTAACAAATTGCATCAAGTAAGTTCAAGGAGTTTGATCATGTTTGGGTCAAATCCGTCATTGGAAATCAAACTCATATTTTTGCAGGAGTGTATTTTCCTCATGAAAGTGCAAAAAAAGAATCATATGAATTATTCTTTGAAACTGCTGATAATATTATTTAAAAATTTGCACCTTTATCAAATGTTCATATGTATGGTGACTTTAATCAACGGACTGCTAACTTTATTGTTGATGACGATAATGAATCTCTTTTAATACCAATTATGGGTGACAATGAAATGCTTCATTCTTTATTTGACAAATGTGCGGAGATTGGACTTTATCAAGTTAATCATGTCAGAAATCGCAACAACTGTTATTTAGATTTATTATTTACAAATATGGCCGATGATTTCTATGTGACGGAGTCACCTGCTCCTTTATGGAAGAATGAGGTATTCCACACAGCAATTGAATACTCCATATTTCTACATGACAACACCACAAAGTTGGATGGTTATTTGTCCAAACCATATTTTGATTTTAGTCAAGCGGACTACGGAGTTATCAAAAATAAGTTAAACTCTATCGATTGGCAAACGAAATCTTACTTTCTCTAAATGCTTTGGAAGTATCAGAGAGTGCAGGGCCTGATGGTTTGCCACCAGTATTCCTAAAGTCAGTATCAACGGAGCTAGCGAAACCTTTGTTTTGGCTGTGGAACTTTTCTCTAGAATCCACTATTCTTCCATCAATTTGGAAAGAATCGTATTTAACTCCGATATTCAAAAGTGGAAAAAAGCAGTTATAAAAAATTATCGAGGGATTGAATTATGGAGAGTGTGAGCTGTTTAGTGGAATACCTGTAACTAGAAAATAAGAAGAATGATTAGTAATTTCCACTTAATTCCAACTACCTTTATTGCTTATCTTTACAGATACGCGTATTTCGTCTACAATGTGCAGACTTCTTCAGTGTCGTGTACTAGTCGAGTATTAGTACACGACACTGAAGCAGTCTGCACATTGTAGACGAAATACGCGTATCTCTAATTGTTATATTTGTATTCTCCGAACGTGGTCTACATCATACGCGTATCTGTCAAGATAAGCAATAAAGGTAGTAGGAATTAAATTGAAATTACTAATCATTCTTCTTATTATCGAGGGATTGCCATATTATCACGCATTCCTAAATTGTTCGAGTCTATAATCAATCAAAATATTTTCTCTCACGTTAAAAATTTAATCTCTAGCAATCAACATTGGTTTGTTGAAGGACGTTCAACGACTACAAATTTATTAAAATTTGTTCCATTTTCTATTAATGCAATGGATAGAGGAAATTATGAGGAAATTAGTAAAGCCATTGATAGAGTAGACACCCCTTTATTGCTTATTAAATTATCTGAGCTAGGATTCAATTGCGGAGTATTAAAGTGGGTTGAGTCATACTTGACTGAAAGAACAGAAAGATTAAGACATGAGGGCAATTTATCATCAGTGGTTAATGTGACATCTGGTGTACCACAGGGTTCCCATCTTGGTCCATTACTGTTTATTTTGTTTGTTAATGATGTAGACCACGCTTTAAGTCTCTTGAACGTTTCAATATATGCAGATGATATGAAACTTCATTTGGAAATATGTAAAGCATTTGATCTTGTAGTATTTCAGAATGAAACTATTAATTTTCACAACTGGTGCTCAAAAAATTTGCTGGAACTTAATGTGAAAAAATGCAATTCTATATCATTTACAAGAAAAACGCAAGAAGCAATAACTATAGGCCAGAACACAGTTCAAAATGCAGTGAAGTTAGAGATTAAGGTATTATACTTGACACAAAATTACTATCCCACATGCGTTGTCTACGATCACCCACGGGATGCCACCATGTTTCCTCCTGTATGAATCAGAGGGCTTTTGCGACGTTATTGCACATAGAGTGAATACTACTGATATATTAGAAAACCTAAATTTTTATACTCCCACTCGTATTCTTAGAAATAGACGTTTGTTTTATATTAACAATCAAGGAACTAATTATGCCAAGAATGGGCCACTAAGTAGAATGATGTCCTGTTATAACAAATAATGCGAAACACTTGATGTAACAATGAAAAAAAAAACACGCTTGAAAAAGTTTTCTTCACAAGTTTAACCAGTTAACCTGGTATTGATAAATAGACATTAACTATATCATGTAATAGAATTGGTCTACTTTGCTTGATGATAAATAAATAAATAGATTACATTTTTTATTGTCACTCATCAAATAGTTGAGCTACAAAATACATTCAACTACAGTGTGTCGCACAATAGGTGTCACCTTTTTTCAGTCTTGGTTTAGTTCAACTGGGTAATTTTAACAGCGGAATTGATTATACCCGTTTTGAGCTACCATGGAAGCTATTGACGGGAGCAAGTTTTAAAATTACATTTGCAAAAGCTTAGACCGTGTCAGATATTCAATAGCCTTAAGCAGTTCGCAGTGATTAAGAGTTTTGTTTTTGTTCTTTGAAACGGTTCAAGGAAACTGGAAATGTCCATATTCAACACAAAGGAGGTGCTAGACGAACTGCCAGAACGAAGAAAAAGATCAAATGTGCGAGGGAGCGAATAAGATGTAATCCGGTCGTATCTGTCCGTATATTGAGCAAACAATTTCAAAAGTCACCTGCTTTAATGAATAGGCTCCTCAGACATGATCTGGAATGCAAGCCGTACAAGAAACAACGGGTTCACGGGTTGACGGAGCGTTAAAAACAAGCCAGGGTCCAAAGAAGCAGAAATCTTTAGGTTCGGCACGGTGACTGCGAGATTTTATTTTTGGATGAAAAGCTCTTCCTCCTTCGACAGTCATAATCAACAAAATGATCGTGTGTATGGCAAAAGTCTTTCCAATATTCCAAGAGATAAACTAGCTGTAGAACGCTATCAGAATGTATCGAAAATCATGGTATGGGGCACCGTTTCACGAAAAGGAAAAAATCCTCTTCTTTTCAAAGAACCAAACGTAAAAATCAACACTGAATATTACATCAAGCAGGTTTTGAAGAACCATCTGCTTCCTCATGCTTCAACGCTGTATGGGAACACACCATATTGTTTCCAACAGGACTCAGCTCAGCCGGCGTCGGTGGTGTAGTGGTAAGCGTGACTGCTACTTGTTACCCCAGTGGGTCTGGGTTCAATCCCAGTCGACGTCGGTGGTTTTTCTGAGGCGAAAAAATCTAGTCACGTCTTCCTTCGGAAGGGAAGTAAAGCCGTTGGTCCCGGTTCATATTCATGAGCCGTTAGGTAGGGTCCAGGTGGTGGAGTCGTCTTCCTGGCGTCGGTGATTGTCACCATGTGAGGAAATAGGCCGACGTAAAATAAAAATTAAAAAAAAAAGGACTCAGCTCAAGCTCACAAGGCAAAGAAGACACAAGCGTGGTGCGCGGAAAATTTTCCCGATTTCATCACAAGCGAAGAATGGCCTGCATCTTGAACGAATCTCAACCTGCTTGACTACTTTGTTTGGGGTTATATGCTTAATCATATAGGCCCTACGAAAGGGCTTACTTTAGATCGATTCAAGAAACATTTGGTTGATATTTGGAACCAAATTTCTCAGGAAATCGAGCGTGCCAGCTGCGATGGGTTTACAAAGCCTTTGTGCAAAGTTATCAAGGAAAAGGGCGAGAGATTGGAATTGAATTAATATGGTTTATTTATATAACGTGTATCTTTCAAATGAAAACTAAATGCTATGATTTGGTTGATATGTTTTGCTGCAATTCCATTTTATTTTAGTGACATCTATTGTGAGGTACCCTGTAGATACACGTTTGCTTAGATAATCCTAATAACATGTTTGTTATTGTGCGCTACCAAAATGTTGAAAAACTTACTTTTTAAGGCTAAAGCATTTTGGCCATCCACATTGAAAACACTTTACGTACGGTTTTTCTCTATTATATTAAAACATTTTATTTGCTGTAATTTACCGAACAGAAAATGTCACTTATAATATTTGAAAAAAAATCTTCTTCAAAAGATTGAAATGATTTTTGATTATATTATAACGACAGCACTTCATTGAATACATTGTTATTAACCTAATACAAGTTTGTTTCCTCCAATATTGATTTAGATATTCTAAAGAGTGTATCAAAAAAGCAGCCACCGGGAACGTCACAAAAGCAACTGTGCAGAATTTAATGAGAATGTCAAGTCCAAATGCGAGCGTTTTGCAGAAATTAAGATTTTTTTTTTAAATATTAACAGTGAAATGCAACAAAGGGTTATTTTTCTCCAATAAATCGAAAACTGAAGTCAAAATTTAAATTTTTTTCACTCTCTTATTCGAAAATCAATGTCGCTAACTATAACTATAACAGGTACAAATCGCTTGCCAGCTTTTTCACAAACTTGTCCATCGCCACCGTGGTGTCAGCCTTGTCAGGTTCTTTTTCAGAATTCGGTTATACAGTTTTCTTGATTTGCTTCTTGCTGCTTCAGGGAGTTTTTCTGTTTCTTGTACGTTTTCAGGGAACTCCTAGCTTTGATCCGTTGAATTATTCTGATGCTGGTGTTGAATTGCTTGACGAAATCCCACGTCGACGCCGATAGGTTTTTTCCTTATGTACTCAACCACTTTCAAGTCCCGACCGGGCTGATTGGGACCCGGTTTCCTGCCGGATACAAATCTTTCACGAAAAGGGTCTCCCCGAATTTTACGATTGCATTTTTGACACTGGTGTGGTTCACTTTCACCCGTTCTGCAAATAGGTTGTGACACCCGTTTCCGAGCACCAAATGTGCAGAATTTTCTTTCGCGTGTCCAGATCAATCCAAAACAAATCGATTGTACAACTGTTTTGATATGTAAACAAACATGTCACAGCATAACACACTGAAAAAAATTAAGCCATTTTAGAGGATTTGCTGTTTGAATGTTGCTTACTACTTTTCGACTCAACCTTTCATGTGCATTGCATTTGATATTAAGATACTCTGTATTACGTCATGGAGGATGTAGTGTGAACGGGGTATAAAATATAATAAATTTATGAAAAAAATTAAAAACATAAGGGAATAAATTAGTCAAACAGTAAAAATTTGAGTTTTGTTAATTGATTTTGTTGATTGAAAAATAAATACAAAAATGAATCAAATGAGTTATCAATAAATAAGCAAGATAAAACATTTAGATAAAGGTGGATAGGTATCAAATAAATTAATCAAAATCAATCCTTTTATACATATATGAATAAGTAAATAGATAAATAAATAAATGGTAACGAAAAATAACAATTCTGTTTGTATCTAAATAAAATGTTAACAAAACGTAATAAACCAATACATTAAAAAATATCAAACATTGAATAAATTAATGAAAAAATGAAGAAAGAGAGATATTCGAAAATATATAAAAATTAATTCATAAATAAACGAAAAAACGAACAAGTTCATGACTGCATATACAAGAATATGTCGTTGAAAAAATAAATTATTGAATGAATCTTCAAATTAATTTAAGGAAAAAGTAAAACGAAATCAAAATAAATATTTAATAAGATAAATTGATTTAATAATAATTAATTAGGAATGTCAAAAGATGAATCATTGCAAAATTTAAACAGAAATCAATTAATAAAAAGAGATGATTGAATAATATATATATATGAATAAATATACAAAACATTCAAGCCTATAAATATATATAAATGAATAAATATACATTTTTTTTTATTGCATTTGTGCGTCTAAAATGTTGGGGCAAAGAGGTTTTTCTATCCGGAAATTACAAAAGATTTTTCAGTGCTCTGTTTGAATCAGTGTCACGGCCGCCGAGTGACGTTCTCAAACAAGGCTTAGAGCTTGTCGATCTTATAAATGTTATTTTTGATAATAAATATTATTTATACAGTCTTAAACGATTTTTGATTCCAGCAAACGTGTGAGCAGCTACAATACACGCAGATGAAAAACTACCATCCAGCTCCAAGTGACATTGCGGGCGCCATTTTGTTTTTTTTGTAAAAAAATTATGATATAAAATCAAAACTGTATCCAATCGAAATACATAAACAAATTTTTTTGTATGTCTTTCTTTTGCCTCAAAAAAAAAAATTCCAAACTTTACCAATTTTTACCTCATTTGAATGAGAACCTGGTATAACAAAAATTTAGTATTTTATCAAATTTTAAATAAAAACAAATCAAACGAATATGATTTAATCATTAAATACAACAATCAATTCATGAATTGAAATGAATTTAAAAAAAAATGAATAACTGAATGAAGAGTTAGAGGAAAAAATTATTACGTGTAAATTAATTAATTAATAAATTAATCAACAAAATCCCACAGATTTAATAACATATAACACCTTGGAATTAATAAAAAAAAAAATATATTAATACATCAAGAAATATATTTAAAAAAACAGGTAATAGGTACAGAAACATTGAAACGAATATGTATAGAAATTTAATTAAAAATGTATTATGATTTATAAAGATTAAACAACAGAGATGGAAAAATAATTAATACTGACATAAATAAACACATGAATCAATTTATTCACCTATGGAAAAATTAAAAAAAAAGTCTAATAATTGAACAAAAATAATGGAGTTCTAATATAAGTTGAAAAAAAAGAGATTGACAAATTAATTACTTTAATAATTGATCAATTAATTTTTGAAACAAAATTAATAAATTATTTAACATTTGTCAATCATTAAATAGACATTTAATTTGAAAGACTATTTGAAAATATAAATAGGCACAAAAACACAAATTTAAAAATAATAAATAAAAATAAGTCATTCAAAATAAGAAAATGATTGACCAAATAAACGAATATCTATTTTTGTATATTATTAAACTGAAAATTTAATAATTTATGTATTAAATTTTTAAATTAATAAATAAATCAATAAATAAATAAACAAACGAGGCAACGTACAATTTAAGAATTGAATTAAAAATTTAGTAAATGAATTATGATAATATAGGTTATAATAATAAATAATAAACAAAAATCAGAACGTACAAAATGTTCAAAAAAATAATATTAACCCCTAAAAAGATAAAAATTCAATATATTTTTTATTTAAAATAATTCTTTTTTTTTTTTATTACAAACAATTTCCCTCAGCATATTGAACCATTATCACACAAAAATTCCAATCATATTTTGAAGTGTGACAATGAGGGGCTATAGATCAGTCCGATACTTAACTCTTAATATCAACGAAAGAAAAATAAATAAATAAACTTTCCTAATAATTTCACCCGAAGGTACCTTCATAATTTTAATGCAGGTAAAAAAATCATTTTTCGCATCACCCATTGGGCGGAATAAAAATAAGGCTGTTGAGGCGAAGGTCGCTATAATCAACAAAGTGGCCACCATCATGGGCGATTTGCATCGCCACTTCGAATTTTCCAAGGCACATGTCTAAGAATCTACAAGGGTTTCAAATTTCAAACGTTTATAGCACTTGAGCATACAACTTATTAAATATTGACTCGTGTAAACTATGTAGTTTGTGCTTTTGAAAATTCGATAAGACCGTGCAAATGATGGTGACCATTTTTGCATTCAAGTGACTTTCACCTAATCAGGTTCTGAAAAAGTTCAACTACACAAAGCCGTGATCAAATGTTTTCTAATTCAAAATAATTTGCAGTACTATTTGCTCTGTGTTACATTTCTAGGAAAGCATTTCAGCTTTTCGCCGCTAACTTCGGAAGCAACGAATACGGGCGAGGTATACCTTGTCCTTTTCACTATCCAAATAAACCTCTTCCTCTGCAATGCACTGTCTACTACTTCTACCGAAATCCCTGGGGTCACATCATGGAATCAAGTAGAAAAGGATGTTCGGCTACATGGCTATCATTATTGTCGTAACCTTCCAAATCAAGACATTTAGGCTCCATTCATATTCGATATACAACTGTCACATGTTAAAGTCAGTTCCAATGCCTAATATTATTAACCAACTGTAAACATAACATGGATTGAGGAATAAAAATTATCCGTACATCCGATTATTCTTAATCCTGTAGGGCGACGTGTAAATCGCAGTAGTTATGCAGATTTTCGTTTTTTCAACGGCGCCTATCGTAGGTTGCAGATCTTCTCCCATAAACCACTTACTGGTTGTATAACATTCCTCAAAAGGAAACACGTATTTGCACACTTATACTTAGACACGTATCTTCATCAACCGTTTGAGAAAAGACGTTCCACTCCACCGAGCAATTATCGGCTAGTGTGTACCTTCTTTCACATGGGCAATTGGATTTCTATTTTGCTCCTTAGAAGAGGATGTGGTATGTGAGACCCGACTGGCTTAAATTTATATCCATAGATTGTAATGGTGATGTTGACGACGACGATGATGATGGTGATGATGATGCTCCAAATGTGCTACTGGGAAAACCCCACTTAGGACAAACTGTTGGAAACACTTAGGCACTTATTAAATTTCCTGTCACACAATTGCTCGCCCCAACTCTGCATCTGTACAATGTACACCTGGTTCTCTGCGTGTTCTTCTGTTTCCCAGGGCTCGTTATATCGATAAGATGGCTTCCTCTGGTGTGAAGCGAGCTAGAACTTAGCACATACCTCTGAGCACCAGCTGGGTCTATAGTGATAGGTGGTTTTTTTTTTTTGGGGACAGTCCTGTTTGCGACGTGCCATGTAGTTTATGAAGTGTGTAAGTTTCTAGCTTCATTGAAGGTGGACGACACGTCGCACTAGTTGCGCATACCAATCCGATTCGCCGGTTGTAGCACCGGAAGCGCACGTGGAAGATGACAATTTTCAGGGCGGAAGGTATATGTTTCAGTGATGTGGAAAATGCGCTTCGAAATTTGATCCCAAAATGGGGAGGTTAAGGTAAAGAGATTATCTACTTGTGGCGGAGGATTTGATTGTTGAATAGAAAGAACTGTAAGGTTCTAACACGATTACATTGAAAATAAAACTTAGTTTATACTACGGAATCGTATGTTTAACTCACCAATGTATTTGTTGTTTCTTGCAACGAAATTGATTTGTACTATTTATGAAGCTGTACTTGTATGCAATACCACACGTGCTACCATTTGCATTTGTATATTCAAAAAGAACATCCGTGGATTGTATGAAAACAGTACAAAGAACTACGACAATTTTGTTGTAATTCGAAAAAAAGTTTCTCGCGGGTGCGCTTACCATATATACTTAGCGAAAATGTTGGCGAAAATGGAAGGTGGGAGCATCGGAGCAGTTCGTAACGCGATTCGGAAGTATGGTGAGGAGTTTTCCTTTCAGAACAAGTTGAATCATACGTGATGAATCCTACGTGAAATTTGATTTGAGACGCCTCCGAGTTACCAGTTCTACACGGTCCGTGCTGGTCAAACTATTGACGATGTAATAATTGGCATATTATTATCAGAAAATTCGTTAAAAAGCAATGGTTTGGCAAGCAATTTGTGAGTGTGGAATGCTTTCAAATCCGTTTGTAACAACCGATACCATGACTGCTGATGTTTGAATTCGGGAATGGTTTGAGGGCACCTGCTACCCATGGTCCTAAAACATAATAATCCAGTACTGTTATGGCCGAGTTTGGCATCAGTGCATTACGCGAAGGACACGGTAGCTTGGTACAAAGCCAACGGAGTCGAATTCGTAAACAAGGAGATGAATCCTCCAAACTGTCCCCAACTGACCAATTGAAACTTTTTGGGCTCTAACAAAGGCATATTTGTGCAAATATTTGAAGGCAGCGGATTCTGCCAAAACTTTTGAAAGAGACTGGAAAAAAGTATCACAAATCATTGGCAAATAGTCTGTGCTGAAGCTAATGACCATTGTAGGATCGAAAGTCCGCTCTTTTTCGTACGATAAATTTGAACTCGGAAATGTCACGTTAAACTGTAGAAGAGTATTGTAGAGGACATAAAAGCACAATAAAAACTCAATTTACTTAAATATCGAGCTCCTATAGTTATTTACAAATAACTTACTTAGACATACTGGACACCTTATATCGTATAGAACCCAGAAAAAGACAATGAAAAATGTCGTTTGAGCGGTTCGATTCCTAACACCTTGTAAACAAGCTCCCTGAACTGTTAAACAAGTGAGGTTAATGCTTTATCGACGCGATAATGAACCTAAAAAGGCACAAGGGGAGGGAAGGGTTTCATTGTGATTTTTTTTTATGTTTCCGATGTGGAAATTGATCCTGTTCAATTGAGAAGAGCTGTTATTGACTCCGAAGAGGGAGGAAGAGCAGCGATTGGCTGGTCCACACGAAATTCGTTGGCTTAGGAACAGCAAATTCAGCGTGAAAAAAATGTCTATACTCAATCCGAATGAATCCCATAGGTGGATTGCTTGGTATTGCGAATACCAATGGGTCCCTTTGCAGAGCGTTTGACTGTGAAATAGAAAAGATGAAATTGTGGCAGAAGTGTCCTGATTGATTTCAAGATGGTCAATAAGGTCATAGCAGAATTCAAACGCCGGCCAAACATGTCGATCCAGGATGTCACTAGAAAATCGAAGGCGTCGAGAAACCCATGAAACGGTCTGGACTACATGTCAACAAAACGCAGCAGGTCGCAAACAGGAGTGAGAAGCAAAATGTTGCTGCAAAAATCATCATTGCATCGTGATGGGCGATAAGGGGTCGGACTTCCTGATCATTTGATCAGATCTCCTCATTTTTTATTTCGATCTTTGAAAAAGATCACATGAGCTTATCAAGATTTAAAATCTTTTATGACAGTTTGAAATAGACTGTTGTTTTTATTCAGTGTTTCAAAATGTCGACATGCCTGTTTTGATAACAATACAGACTGTGTAAACTTTTAGCGTATTCTTTTAAGCAGAGGTCGATCCATTGTATCTCCATGCCATGAATCCTTAAGTTTAAACCGGGTAGTAAGGCCTTTCACCTGTTACAAAAGTTGCTGCTAATGGATCCGGACAAGCGCATTACCTCGGAACAGGCAATGTTGGATCTCTAATTTTCGGAGATCCCATGCCTACGGCGGACGTCTTTTCCGGCGGCTGCCCTGCCCTATACCTTATCCAAAGCTTGTACAATTTCTCACCGATGAAGATCAGGACGACAAAGGTGAAAAAAGAAACGGCAGCAACACCAACAACAACAGCAGACCAACGTAAGAATATGGTTCAGTTATACACCATAACATTTGTGAATTGGTTCTTATTTCTATAGCAGCTAGTTCAACAAAACCAACGACAACAGCAGTCAAATGTAAGTGATTTGAATTTGTTAGTACGTTTCAATGACTTTTTTTTATCATTACTCAAGCATCAGAATAAGCAGCAAACACACACCAGCAAGCAACACCAACCACCCGCACCACAACAATGACCCCTCCCCCAACAACAACATAAGCAGAAACCTCAACAGCAGCAGCAGCAGGAACAACAACAGTAAGCGCAGAACCAAGGTGGACCACAGTGCTGTTAAAAGGGTGCGCATGTCCGGCCTGAGTGGGCACCCTAGGAACGGCTTGAATCAACAGGATTATCAACAACAGGTCCAACAAGCTACGGTGGCAGCAGCTCAAAAAATTTGCCTGCAAATGGAGATCACTCGCCGATGATGTCAAAAACTGTGTAATTTGTTCATTTATTTGTAACGATAACGTGTTAGTATACACTTTATATCAAGGTCAAATCAAGGTGCCAGAAGGTCTGTCTATCGTATCGTATCGTAAGTTTCCCATCCAAAGCCATCAAAGGCAAGACACTTCTGGCGATTTTGATAGGTGCAACTAGTTCCCATGTCTGTAGTTCCAAATCGTACCACTCAACTGACTCAAACTGCTCATACAGAGCTGCCACTCCTGCTCCGGAACGACCATACTTCATCGCCGGTATAATTGATCATTCATTATTTTCGGGATGATAACATTCTACAGTCGGTACTCTTTCCTTGCTGTCGAATTCTCCAATGCCCTACAGTAACCTATTGACTACGGTAACGCCCAGTCGTTTTGAATTGATTGGTTGAATCTAGGTCCATTTATTCAGTTCCGGATCATAATTCTAAGAAGAAAAATCACACTTACTCATGTTTCATGCCTAGAATATATCAGTTTATATAACATATTTATCCTGAAATATATATTATTATATTAATAATATGATTAATAATAATTATAATATATTGGTCATATATTAATACAGAAATCAAGAGACTTGAGTTTGTTATGAAATGTTTGCTTTTTTTCTCTTCATTTTTATTTACAATTTGAGACACTGAAAAAAATGTGTCGTTGTTTTACGAAGATTGCCCGATCAGCGGCCCGATCTTTGGAAAAGATTTGAAATCTTGTGAAGATTTTAAATTGACCAGATTGACCGACCCCTTGTTCATTGTTATTTATTTGTAAAACTTTTTTTCAATGTTTGGAGCACCACAATTTTCAAACACTTTCTCTATACATAGGTAAGTACACATTAAATGAACATTCAACTTCACACAGTTGAAAAAATCATAACGTAAATCATATTCATAATAATAAATGGACAGATTTCTTTTGATTTTTTATGCGATTACCCTGCCACCTATTGGTGAATCCACGTATGGATCGCCAGTCGTAGCAAACTGTGGAGTACAATTAAAAAATGACAGCGTTATCAGTTGATTTGAAACAGCCATGGCAAAAACAGTCAAGCAACTACACTGGATAGTTTCTTCGTACTACAAGTTCCACCTCGGAGCGAAGGAGTTGTGCATCATGAGGCGCTAGCCGAATTGGCATTCACAGGCATTTTCTCCCTTCTTGACAAAGGCGAAAGCGTCGAATGGAACCCTGGTTTCGACCGCCCAAAAGTGCGGCCGTAAAGTGCGGCAGAATCTGGAGAGAAAGACCGAGGACATGGTGGCCTCATCGTTCCTTGCCTTGGGCGGAGAGTTAGGTAAAAGCGGCCAAATTTTGAAGATGTACCTTGGCAAGATGTACAATGTTCTGCGGAAGCGTTAGTCGAGGCAGGCCGTGTCTGAGCAGCAAACAATCACCCAGAAGGAGCGTTTGAAGGTGATGGTGACTTTCGGCGAAGCGCGACGTCAGTTAAAACTGGCAAATTAAAATTAAGCTATTTCTAATGCACATAATGGAACGCGACTAAAAGCGTATAATTATGCGCTCGTTGAAATTTACATGCGCCATTTTTATTTGATTTTTTGGTTCAGCAGTAAGTTTACTGGTGACACTGAGTTTTTCATCATGAAGTAATTTTAAGCTTATATCAGTGGGATCGTCGGAAAAAAAATTTCACCCAGTAAAACCATGTGCATGGAGAAAAATAAGGAGATGAAAAAAAACCAAACCCTCGAATTGAGTTTTATGTCTTTATTTTATTGCCATACTAAATTCAACTGGTACATTTGTTATTTTTTCACTGCATTTTGTTGTCTTAACTGGTCTTTATTATAATATATACTCTGGTTTAAATTTTAATCAAAACAATGTAAGTTATGTAGAAGCAAAAAAATATCAGTACATTCAAAGAGTGCACTACGTTTTATACAAATAGTAAGAATTATTTAAAAACACACATATATCAAAATCGTCCCCCATACTCAGAGAACCAAAAAACGTTAAATATAGAACAAGCAGTATTGTAAATATTAACTCTTCGCGTGAACACCGCATATTATCCTGACACTCTTCTTAAAATATTTTAATTAATCGGTGTTCCGACTTCAAACGATGATTGACCACACACAAGATTGAATAACATTGCACAGTTTCCCTATGCTTACCTATGATGATTTAGTCATAAATAAACCATAAGTTTAATTTTCATATTTACTTTATCAGAGGTTTGATTTCTTGAACACACATAAATTCACCGTGGACAAAATTATCAAGTCACGTGATTTTAATACGACTGAGGAAAGCGAAGATTGACGGGAATCGGTCCACTGCCAAAGAACCCTTTATAACCTTAACCTACGTACGTTTGAGTCTGCTTTTTTATTCTATTCAAATCGATGTGTTTGTTGATCTTGAAAACAATTAATATATGAATTATTGTTAATAAGGTTTCCCAAAATCAAAAATCTCACAAAAACGTGAAAAGAATGTCATGCAGCGTAATCGTTTTCTTTCATCCAATATAATATTAATTGTCTAACTAAATTCGTGGAATATTTTGTTGTTGTTTTGTGAATCGTTATAAGGGTATGTATGTATGATGATTTTACATTCTTTCGTATGTTTCATTATTCCTCTGTAAATGTATGGAAGTAAAAATATAGTCACATTAACATATGTAAATGTATTCCAGGTTTTCTTTCTTGCGTTTTACATGTTCTCTTCTTTTACATTCTAATGAATGCTATAATTATGGTATTGTACATCTTAAATCTAATGCTCTTTAAAATATTGTTCTCTATGATTCTATTTAAGTTCATACGTTGACAAACTGTCAATTACTTTCTGTACTACGCGCTGTTGATTTCCTACTCTGTAGGCATTTGATTTCGATCCTGAGGATGGTATTATCTTGAGAAAATATTGTTGTACGAGTTCCAAAAACTTCGAAGCTGGTTTTATATACTTGTAGTTATGCACGAACTGAGTGCACAGAAGATCTTGAAAGGCACAGATAACATCGGCGGTACCTTCGCTGAGACGGGTGTGATCAGCGTAGACATAAAACATGCAATTATCTTGGCCCATGTCTGTAAATAATAAAAAGCAAGGATCTTAGTTATTTTAGCAAAGAAAATTTAAAAAAAAAATTGGTTGGGAAATTCATCATAAAATACATTGAAACGAACCCACAGATACCAAAAGAGGTCCAGTTGATTCAAATAAAATATCGTCAATTCGTGTTCCAATCTGAAATTGTTATGTTTATTAGAATAAGAGTATGAAATATATTATTTTTATTAATAAATGTCGGTATACTTTGTATGATAATGTTATTCGAGCTAAAAAGTGATAATACAAAATAATTGTGGTTATCATAGCGTTTGAGCTATGATATCAACATTACAAAAAAAAGGTAGCCCATTTTGCACCTTGGCTCAACATTACCTCAAATGTAACTTGTCATAAACATATACAAGCACACCTCGATATTACGCAGCTTTAGTTTTCGATTTTTTCATCGATTTCATGCAAACTACAACTCAATCATGACAAATAATTAGATAGATTTAACAATTTACAATCTTTTGGCAACAATAATGTGTATGATTGAGTTATAGTTAGTGTAAAATCGACAATGAAATCCAAAAAATAATAATGTTTTTTTATCGAGGTAAAAAATTAGTATGATCAAATGTTATAAATTTATTTACATTTAACAAACGCCTTAGTTTGATCTAACATACCTCTTTGATCACAATCAAGTCGTTTAGGTTCTCTCCAACCAAGCATGCCAAAAACCTGAACACGTCTAGATCACTGCATTCGTGTTTTAGTTTTGCGGATTTGCTGCCAGCAGTATCGGAAATTGATAATCTTCGTACGTTTCATTCTAAAGTACTTGCACAGACTATCAATTTTCACCCCCGTGGCTTGAACAAAGTGATAGTTCATCAAAACCCTCCGTCTCAGTACAGGATACTCGAATAGTAGTTGTTTAAGGTTCTTACTCTCGCTCAGTTGGTATCTTACAAATGCTTGTGATGTTTCAAGAAATTCATCTGTCAGCAGTACCGGTTCATCTCGGCGGAGCTTAGAATGTACGTCTTTCTCGCATTCCTTTTTCGAATTTTTCCAATAGTTCAGCAAAGTACCAGCTCGCACGTTTCGGCCTTTCTTAGGTGGCAAATGTTTACGTTCAGATGAATTTTGGAAGCGGTTCAAATATGCGTTGCGGTTGATCATTTTGTATTTCATAACGATGTGGGCCATCCCGTTCTCAAATCCATCGTCGTCGACTGATTTAAGGCATGGATATTTACATACGAGCTGTTTTGCGGCAGCTTCCATGACATCGGCTTTTATACGGGAATCGATTGCTCTGAGCTGATCAACAATATTATTAACCAAACTGGTTGTATCATTTCTTGTCATACGAAATGCAGCTGAAATGGATTCATCGGATTTTTTTGGTTTTGTGTTCTTGCATACTGTTAAGCTTCGTTAAAACATGATCGCTGAGTTTTTCCCAGTTTATCTGAAAGCAGCGAAACTTCATTTCTGATGAAGCGTGCTTTTTGGTGCTTTTCTGAATCTCGATGGTACTTGGGCGCTTTATTGTCAAATTAGGAGATTGATTTTCATCTACTCGTATTATCTCATCATCGGAGGTATCGGCCGATGTTTGATCAATGTGTTCTTGTAAGTTTACCGAAAAGTCTTCTATATTCGTCTGCAGTGAAGTCGAAGGTTGTTCAAATATAATCTCCTTATCTTCTACAACGTCGGCCAATAATTGCATTGCGATGGGATCCGGTACAGATATGTGTTGGTTAGGAATAATAGTCATGACGTTAGAATCGATATTCAATGTCTGTAATGAAGACGCCGATGCATCATCTGTATCCTGCGCGCATTCCAGAGTCGAAACTACTAAATGACCGATTGCTGTGTCTTGAAATCCTTTGGCTGTAAAAGTGAAAAATAAATTAAAACTCTTTATTAAGATTTAAATGTGGTTTTAAACTCTAGTTCAAACTAATAACAATTCAAGTTCAGACAAAATGAAGCAAAATCTCGTTTCAAAATAGCATACCAGAGGAATCATGAAGAATAATATGTAGGGTAACTCCACCATGAGTGGAGCTATTAGTAGTTTTAAATTTAAAAGAAATCAAATTAAATTGAGAGTAATGCTTAATAAGCTGTTTTAATGCATCACATGATAGATATGAGTTTAAATTTTTAACGCTCAATTTACATTTTTTTTTATCAAACTCCAAATGATGAGGTTTAATACCAACTTAGTTTGTAATAACGAGTTTTTTAGGAACCTGCTTCGTAGAAATAGTTTTATTTTGTACTGTACAAAATACACTAACAGACATTCTGATGTGCCAATAATGTTTGAATCTTTCTGTATGAGATCGTAATGCATGCTTTTGGAGACGAATTGTAAGGTTCTTCTGGAGAATTTACAAATCTCGGGTTTGGTTTGTAAATAGAGGTTTCGGTGGTGTTCTAATGTGGAGGTTAAATTTAACTTTAGTTCCTATAGTATCACAGTTCCTAATTTCTTTTGCGACCGTAAACTAAAGCATTTAAACTACCACTATATAAATGACGAAATTTTTTAAGGAAATATATTATTTTCAATAGTTTTTTTTTAGCAAATCTTTAAAGTGAAATGGTCTAATCAAGTAATTCGAGCATCAATCAAAAGTATCACCTAGTGT
This sequence comes from Aedes koreicus, assembly GCA_024533555.2. NCBI lineage: Eukaryota > Metazoa > Arthropoda > Insecta > Diptera > Culicidae > Aedes > Aedes koreicus. The sequence goes on along the minus strand of JAHHFK020004741.1, from coordinate 350,051 downwards.
TTCAAACAAATTGTTGATGAAATTCCTTGAAAAACGCATGCCTCCACTATGGGTGCGTCTACTTTATCACTTGCAAATTATCTAGTGCTTGTCCAGGCTGTGCGAATAATTGATGATAAGCAAATCTGGTTCTTGTCATTAGTGTTATTAGGGATATTCCTTTAGTGGATGGATGATTCAGAGTAATTCTGTGTAGTTGCAGAATTTCAGAACACAGAGGAGATGAATGATGTCAAAACTCGAAAGGCTTTACAAACATTGCATATATTGCAACAGAACAAAATTTTAGATTCTTTAACGAAAAAAAAGAAAAAAAATACCTTATGGATTTTTCCAAATTTCCCGACAGGTCTTCTCGCAATCTGCCGTGTCCATTTTCCTGTAAATCGAGCTTGTTCAGTCAATGCAACATCCAGAAGGCGTTTTATGAAATCTACTGAACTCTTAAATAAACAACTTAAATGACTTTTCGATATCACCCTGTGAGTCGCTCTCACATTAAAGAAATTGTAAAAGACTCCAACAAGCATTAGAGAAAACGTTTGAAGGTTATCTTGGACTTGATGGAGCTTGACTAAGTGGTCACAATATAAGGAACTAGAACTGGTTCTGTATAACTGCACAATAACTGTTTTATGTTTACAGCTTTTATTGGTGGCAATAATCTCAAACCCAAACGACCCATCTGTATGTAGCATCACTCCTTAATTCTGGTCACTAGTTGAGGATGTTACCTGCCTCCTAGTTCCTCCCACAGATGTGACATCGGGGCCGATAACTGAATATCGGAGTTTCGTTTTCCTTGAGCACTAAGAACACAACGTTGAATATATCCTAGGAATTTTTAGTATCACCAATAATAATACCCTTTAATATTCTAGAAATTTTTAATATCTAGATGGTATAACATCTGTTAATTTAAATTTTCTCAAACTCGTTTTATTTTCTGTTTTCATTTTGCTTTGACGTTGCTGTTATATTGAATTGTTCGTCGTATCAGTGTTGCTAGTTTATTTGTTACATAGTCGAACTTGACCGCACACGCCCGTTTCATTTTACTCAATTTTTGAATAAAATTGCATATTATGCAAAAATCTTGTAGTAAAAACTACAATTCTACCCAACCCCCCCACAACATGACAGATTAACTTAGTTTCGTGTAACCACTTGCAAATCGTAGATGTCGCCCGCAACGTAAATATTGGGATCATCGCTGGCAGATGGAAAAGTCCTTTTGTACATCGCTCTTTGTTGTCCCCAAGGGTAAGAACGACTTTCGACTCGTAGTGGATCTCAGAGGCCCAAACAGAAGCATTGTTAGAACACCATTCAAAATGCCTACCTTGGAAGCAATTCTGTCGGATTTAAATGGAGCGTCATGGTTTTCCACGATCGATCTGGAAAGTGCGTTTTTTCACGTTGAGCTGCATGAAAATTGCAGACATTTAACCAATTTTTTTGCCGGAAATGGAACCTATAGATTTAAGAGACTCCCCTTTGACCTTTGTAACTCGCCTGACATATTTCAGGAACTGTTGCAAACCGTGGTACTTGCGGATTGCCCTGGGGTTGTAAACTACCTGGACGACATTCTCGTTCACGGGAAATCTAAGGAGGAGCATGACAGGATCCTGGAAAAGGTACTCCGACAATTACGTGAGCATTACGTTCGTTTAAACACTGCCAAATGCGTATTTAGCGTGAAATCTGTCAAATTTTTCGGGTTCTGCTTGTCCCACGATGGATGGAGAGTGGAAGACGATAAACGAAAAGCCATTGAAAATTTTCGTAGACCCGAATCGTAGACCCGTTATCCGAGGTAAAAAGTTTTCTCGGACTAATGAACTTCTCAGAACGGTTTATACCCAAACGGGCTGAGAAGACCGAAAAGCTCAGAATACTTACTAGATCAGATAATTTCTACTGGACCGAGCAGGAAGAGGGGGAATTCAATTACCTGAAGAACGAAGCATTAAATTCGATTACAAGATTGGGCTATTTTGATCATAAGGATGAAACAGAATTGTATGTGGATGCATCTCCAATAGGCCTCGGAGCAGTTCTCATACAATTTAATAATTCTGGAAATCCTCGTATAATAGCCTGCGCATCTAAAGTTCTTACGATCGCTGAACAAAAGTACCCTCAGACCCAAAAAGAGGTACTCGCAATCGTTTGGAGTGTTGAAAGGTTCGCTTACTGTTTAATTAATAAACAATTTACTATCAGGACAGATTCGGAAGCAAACGCATTTATTTTCGGCGGGTTACACCGAACGGGCAGGCGAGCTATGACCAGAGCAGAGGCTTGGGCATTGCGGCTTCTTCCATACCGGTTTCGCATTGAAAGAGTTCCAGGACATCTAAACGTTGCCGATGTTTTGTCTCGACTGATAAATAAATCGCAAGTTGACGAACCCTTCGACGAAGACAACGAAAAGCATTTATTGTTTTCGCTGGATGCAGGAAATATGGCCATTTCATGGATGGATATTCAAACAGCATCGGAATCAGACGAGGAATTGAACGAAATGAGATTGGGAATTCAAACCGGAAGATGGTCAGAAGGTCTCCAACGATATGAGGCTGAAGCAAAAAGTTTGAGAGTACTGGGACCACTTGTCTTCAAAAACGACTTGATTATCTTGCCTAGAAATCTTCGTAAAAGAGCGTTCGAGACGGCCCACCAAGGACATATCGGATGGAGTGCTACAAAACGAATACTACGTGAATTTTTCTGGTGGCCCAATATGTCTAAACAAGCTAATGACTTCGTAAACAGATGCGAAACATGTGTTGTGATTTCTAGAAGGAACCCACCAATCCCACTTTCCAGTGGTCAACTTCCAAGCGGCCCATGGGAAATACTGCAGATTGATTTTCTGTCATTGCAGGGATGTGGTTCCGGGGAATTTCTTCTGAGCATTGATACATACTCCCGCTATTTACACGTTTCAGAAATGAGACATACGGATGCTCGGAGTACAAATGCTGCATTGTGTAAAGTTTTCACAATTTGGGGTCTGCCTTTAAGAAAACAAGAGCGATAATGGGCCTCCATTTCAGAGTTCGGAATTCAATGAATACTGGGAGGCAAAGGGTGTAAGAGTTCGCAAGTCTATTCCTCTAAGTGCTCAGTCAAACGGAGCCATCGAGCGTCAAAACCAAGGTGTTATTAAGGCTATGGCCGCCGCCAAGAAAGAAGGCAGGAACTGGAAGACGCGAAAACATCACTCTCGGCTCGGGGTTACACCATTTGAACTCCTTGTCGGGTGGCGTTACCGTGGGACCTTTCCATGTTTGTGGACTTCTAAGGAAACGCTAGACAGAGAAGCTGTTCAGGAAGATGACGTAGTGGCTAAACTGATAAGTAAGAAGTTCGCAGACAAACAACGTGGTGCATAGGAATGCAACATCACGGTCGGTGATAAAGTGGTGGTCGCCATCGCCCAGAGAACCAAGACCGATCCTACCTTTTCCAGTGAGAGGTTCACGATTTTAACCAGAGATGGAGCGAAAGTGGTCATCTGCGGTGAGAGCGGCCTAAGATTAACTCGAAACATCCGGGATGTGAAGCGCGTTCTTGACAATTCTTTCTCAGACGCTGACGGATACATGGCCAACACGGAAGACAACTCTACAAGACAAGGACGTACGCTTGTTTATGTTTAACTATTTTTCAGGTTAGCTCAGGTTCCATATCTAACACGTTTATATTTCCAGATCTACTTCCGGAGGACACGGCAGAGTACAGCCATCTGGACAATTCCGATAGACCTGGATCAATTTTGCCTTCAACTCCTACTGCAGACATCGAAAGCAGACCGAGACGAGAAATGCGTAAATCAGACAAGTTCAAGGATATGATAATGTATCATGTAACAGAAGAGAGAGTAGAGGCAGTGAAGGATGTAGGGATTGAGTGCGGCAAATGAACAGATTAATAATAAAAAATAAAAATAAATAAAACGGGATAGAATGGGTTCAGAAGTAAGATAGATGAGAGATTGGTGCAAGAACTAGGAAACAAGTTAGGTAGTAGGCGAACGAAAAATCAGAGAGTTGGGAGATAAATATATTCAGTCTTGTGATTGACCGTGACAAGGAAAGACGTGTTCAAGTTATTATCCGAAACAGGAAGCCCGAAATCCGAAAATGGAGACCGTACATTCCGAGATTCACGACACTTTCATCATCCATAATAATGCACGTTCCGTTTTTGTTCAAAACCTCATCGTACAACTGACGAGCTCGTACAATCGTACAACTTACGAGACTTCCACGGAAGTCGCTTGTAATTTGCTACGTTTGAGACATTTTTGTTTCTTGTAGGTCTTGCGAGAGCTCCAATTTTTTTTGCACAATCTCTAATCGAAAACCCCTTTTTTCTTTCAAAGTGCTCATTATTCTTTTTGTCCAAATCTGGTTTAGGATTAGCAATGAAATCCTATAGGATCTTATAATAAATAATAAAGAATATAATAAATAATAATATATAATTATTTATCAGCAATAAAAGAAACGGTCATCAACAATAAGAGAAATTCTCGAGTAATTCATGTTAAGGGCCTAAAAGCCAATTGTAAACAATGACTTTATATGTCGATTTCTCTTGAGTCTTAAAACACTCTCGTGAAATGAAAGCAGCATCTGGTAGAAGAATGTTCGTTCTACCATATAGAGTAGCTGGATAAAGTAGGATTCACGTAATTCGTGAGAGATCAACGTTTAAAGTCATTGTTTACAAATAGCTTTTAGGCCCTAATCATGAATTATTCGAGAATCCATCAATGGTTTATAATGTTGCAAGTTACCCTATCAAACGTCAAATTTTGTCGATATATTCTATCGGCATCGCTCAACACTACGACGGCACAAGCGTGAACTTTCGTTTGTTTTTAAACACGGCCGATGTAGCATCGTGATAAAATTTTATTTGCAATAAAATAAGTACTTCAAAAGTGTTCTTAGCCAAGAAATGGCATCCAACGTAATGATCCGGTTGGCTTCCGATCGTGCAAATTTGTCTTTGATGTCTGGAGACAGTAATCCGCGTCTTTTTACGCCGGGAGAAGTAATAACATCCCAGCAAGGGTTCATGCGGTAAGTACCTACACTGTGAAATTGATTTGTCTAATATTGATGAGCATAGGATTTTGAAATTTCAGTGGCCACGGAACCTACATGGAAGATGAGGATATCAAATCATCAGTGGCTGGTGTTATGGTACAGGTGAACAAACTAATCACCGTCAAACCACTGAAGGGACGCTATGTAGGTGAAATCGGCGATGTGATAGTGGCTCGTGTCACTGACGTGCAGCAGAAACGTTGGAAAGTCGACACCAACTCCCGTTTGGATTCTATTCTGCTTCTGTCCTCTGTTAATCTTCCTGGAGGCGAATTGCGTCGAAGAGGTGTGGAGGATGAGCAGCAGATGCGTAAATATCTCCAGGAAGGAGATCTTATTTCTGCTGAGGTTCAAAACGTACATTCGGATGGAGTGCTTTCACTACATACAAGAAGTTTGAAGTATGGAAAACTGGGGCAGGGAATACTGGTGAAAGTATTTCCATCCTTAATCAAACGTAGAAAAACTCATTTTCACAATCTACCATGTGGAGCATCGATTATTCTGGGAAACAACGGCTTCATTTGGATATCTCCAATCGTCAATACGGAAGGGGATGGTAATTAAAACAACATATTCAAGAAAACAATATTCTAACAAAACTTTTCCGCATAGAGAGTGGAGGGTTCACACAAAACTTAGAGGAATCCATTGCGAAACAGGACAGAGAGGTGATTTCACGTCTGAGAAACTGCGTTCTGGCTTTGGCGAACTGTAAAATGTTGCTGTACGATACGAGTATTCTATACGCTTACGAGGAATCGCTCAAATATGAAGTCCATGAGCTGCTTCATCAGGAAGCTATGTTCGATATTGCCTTTTTGACTCAGCATAAGTTGAGGGCGCAAGAATAATACTGTAAGGATGTTGAAGAATAAATTGTTTTACTGCCATGCGACACTGTTTTATGTTACTGAGTTACAAATACCATCTAGATTGAACTGGAATAAGAAGAATGCCGATTTTTGTTCAACATTTCCCGAAAGACCGTTTACCGTAATAAAAGAAGGGATAAATACCGAGCATTTAGTCCATCCGGGATATGTTATAGCACCCGTGTAACATATTTCCACAAAGTGTTCGTCTTTGTCGTAATTGTGAAAAATTTACTGCCTAAAACAAGACGAGAAGCGTCTACGAACTGTCTGCCTGTAATGTACATAACACAATATAATTTATGTTTTTACAAAATATATTTGACACCCACATCCTAAAAGCTAGGAATGCATTCCTTGTCTTGGAAAAGCTGAAATCAGAGTTCAATCATAAAAAATGAAATTTCAATAAAGATATAGGGTAAGGAACGGCTTCAGCGTCCCAGAACCCTATTCCATGCACGGGCTGAACAATAATTTACACCGCCTATTTTTTTCAGTATCATGCTTCACTAGATGAAGCACCATAGTTCAAAAAATAGGCGGTGTAAATTATTGTTCAGCCCGTGCATGGAATAGGGTTCTGGGACGCTGAAGCCATTCCCTACCCTATTTAATTTTTATTTTGAGTATCAACAGCTTATTCTATAACACACACAGAGAGGAATTTGATAGTTAATTTTACCATTATTGGGGGTTAGGATGACTATTGCAGTATAGTGATTTTGAACCGCCTTTAATCATGGTCAAACCAACAATAAAAATAGGTTAATCCAAATTTTTCCAGAATGTCGCATAATACCTGTTTCCATGATCATAAGAAAAAAAGCCAAGAACGTGGGGAAATCGACCATTTTCATGGTTATTGAAACCATTATATGCGATAGTCATCCTGACCATGATTTAATTGTCGGTACAACGATGAAATTTTTCTCAGAGCATGTTTTCAATGTTTTCTTGACACCGAAAGTGTTGCATTTTTTTGAGTACAATCTTTATCTTTGAAATGTAACTATCAAAGATAAAGACTGTGCTCGAAAAAAATGCAACACTTTCTTTTGTGTATAACTTTTTATTGCATGAGTAAAAAATGATTTGGGATAAAACTAGTTTAGAGTGTAAAGTTTACATGTGCAAAATTTCGTCACAATCTGTCAACTGGTTATCGAGATGGCTTCCAAGCAAAAGTGCTTCGACAAAAAAATATGAGGGTGGTCGTGGAAAATCCAGGCCATTCCCACAAGTGGATCGCAAAACAGTTGGGAATCGACCATTCGACCGTGTTCTGTGTTCTGTGAGGTAAAATCGTTCAAGGAGACCCACGCGGCCCAGCGGCGAGCTGGCAGTGGAAGAAAAGCGAAAATGACCGACCCCGTGAATGCAAGGAAGGGGCGATTATGAAGAGCATCTCTGGAAAATAGGGAATGTCTTTGAGGATTTGAAGAAAGGGTGGATGAAAGTGTGTAAGGAAGATGGCGCAAGTGTTGCACAGGGATTGATTGGTAGTGTTAAGTCCAAGGTGCGAAAATGTATCCTAGGAGAGAAGGTTGAATAAAACAGCTTGGAAAACACATAGCTAATATTCACTGAGAGTTTCAAAAATCTGGATCAAAAATCCGGTTTGATGATTCCTGAAATAAATGGAATATCTAATCATAATACCATTAAACAGAAATATATAAAAATAATTCTAAACAGCTAATAAGCGCATGCCAGTCTTTTATGTAATCTCTAAGAGATCACACGGGGGTTTTTTTTAAAAAAAAAAAAAACACCCCCGGCTGGGTGCGGTAAAAAAAAAAAATATTTTTTTTCTCCGAAAGTACTAGCTTAATGATTCTCCCCTAATAACGTAACTCGCACCAACACATCCTCAAATATTCTGTCAAAATAACATTAGGCTTTTTGACGTTTAATCACCTCACCCTTTCTGGCACATGCAGAGGAATGATGGTTTGTTTTCCTCCAAAAGATTATCCATCTTACTTGCACTCCTTTGATCTAAATGGCACTTTAGTGTGCGTTCGTTCAAGGTCACTAAGCCTAATAGCGAATCAAAACAAAGCCAAAGATACTAGTACCAACAGTCAATGTGCAACTAGCGATTTGAAATTGGTTCACTGTTGTAGAACCCCTAGTTCCGAAGTACACCTTGCAGTCTGCACCTTGCCATGCACTATTGCGCCTTTCCATACCTTTTGGTACAAGTATCTTTGTTTTTGTTTTGATTCACTATGTTATTTTGACAGTATATTTTAGAGTGTATTGCGTATTGGTGTGAGTTACGGTCTTAGGGGCGAATCATTAAGCTTGGGACCGAGCTTGGGACCGGTGTGCTAGTGCTTCCTGAGCCAAAAAAAAAATCGTTTTCTTCATGACTATCCACCCGCTGCTAGTACCGAAAGGTACTGAAAAGCGCAAGAGTGTATAGCAAGGTGCAGACTACAACAGTGAACCAACTTCAAATCGCTAGTTTCATATTGATTTTTGATAACATTGCTTAAAAGTTGAAAAACAAATTAAGCCTTCAATGCTTGTCATGCTGCTCCATGCTCTGAAATGCAAAGATGATCCCAAAGCATGCTGAATTTGGAATCCATCTATTGGTATCCATCCGTAAAACTTCTTTTTTTGTTAAGGGCATACGCTGAAGCACTCTCGACGGCAGCCATAACTCAGAATCTGTACTAGATATTGAATATTTTATCACATCAGTTTGCATGCTTACTTGCTGTGAGCAATCTGATGGAGTTCGATTCGATGTTCATTCATTAACAATCGAGATTTATCAATTTGAAATAGCGAAGTAAGTTTGCGAGAGAGAGATAAAAGATAGGAAAAAATACATGGAGCAGCAATTTACCTTAATATCCGTTTAAGAAAAGTACAAGGTCTACTTGTACTAATAGGGCAAGAACCGAATATGAAACCCTACTGTCCTATTTATAGGACGCTGGGACGAAACATCAGTCTAAATTTTTGGGATGCTAGATAATATGAGTAAAGGTATTATGGAATGTTAAAATGTTTATCTTTGAAGAGAAATTTTTCATTTGGCTAAATTATTGACTAACACTGTTGCTAACACTATTGACGGAGTATATTTTCCATGCAACAGTTTTCACCTCATCGCATTTTCACGAGTCAACTGGTCAATAATGAATTCTCGACAACTTATTCAAAACGACGTACCTGCTTTTGTAAATAAAGAGGGGGAAAAAGATTCAAACGTACATTTCTCAAAACCCTCAGCACAGATGTTGGCATAACCATCATGTTAGGGAAATGCTATTCCTTGTGTTGATGGTCCTAGTTTACGTGAAAGTGCTGAGAGTTTCAAGAATTTTGCGTTTGCATGTTTCTTCCCCTTTTTGTACAAAATTAGATACGTCGCATACTCAGTTGAAACCGAGCTTACAGAATCGTGTGTTGCGTGGAAGGAACAACATAAAATGTACGTGGGAGATTTTGTAATTTCTAATGGTAGTTGACGTAAACAGTGGTTATCAAGGTTTTGATCGTTCAGTAAAAGTTTAAAACGAGACGAGAAGGAGACGATGATAACTTCAAGCAACTCTACCGGTTTTTTTTTCGAGAAAATGTGAAATTTTTAGCACAAACATTTTTGGAAAATGATTCTGAAACCGGATGAGCAGCATTATCATAATATATACAAAGTATGAAGTGTTTTTGGTGATCCCGGATTCCAAGTAACAAATAAATATTTTTGTGGAAACGATTTATTTGCATTGTTTGATTTACACCACACAATCAAGAAATTGTTAGGGGGTGACCCCGGCGTAGTGGTTAACATCCATACCTCTCACGCCAAAGTCACGAGTTCGAATCTCACCCCCGGACAAGTTACGAAAATACCCAAAAGAGGTATTTGAGTGACTACGACGGGAGATGAACCAGCTCGAGGCTGAAAATCTCGATAATCCAGACAAAAAAAAAAAAAAAAAATTGTTTAAATTCACATCACAACAGAAAAGTCAATTTGAAAAATTTTCCTAGAACTTACCAAGTTCATAGCGATTCCACTAACACAACGCCTCCCATCAACTGGAAAAACTTTCTTTCCAATTCGTTCTGAACAATTTTTCGGTTTCCAGTCTGCTTTGCGGTCCGACTTTACTTTGACTCCTTGCCTCATGTTGTTTATTTTCTTCGTCACTTGCTGAACGGACATGTCTTTTTCTGCTTCGCTGGCGGAATTGAGATTTTCCCAGCAGAGCTTTTCCAAAGGATGCCAGAATATCCACAAACTTCGCATCATCCGCAGTTTTTTTTGCCGGTAGTTTCGCTGCATGTTGGATTCTTGATTTCCATTTTCACCTGAATAGAAAGAAAATAGCGTATAGTGAGCATGTTTGTAATATTGGGAAATAGAAAAGACTTACTGTGATTCTGTTCAGCCTCCAAATACTTCTCATAGAAGGAATCGTCAGACATCTTCCCGTATTGATATTTCAAACATTTTTTTTTACCAACAATGCTTTTTTCTACCTAAGAAAAACAAGATTTTTTTTTGACAGAGCAAATGCTATGTTCAAAATTCGAACTTACTCCGAATAAAGTACAACTATATTCATACGAATTTGAGCAAATGCTCAAACAATTTACTTTACTCAATCTGATTTGCTTGTGAGTAATTACTCGTTTTTATTCATATGGCCTAATGAAAACGCGAAGTGGAAGGACACCATGCACTTTCACGTTAACGTCCGTTCGGCCAATTGGCGTATTTTTCTCACCATACCACATCTACAGAATATCAGTCATCTTCTTGCACAAAAGCGTGTAGCCTGTGATGACAGCTGAGCATGTCTACTTTCGCTCCCAGTCTAGCTCCTTATCACTTGATAAGTACCAATAATGAAGGGACGCCTTCTTAGTGTGCGTTTCGTCCGGCAGTATGTTTACGAATGTGAGCATAAAAGCAATAAACTCCATCAAAAATCTACTTATCAGCACCGCTGCCATAATACATAGAGGATAGGGGTACATGTCCCTTTGCTAACGCAGTAGCTGCCGAGATCATTTTTGTCCTTGTTGTTTTCGTGACGCACAGCCCGCGGTTTCGATGTATATAGATGTTGGGTAAGCGCAAACGTGAACTCTCTCTAAAGAAAACAGCCATACAAAGCCGTCAGACGAGTGAGGGAGTGTTCTTCGGAGGAACGATATTTTTTCTGGAATAAATTTATCAAATTTGGTTGTTTAATTTCCGAAAGTTTGTGTTATCGAGTGCCAAAATGGAAGGTTTGCTAATATTCGATCAGAGCAATGATTTGATATACCAAAACTTTAACGATGCAATGCGTGCCAAAATGTGCAAACATGCAATCGATCTCGGATTGATGGAGGACGTAAAAAGGGTAAACAAAACGAATGGATGGTAATAGTACAGCAGCATATAAGTGCATATTTTCTATTTTAGGATCCGCGGAAGGATCTAGACAACAATGTATTGATTCAAATCTTCAGCCCTTTGATAGCCTCGCAGAGAATTATGATGTGCCAATTTGATAACGCTTATACGTCGGTGCAGATGGAGAACAACTTGAACTTAGTGTTCGATGAGGTGAGACCAAGGTTTAGAAGCCTCAAAAGTGTAGAACGCATTTCGTTTTATAGGATTTAAAATTGAGATAGTAGTCGGCATGTTTTCAATCAAGGACCGGCTTTAGATAGAAGTGCAATGTAGGTTAAATATACACTTGCATTGGTTAATTCAAATATCTGATTGAGATAATATGCATCGCATACGTGTGTTGAGGGTAGCATACCTGTGGTTAGTTATATCGAAAAATATCTAGTTTCAATTAACTGGTGGTTGTAGGACTGAATTTTCTTTAATACGATAGTCTTCCCGATTGAATGCATACCTAATGAGAGGAAGATTGTTTTCTTAAAGTTTGATTTCTTTTTTTCTTCTCTTTCTTCTCGATTAACTACGTGTGCTGCTAAAAATACAATATATACAATCAAACCAATTAACATTGGTATTTAGCTTGCATACAATATAGCAGCAAATTTGCAGATTCAATCTATCATAATAGCAGTAATATGTGAATTATACTGTTATCTTAAATCGAATTCTTCTAGTAAACCTAAATTGCTCAAAATGTAAAAAATGGGCTGGTTTAGTCTCAGGACGTTGTCCTAGCATGCTTCGTCTGAATGATATTGGAAGGTTGATACTTATAGTGTCTTAAATTTAAGAAACCGAAACCTTGTTGCATTAATTGTGCAGATGTCTTGCATTTTTAAAGTTAGAATGTAGTCTGCTTGATAAAAGAATAGTGATTTACGGAAAACGGCTCTTATGATGAAGGTGATCATACAACTCCATCCAAAACCATCTTAGAATGAGTCCAAGAATTTACGTCTGCGGTCTTATAAAGGTCCAACAAAGTCGAAGCACAAATGGATAAGAACATACCACGACCCCCTATCAAACTAAGCAATTTTTGTTTCAAGTCAATAACGTTGAAACATCTAAAGCGTGTCCGGATTAAAATTTTCTATCATCAGAAGAAAATTATGAGCCCAAAATTAATACCAACACATTTATTTTCCTCAAGTACATTCCATACTATCTCCGCTCTCAAATATTTAAATTTCACCTTCACGTTCACGGGCTTTTGTTTTAACTCCTGCGATTGATGTTTGGGCAAGCTCTACTTCCCTTGCCTTGTCAGCCTTTGTCCACTTCTTTTTGAACTCTTGAACTGATTTTGATTCTCCTCCTATGTTCCGACAATCAGCCTTCACAATTGCCAAATTCACTCGACAGGTCGAAGTTCCGAACAATTTGGACGATTTATGCCACGCGGCACCACAAACGTTTTATATCCTCGTACCACTTATTAGTCACTGTTGAGTAGTCGCAAAAGGCCAAAACAGGATATCTTGAGAATGGGGTAACATATCCTTTTTAAGATACTCTTGGATATATATTTCACAGTTTATATTCCCAGCTGTCATAAAGGGATGACTGATTTTTGCGCATGTACAGATGGCTTGCACACTAAAAACTTTTGCGCATTTTTTTCCATTTTCTGTTCCTTAAATTTGGGCTCCAAGTTTCCTTTATGCTTGGTGGTGTAGAATTTATTTCCAGAAATTTGTGAAAATCCGACCTTGGCATACCTGTCCTGCACAATGCAGCCAGTATGTTAACATCAAATCATATAGTTTTTGGGCCCGACTTTTCGCCTTTTCTAACCCTTTATCATCCCGACGAGGTTTCTTCTGAGCTTTGTATGACTTTTACTACTTCTACTTCTAAAATGTATCTTTATTCCGCTGTTTTAATTAACCTAATTAATTTTAATATAACCTACCTAACTACAATTTAAGATACTATAATTGTTATATCTGTATTCTACGTACGTGGAGTAACGATTATGATGTAGAAGGAGATATCCGCTCATCACCATGAGGCACCAAGAGTGGACAGTAATGTTTGCTAGAATGAAAGATATGAATAGAAAGTGTTGAAAATTCTAGCAAACATTACTGTCCACTCTTGGTGCCTCTTGGTGATGAGCGGACATCTCCTTCTACATTACAATTTAAGCCTAGTTTACAAGCTGTCTGGTAATAGGATAGGGCGATCTCAGGCAGGATTCTCTGATACCTTTCCAGGATTATAATTTCTAGTTCTTGGAAGATAGTTCATACCATACTCGACCACTGGAAGAACGATAGAGTGGACTTTCTGTTGATCAGCGGATACAGAGATCTTAACAAAGAGCTACATTTTTTTGAAGTTTTGTGAACATGCGATCGGAATAACAACTTGCTATCTAGGGTAAGACCAAGGAAGACTTTTTCCCCGGACCAATCGATCGGTGTGTTGCAAAGGTAAACTTCAACTCCTGGCGGAATAAGTCGAGGTGACTTGGACTGCGGAAATCGTCTGGGTTTTAGCTGCATGGGTACAAATATTCAAAAATTCCTAATATTCGTACAGAGCATTGAGGCCCTCTTGAAGCTTTTCAGTCAGAGCACTAATCACTCGATCTTTGTAGATGATGAAACTGTGGTCTGCAAACATCGACAAAATACCACCACCTGGCAGCGGAGGAACATCTGACGTGAAGATGTGGAATAGCATAGGGCCTAAGAAGCCACCCTGGGGAACATGAGCATAGACGTTAAACTTATCAGAATGGGAATGATTCAGGGAGACCTTTTCCCCCAAGTCTTTCGAACTGACCTGTTCCGTTTAAGGATATTCGTTACTCGCGTTAGTTGGTGGATGTTAGAGTGACATTTTCAGAACTCAAATTGCTCGTGAAGGAAGATTTTATTCTGGTTTGCGAACTCCAGTAAACGGCCAGGATCAGCTTTTCGAACAACTTCGAAATGGAGGACAAATGGCTGATGGGGCAATAGCTTCCAGCGCTGGTAAGACCATTGCCATTCTTGCGAATAGGGATCCAGTAAGATGAAAAGTAGGCAACCCCTTAATATCTATTGAAAACCGTTGCAAGATGTCGGAAGAAATCAACATTTAAGTTTTTCAACTCGAGGTTGATGACTCCGTCGGCACCAGCGGTTTTCATGTTCTTGGTTCGCTTGATGGCAGCTATCACTTCATCAGCCGATATACTACTATCAGCAGGGACAACTGTGGATGTTTCGGCGACTCTAAACATTGTCTCCATAACAGTAGGCTCATGTGGGCACACAATAGTGTTGTGTGAGTTCACAAAGTGTTGACCTAGTGCATTGGCCTTTTCAACAGGGGTGATAAGTTGAGATAGGACAGAATTCTGGTCGGGCGGACTAAGCGGCGAATGTTGGTCAACTTTCAAAAGGTTATAATGTTCTGAAATTGGAAATATCTTCTCATCAACATGAGACCCTAGTAGTGGAGAGCAATTTCAGCTAGAACCAAAGATGTGAAGAGAAAATACTGATAGGTCCGTTATAACACGGCACGCTGTAAAATTGATTAGAAGCAGTAGAAATTGAGCTGATGACTATTTTGATTGGAACCGCCTTTTCAAAATAGCTTGAGGTGCGTTTCGGTAATGATGGCGATATCGTTTTCCCTCTCGTTGAGGAAATCGGTTAGCTTGATATTTTTGTTCCGGAAGAAGCATTCCAATTTAAAATCTTGATAGTGGCTTCACGGTCCATATTGGTTCATGAAGTACATCAGCACTATGCTGGCAGCGTTAATTTGTTGCTCCTTCGAACGGCAGCGACATAGTTGAGGATGGATCTGGATGTACTCAATCATTTGTTTCGGCGTGTAAAGGTCATCAGGTCAGGTTGCTGAACTACCTGTTTCCGAATTTCCCGAGACTGGAGGAGGGACATTTTGAACTGTGGTGGTGGGTTGGCGGATTTCGACATATTTCGATCGCTTTGGACATAATCCGTTTGCTTCCCTTGTGGTTGGCACCACAGTTGACGCACTTGGGCTCGAAACCTTCGTCCATTTGGTTGCACTCAGCGGTCACGTGCGCTCCAGCCCATTTGTTCCTGGTACCGTGGCCAAAGTTTCCGCACTGCGTGACGTCGTTCTTCAGCGGTCGGTAACGCTCCCATTCAACGATGATATAGAAGAGTGATTTGATTTTCCGGAGATCGTCTAGACAGGTGGAGTTCTTTTCCACATGGACGAAGTATAGCTTGTAACGATATTTTGCTGACCCCTCGCCCCCGAAGGGGAATGTTTTGATCGGCTACAGCTTGACCGATTTTAGCTCGGAAATAATTTCTTCCAGGAGACCACGCATTACCACCGGCTTGCTGAAGGGATATACGTAAAAAACTCCAATTTTCAGTTGCCAGGATTTTTCCTACTGTTTGGAAATCTTCCTCCGTAAAGTACATGGTTTTCGTGCACATATTGAAAAGCAGGTGAATTTGAGCCGCATCAAGCTAATTCCGAAGCGCCGCGACATCCTTCGATGTGGTGAAAAGTAGGGGAATTTTTAAACCTTTTTCGACACGTGTTGTACCGGCAACGCAGCAAATTTGTAGTTTACCAGTAGTCTGGCATCGAGGTCCGACGATCCGGCAACGGCATCGTCGGTTCGCGGACGCTAGGTACCGACGGCTTGTTTGTTTGCGGCAGCCATTGCTGAGTAGATGGCCAAAAGCAGGAGAAAAGTCGCACCGTGGGACGAACAATGTCGCGGGAAAGCACTCAGACACAACTGGAAATTAAACGAACAAACGAACAGGATCAAAACACGTCCACCACACAAGTACAGCGAGAACTGATTGTAAGACTTTAGGCCACATCTCACTTTAATATCCTGTTGTGTTGAGTTGACATAGCCGCAGCTACTTTCTTTGCATCATCTCTGACCATCATATTAGGATTTCTTGTGTACACTCTCAGCACAACTTTCTCAACTTGTTTTATGCGTGTTCCCCTTTTCGACTGCTTAATCGACTTTCTTTGGACTGTTTTAGTGTGCAAAAAGTTATTGATTACATTTGAGAAACATCGACCCCACCGACCCCAGACAGTGTTCTGAGAACGTTTTGGATTTTCTAGACATTTGTCCAATATAAGATTTCGCACTTCGCGATGCCATTTTGAAGACTGTAATAAGATTTGCGTCGTTGCAAAAATAAATGTCTCCGCTGACAGCAAAACCATACACTGGTAGAAAATTGTGTGCGTTAACTCGGAATAATGATTTGAAAGAGTAAGAAAAAATGAATACGGATACGCTTTAGACAAACGCCAAAAAAGAAAATGCTACTTTTTTTTTTATTTTATAGCGTGCATGGGCACAGGAGAAAACAAAAAAACTGTTCTGTTCTCCAATCTAGGAGCGGGTCTTTTTTTTTTTACAACTCCACTGCTCCTAGTTATTCTTTCTTTGCGTTTTACTCACACACCCACTACCAACTGAAATCCAAATTAAAAAAAAAAAAAAAAACGGCCACAAAAAGAAAAAAAATAAATTTTATCAAAAACAATAGAAAAACGAAATGGAAACGCCATTTCAATAAACGTTTGAATGCTTTCAGGAAGGGGAATCAACGCATAGGAGCGGGCAGTTGAACGAAAGGGTGATCCGAAGCAAATTCAAAAAAAAACTCCCCAAAAAAGTTTTTTAAATTTATTGGATTATCAAGAAAAACATTATGACCAGAACGCGAACCCGAAAGTTGCTTGACTAGGTAGGGAAGCGGTACCTATCTTGAGCTCGATAAGCAGACCTCCAGTGGAAATCGGTGAATATGCACTGAATACCGAACACTAAGTACACACGTTATTCACAATTTATTCGTCCACTTACCGTTAATCGTTTAGCAACGCACAAAACATTCGATTCTGATAATGTTCTTCCAATTTAATACGTAAAAGTTGCCACTGCTATGTACCTATTTTAATAATATCATGAAAAACATTAATCCCATCTGTGTACATATGTTAATCGTACTGATTTTAATCATGAAAAAATATAAACAAGTTAACGCTCTCCACTACTACACCCAAAATTAAATTTCTCGCATGAAGTAGATCATTTGACAGCACTTTAATTGTGTTGGATAGCCTGCATATAACCAAGACAAAATGAACGGGTTTGTTTGTTATTCTTCCATGAGAATATTGACAACAAGACTCACCATAACGTTGGGCATAGAATGCTCTATGAATTGAACTAGTGTGCGTGTTGATGTGTATGCTATACAGTATGTGAGCAGTGCCGCCAAATTCAACAGAGATGGAAAAATATTATTAAATGTGGGATTTTATTTCTCGGTAAATATTGAAAAAATCTACAATTAGAAGCATGTTATTATTTATTTAATCTATGGAAAAATAAAATAGTTTAACTTTGGGCGATTTGTAGCACTCCCACAAAACAGGTGATATTGATGTACTGCCAAACCCATTTCATTCGAATAAGAGTTATAATAAAATAGTTTGGCAACATCAAGCGATTATGTCGATTGTAAACACGGTTCAGAATAGGTGCAAGCGTATTTAAATTATTGTGAAAATTAATCCCATAGTTTTCTCGTATTTTATCACGTATTCGTAGATTCTCGTGTGGCTAGTGTAATAAGTGAAGTGTGATTTTTATGGTTTGTGCAATTACGCAACGAAAATTTGTGAGGATAAGGTGCAATTAAAGAGAAAACTTGGAGTCTGGCTCGGGTATATTCCCTAGTACGGTTAGATCAATACGACGAATTTGTAGTGCAAAGGTAAGAAATTGTGTTGAAAATCTGACTGCTCATTATTTTTACGAAATTTAAGTCTCCGAAACGTTTTTGTAGCTTTTAATTATATTCAAAACCTAATTTTATTTGCCAGAATTATATATTTTTGGTTACTGCGTCCGTTTATTGGAGAAATTAAACATCTTTTTACGTTTGAAGTTGGATGACTGCAGAATGTGATCAATATATGTACTATGGTGAACATAGGTTCCGCTTCCCTACAACACCAGCTCACCCGCCATAAAACGTTACAAATTACTTAAAAAAAAATTCCGGCCAAAATTATATTTTTCCGGCCCGACAAATCCCACACAAAAAATTTTTTTTTTCCGGCCCGGGTTGATTATTGATTTAACAAAAAACAGGAGGGGTGGACAAAAACCACTTTTTTCCCCCCCCACCAAAATAACGAAAAGAAATGCATCACCAAATACCCCCAAAAAAAAAAAAGCTGCGGTTTTCGCCACCCCTGTGGCCCCCAGTTTTGGCCGGATTTAACGAGTTGCCACTACAGTAAGAATGCGCAACAGTGGTCTTACGGTAATGACGTAATTGATAAATGTATGAACTCTCCACACTGCTGATACTGAGGTATGGTAGAGAACTACATTGGCCTAATCGCAAATTATTAGCCAATAGTGCCGAAGAAACTAAATTTATCTGTGGTCTCAACGTAAACAATATAACTAAACGTTTGGTATCATACTTCAGTTTAAGAGCTACACTATGATATCTTGGAGCGTGAAGCTGTTTTGAAACCTACAATAAATACATAATATTTTCTTCTCACACCGTTTATCCTAGACCGAACAGATTCTGAGTAATATCCGATTGAAACCGTACCGATTCTAAACTGACAGGGCTTTACATTTTCTTTTTGAACGCGTATGTCGGAAACGTCCTCTTCATTTCAAAGTAGTAGCCTGAATGCTGTGATATTTAGCAACATGTTCGGTATTTCAAAATCAGTTTTTTCGTTCCATATTGAAATTTTGGTAATGAAAATGTATCACAGAAAATGTATAAACATGAAAATGTATTCCGGATGGCGAATAAAATGCAATGATACACTTTCATGATCATTGCTTCGATTTTAAACGAAAAAAAAACTGCTTGATGTTAGCTGCCTCTTAAACTTTCAAGGTAACTCTGAACTACGTCAATTTCTCAAGGTGGTCTGCACCATTATCTATCAAGTTGTGATATCTGCGTTAAGATTTCTATTGGGGCTTTTAGCCTTCGTTCGGCAATGTAAGTTTCCTGAACTTGTTTAAAGCCTCACGAGGTTCTTCACCAAACCATTTTTGTATGGATTGTCACAGTACCCGAACCCTACCTCAAATTGAGACATATTCAATGGATGCTCCATTTCTTGAAATCAGAAATATTTTTTTATTATTTTTATAATGGTGGCTTTCAGACGCTAAGGTTGGTTCATCACCGGAAAATATAGATATGAGTTTTGGACGTATTCAACCTGTGCTCTATGGCAGCAGTGCTTCCCATGCACACATGCACAGGAGTAAGTTAAACGGTGGATGCCATCTGTCTGTCACCAAGACTGCAGAGATAGCACTCCAGCGTAAGAGGCGGGAGTCCGCTATAGTGCAGTGGTCACCCTTGACGTAAGGAATGCATTCAATAGTGCAAGTTGGAGGCTATTACCAACTCGTTCCAACGCCTCTTGGTTCCTGAGTACTTGCACAGGATTCTGGGAAAACTACTTCCAGAATCTTGAACTGGTTTAAAACACAGAAGCGGGCCAGGAAAGTGTCCAAATCACCTCAGGAGTTCCGCAAGGTTCTATCCTGGGCCCGGTGCTTTGGAACACATTGTATGATTAAGTGTTGAAATTAAAGGTCCCTAAAACACTGGCCAGATCAGTCTTAGTTATAACATGTTATAAGCCTATCTTGATGACGAATTTTTTGTTGAAATTATTTGACAACCGTTATAGCATGTTATAACTATGTAGTCTGAACAAGGCTTAACGGGGTGAAGGTTGCGGATTTCGCGGACGAAATCGCTCTTGAGGTCTTTGGAGAATCCATAGAAGGTGGAGTTAACGACCACTCATTTTATTGACCTAGTAGGGGGATGGATGCGCTCTAGGAAACTGGAGCTAGCCCACCATAAAACAGAAGTTTTGTGGTCAATAACAGGAAATCGGAGCAACAGGCGACGATTACGGCGGGTAACTACACTATCACCTCAAAGCAATCCCTGAAGTACTTGGGGGTCATGATCGATGACAAGCTGTCCTTTGTCAGCCACGTCTATTACGCCTACAAGAAGGCCGACTACATTCGGCATTACCCTGCATGATGTCCAATAGCTCGGTGGTGCAAGGGAGCAAGCGGAAGCTCTTGCCTAGTGTTACCTTGTCCATACTCAAGGATGGAGGGCCGGCGTGACTCACCGCGTTAAGTACTAAGAGCTACCTAGGTATGCTGGATAATTCGCACAGACTAATGTGCCTGAGAGTGGCCAGCGTGTACGGCACAGTGTCACGCGACGCAGTCTGCTTCATAGCGGGGATGATGCCCATTAAAGAGGACGTAGAGTTGTATCTATGGTCAAATGGCAACGCGAATGTAATAACTCCACAAAGGGTCGGGGACCCATCGACTAACGACTAATTCCGGAGTTATCCGGATGGGTCGGTCGGCGGCATGGTGAAGTTAACTTCAATTTGATGCATATCCTGTCAGGCAGGCCATGGTTGCTTTAGACAGTACCTGCGGAAGTATGAGCACGCCGAGTCCACCGCGTGTCTTGGTGCGTGGACGCAGAGGAATGCGCAGGTGTTCTTCGCATGTCCTCGCTCCGACGGCGCGAGAAGCGGCGTAATGGCCGAGAACGGTTGGGACACAACTCCGGATAATTTTGTCCAGAGGATGTGTCAAGACCGGGACATTTGGAATGCCGTAAAAGCAGCGGCCTCCCAGATTGTCTTAGAGCTCCAAGGCAGATGGAGCAATGACCAGCGGCAGGTCGGAAGGAATTAGCTAACTACTTACTTCCTGAGTAGTTGGATACAGCGGGTCCTCAAAGCACAATAGCCCCTCCCCGAAATAATACCGAAAGCTAGACCCGGGGGGAACCGAGACTAGAGGGACGGAAGGGTTTTTAATGGTTTCCATGAACGGAATACATTTATGTGAATTTTAGAGAAACGCTTACGAATGCATCGTCAATGGCCGATATGTACCTATTCTGTAGGAACTTCGTTAATTAGTTTCGAGGGAACTTCTTTTGATAGCAGAGCCTTCTGGTTTAGGTCTCATTTGAGTCTCCACTCCGTCTTATGAGTATACTCAAGTCATTTCATTGTATGAGTCGCGGTCGCATTCGCAGTTCATAAAATTTGCACTCCGTCTTATGAGTATACTCAAGTCATTTCATTGTATGAGTCGCGGTCGCATTCGCAGTTCATAAAATTTGCACGACTAGAATGATTTAGCCATTTTGAATTCTTGTTTTTTACTTAATTTGGAATTGACGTTTTCGGTCAAAACTAAGATTCGCCTGATAACTGAATATGTAGTTCCGTGAATTCCATGTCATGTTTCACCAGGGGCTGGATAATCAAGAAGAAAATGGGTTAGTTTTTGACACCGGAAGTATCAGCACATCCCAAAATCTGTCTCAAGTTTAATGATTCGTCCCTAATATCGTAACCAACACGAACACACCCTCAAATATTTTGTCAAAATAACACAGCGAATCAAAACAAAAACAAAGCTCTAGTACCGAAAAGCGCAAGAATGTATCGCAAGGTACAAGCTACATGGTGTACTTTAGACCAAGGGGTCTACAACAGTGAACCAATTTCAAATCGCTAGTTTCATATTGATTAATGTTATCACTATCCATGCCAAAAACGTTTGCATTTAAAAAAGAGAATATTTTTATAGTAAAATAACTAAGATTTTCTTTTTAAATGCAAACGTTGAATAAAGTATTGGCTTGTTCACTTTAGCTTTCTTCACAGTAATATAATAATAAATTTATCTATCAATCTCTATTTGCAGTTTTTGGGATATTTATTTATACAAATAAGCACCAAAGAGGTTGATCATATCAGACGGGAACTTGGTGTTTGCATATGTCTTCTGAAGCACATCTGTGGACCAAACATATACATGTAAGAGACGATGTTTACCAGACTTTAAAATTAATATCGAAATAATCAAATGTGTCAATTTCTATTTTACAGAATCAAAAACAACATTGAAAAATCGCAACTTTTATCTAATTTAATCGGTACCTACCGGCGGATGTACTTGGAAAACCAAGGAATTCTGGTGGAAGCTATCGAGCAGCTCCTGGTCAATGCCGATGTGAAGAATACCGTAGTGTCGTCTCTGCAGGGAGCTACAGAAAAGCTCAAACAGGATCCACACTCACAACGAAGCCATTCCATCATGTTCGTTGGCAATAAGTTCCTTTCATTGTACAGCAGCCGACAGGCTCAAGAGCTATCGCCTGCTGATATGCTGTTCCTGAACATATTTTGTCAAACCTTGGATCGCAGAGAGCACTCCAAGCGCATTGAATCGCACATTGTATTTCTTCAGGGTTGCTCCAATCAAACTACCTCCGGATGTATTCCACATATCGTACATGTTTGCAAGCTGTTTGATGAGGTATACTTAGTACTATTAATCGAACACGGTAATATTGCTTTGTCGGGAAACTTGTACGATGTGTTCTTCGCTCTACATAAGCTGCAAAATATCCAGATGCAAAGGGATGTCGAAAATCTCAGATCCGCTTTCGATAGTTTGGAAACGTATGTGAAACATACGATGGACTCCTTGAAGAAAATAAAACACAACAGCGCTGAAGCCGATGATGCTGTGAGAGTGTTGTCCTTGAAGTGGGATAATCTCCGCAAACGATACGCAGAATACTTCAAAGCATCCGACAGCGCTCTACTGGTTAAAGTTGAAAGCAATATGCCGATGTTTGTGGAAGCGGTGAAGGAAGTTTTCAAACTTCTCTGTGCAGAGTGCCATACCATAGAGCATGGATTACAGCGAGTTACCGATATTGCCAATATGGTCGAAGAAAAGCTAACGGAGGTTTTTAACTTTCTACAAGTCAAATCGCAGAAAAACTTCTGCATGGGATCATATCCTTTTCTCAAAAGAGTTTTTTTTTAATGTTTGCAGTACAAGTCATAAGTAACTTAATGTTTCCTTAACATACCTTCATATACATATTTAGAAGATTTTCCAGGTCTGGTTCATTTTATACATATAGACAGAAATAATGGCAGGATCGTGGCACCTGGTTTGGACTCGGAGGACTCTTCAAATGTACTTAAAGAAAGAGTAAGTATTACGGCTTTTTAAAGAAACAATTCAGCTCCACTTCAGTCAATCGATACCAAATTTATATGGGGAATACTGGGAAAACCAAAATATGTGTTCTCTTCCTCCATGCTCTTAGACCTAGTAACACACAAGAATTTTCACGCTCTGTACTTACTAAACAGTTTTCCAGCTTTAACTGAGCCGTAGAAAACATTTTGTATAAACGTTGGCATAATTAAGTAACACAATAACTGCAGTGGAACATCCAATTAAATTTCATGCATAATTTCTTCGGTTCTAGCAAGTTCCCCAACACCAGACCACGCGAAGCATTCCCACACCATGAAATTGCCTCCTCCGTGCTTCACTGTTTTCTGGACGTTCATCTCGAAAAGCTCCTCTCCCGTTTTCATCCAAATCCTGGATCACTGCTTGTGTCCAAATAACTCGAACTTACTCTCATCTGTCCACAACACCTTTTTTCAAAAGGATATCGACTTGTCAACGTGTTTCTTGGCAAATTCCATATGCCGACGAGATTCAAACTTATCCTTCAGGCCATGTTGCTGCAGCCTAAGTCGTACTGTTTATTCGGAAATATTCAGAGACAAGCTTTGCTTCACTGCTCGTCTTGTCAACCTTGGGTTTTAGCGAACTTCTCTTAAGATTCTTGCATCCTGCCGCAGCGTTGTCAATCGCTTTCTTCCTCGCTATATCAAACATTAAACCAAACTGCAGGAAATTTTCCAGATTTTTTGCACTGCCGGGTAGCTTACACTGAAATTTTCTGTTACTTTGCGATAAGACATGCCTCAATGGCAGTCTTTCATGATCAAATAACGCACTTGCATTGATATTTTTATGTTTATTGACACTTGTTCCACAGAAAACTTTAAACATCAACCATTCGCTGAAGAATGTTGCAAAAAGAATGAGAGTAATAGAGTGCAATAAAGTACCGAAAGCGCCGCCCTGGTATTGGGTGATATTATTTTGTATTTGTGATATTATTTTATTTTGTGTATAATTTGCTGTATACTTTTGTTTGCAACTGACAATGACAATGACAACTAGTTAAATACAAATGCTGTTGTCTGATAGCATAATAAAAGTTCAATTTCACCCATACATATTGGGGACCTATCTATTGAAACAACCAAGTTGTGTGCAAATTTATGAAGCGATATTGAGTGTATACTTTATTATTATCAATACTTGATTATTTGAATTCAATAATAATTCATACATTAGAATACTAGCCCGATAAATAGTGTTTAAGTTCGTATCATTAAATTCTAGACAAAATCGTCATAAGGTCTAAAGTAACAATTGTAAACAATGACTTAAAACGTAAATTTCCTGCAAATGCCAGGTTGCTAACATCTACATCTCCTACCACCGACGAGAAGGTAATAACTCCCTGTATCTGTTTCTGGTGCTATTTTGTTTGTGGGAGCAAGCAGATCCCAGAAAAATACGATAGAAGTCATTGTTTACAAATGTTACTTGACTATTGTGTCTAGGATTGTGTAATAATTCGGAAAATACAGCAGTTTTAGACCTATTTCATAACAACTGATTTATATAGTCACCTCTGATTAAACCGTTTCCTACCCTAGTTCAGATTTTTGGAATGCGAGTGCAAAGCTTTGATGTGTCGTCCTTTTCCTTAGATGCCATTTTGAAGACTGAAAGGCCAAAGTTCAAAATCAAAATAGAGGCAACATGAGTACATGCAGTCACCTACAAAATGAGGGGTGTTCAGGTTTTTGAAATGCACGTTTAAAACAAATGCGCTCAGCTAAAGCTGATTAGATTTTGATGATAATAGATAATAGACCATTTCCAGGTGAAATCTGCCAAAACAAATCAAAATCTTCCATTACCGTCTCCGATTTGGATGAAACTATACACATGGTTTCGGTATGGAAAATCATGTTTTTCCACTTGGTCAAAAAAAAAAGAAGTTTTACTAAGGAGTAAAATTATGTCTGAGAAGAACTTGTAGATAATCAATGAAGCTTTGTATAAAAATATACAACAAATCATGCTTTTCCAAAAAAAAACATCAAAATGGTGGATGCCTACCTTTGCAATGTACGATTGCCACGATGTACCACTCTGATAGCTTTTTTATACGATTCTGAAAACATTTCATCACTACACTGATGCATTTAAAAAAACAACTCCATGCTAGTCTGAAAACATTTCAAAAAATCTTTCAGAAGTATTTCAGAACTACTATGGAAGCATCTCATAATTGCACGGGGTCGTGGAGTTTATTGCGTGAATAAACGTATCAGTGGCTGGTTCCGTTTCATGGTGACATGCCATGTCTTCAATGAATTATTTCTCATCGTAGTTCGTGTGATCAAACAGCGCATAACGTGACCGGTGACAACAAGCTGTCGATGAAAATGATTGGAAAATCACGCAATCCGAGGGCGTTAAAAGGGGTTAAGATACCGGTAACATATTACTCCTCAAAAAATGCCTGGATGAACCGCGACATTTTTCAACCTTGGTTCCATGATGACTTTGTTACATCGGTACGTAAATTTGCGACTGAAAAAGGCATTCCTCCGAAAGCTATTCTGCTATTGGAAAATTGCTCTACACACCATCTAAATGATGAACTGAAAAATGGCCACTGTCTACTTTTTACCAGCAAATGTCACAGCCATGATTCAGCCTATGGGTCAAAATATCATCCAGGATTGCAAGCTTCAATATCGTGAAAAGCTTTTGCTTCACTTCATGGCTCGTGGTGATGCAAACAACATCGATCAATGCTTGAAACAATGAACCATGTACATCGCCAGGGATTATCAACCACATTGAAGCAGTACGAATGATCGACAAAATAGTCGATTGGGCTGATTCTACGGATCTCTCCATCGATGGTGTGATATTCTTGCGACGGATCAGGGAGATCGCTCTAGAGAAATCACACTTATTTCTATATTTTATCGTTTTAAGTACATAACAATGAATTGTTGCTTTTTGTTTTATTTTTTGCTTTTAAATGATAAAATCAAAAATGTATTTTAAGAACGCACGTTTCCTTAGAACAAAAGAACTGGGTGATAAAACATAAAGTCGTAAAATGCAAAAACTGACCTTTTTGTATGATTTGCCTCCAGGTGAGAAAACGTCTTCCTATACCGAATTCTTAGTTTAATTATTAGGGAACGTCCATAAATTAAGTCAAGCAAAAATCGTAAATTTTCGACCTCATCTCTTTTTAAATAAGCTATCCACGTACATTTGCGTTGTACGCGTGTATTTGTGATGGTTTTAATGTGTTCATCATAGCATGCTGTGCGTTTGACTGTCATCTTTCGTTTGTTTACTTGTTTGCACGGTTTAAATTCTTCGTTTTCAAAATGTCGCGCATTGAAAAAGACGTGAAAATTAAGGTTTTGGACACATGGCTACGTGAAAAGGGTGTAACTATGCGACAATTGGCGAAGCGCTTTGGAATTCATCACGCGAGTGTAAAATCCATCATAACCAAGTTTGGGGAACACTGTTCTTTGATGAACTGCCAGGAAGAGGCAGAAAACCCGGATCTTCCAACCCTAAACTGGATCAGAAAGTGGTAGCTCTAATTCGGAAGAACAAATCAATGTCGATACGTGATTTGGCCAATAAAGCGGGAACCAGCGTCGGAATGATTCAACGTATCAAGAAACGGAACAACCTGAAGACCTACAAGAAGCAGAAAATCGCCAAACAAAGTGCAGAACAGAAGCAACGCGCAGCAACAAGGGCCCGGAAATTGTATTCGCGAGTTTTGCAGCGACCGGATGCATGTATTTTGATGGACGACGAGACCTATGTCAAAGAGGACTCAAAAACCCTTCCAGGTCCACAATATTACACTGCCGTCGTAGGGGAGGATGTAAGCGATGCAGACAGGTCGATTCAAGTGGAGAAGTTTGGTCGAAAAGTGCTGGTATGGCAAGCAATATGTTCCTGCGGTATGAAGTCTACCATTTTTTACACTACCGGAACAATCAATGCGGAAATCTATCGATCTGAGTGTCTGCAGAAGAGGTTGCTGCCTTTATATCAGAAGCATAGTACCCCTCCACTGTTTTGGCCGGATTTAGCGTCGGCGCATTACGCCAAAACAACTCTCAATTGGCTCACGGAAAAGGGTATAGATTTCGTTGAGAAAGACATCAATCCGCCAAATTGCCCTCAGCTTCGGCCCATCGAACGCTATTGGGCGATTGTGAAGAGGGTCTTCAAAAAGACTGGTAAAGCAGCTGAGAATATGCAGGAGTTCAAAAAAAAAAAAAATTTGGGCTAAGGCGTCCAAAAAATGTGATGAAACACTTGTCCGGAACTTGATGAAAAGTGTTCGATCAAAAATTCGCAAATTCGTGAAAGAATAATATTAATTTCATCCGGTCTTCACAATGTTCAAGTTCAATCCCGTACAATAAAGAATCATCCATTTGTTTGAATAAAACATCATTTTTTTTTATATGATTTGAAAGAAAAATATGTGGATAACTTATTTTCGATACAGTCCTTATAATACCTTTTTTATTACTGAAGTTTATAACTTTCTAGTATAAGATTCAGCATAAGCAATACATGTTGATTGGGATTATATATAATGGTTGCATATCTTTAATTGCGATAAGAACTACGTCGTTTGTCTGTGCTAGGAATTCAAATTTCGTGCAGTTGGTGTCTTTCTATTTGACAGAAAATTTAATGGAAGAGTAAAGTGCGTGCTGTGTACAATATTCGACAGAAAATTGGAAAATGGAGTATAGCGCAGACGCATGCATCACGAGCTGTACCAAGTTTTCACAGTAGTGGATATTTATAAGCAAATTAAATACGGCAGACTACAGTGGGCTGGTCATTTGGTACGAATGTTAGATAGTTGATAGTAAGGTTTATGGGAGACTAGCTACTTATGAATTTTGCGTGAAAGAAAGGTTTATTTACATAACGTTTTCTGCAGTCTGATAAAATCGGGTCAAAACCGCGATGCTATCAGGGGTTGACAAAATCGGGGCGTGATAAAATCGAGGCACCACTATATTGGAAAGATCAGCATTCACCGTTTTGAAATTTTATTTTTAATTCTTTTGAATTTTTTTCAGTGTGTATATTTTTTATGAAGTCCAATTGATTGTCTACAATATTTTCTCAGACTTAATTTCATCATCTTCAACGGTTTTCGAAGCTTACTCATATGAAAACACATGCGCACGCTTGAAAAAATAGTCTTGAGCCAAACATTGTTGTTGACCAAGTGAAAAAAAACTGATTTTTTATACCGAAACCATGTGCTCATTCAAATTGGAGAGGGTCATGTTGAGTGAGTTGTTTACTCATTTGGTAGAGAATTGTTCATATAGGAAAATATTATTTGGATATCTTCCATACGATGACGTACGTAGGAGCTCAACTTATCGAAATTTAATTGCTCAAACTCACTTTTTTACTTACTAATTATCGCTACTATCACACTGTATTGACGAATTTCACGCCAACTCATCCAGTGTTTGGCAGCACCCTCTCAGAATCCATCCAAACTTTGTGGGTGTGTAGACTATGTCTTTTCAAGCAACTTTGCATACTTTGTGTTTTAAAAATTTATCTGCCACTTGAAAAGAGCATAAGTTTTTTGATGTCTTTTTTTAAAGCAACATAACTCAAAAAGGACAAGACTTACAAAAAAGTGATGTATAAATGACTTTTAGGAAATCGTCTTAACTTTTATGAACAAAATTTGTAAAAAATGTAAAATCGATTCTTACACGCTAAAACAAAATTAAAATTTAAAGTCAATTTTTAAAGTCAACTTAGAATTGGACGAATTTTTTTTTTAATAAAGGCATTATAATTGTCTAAAAGTTCGCCCTACAGTGCAAGGTGGGCACTTATAAGGAAAAAAAGTTTTTCTAACAACATTTTATTCATGTGAACATAACTCAAGAACACAAGACTTGCAAAATAATGATGTATAAATGACTCTTAGAAAACTGTCTAAACTTTTATGAGAAAAAATGTTAAAATTTTGAAATCGATTCTAACACGCTAAAACAAAATATTTTAAAATTTAAAGTCAATTTGCAAAAAAATGGCTATTTTAGAATTGGACGAATTTTTTTTTATGAAAGGCAATATAATTTTCTAAAATTTCACCATACAGTGCAAGATGGGCACTTTAAAGGAAAAAAAAATTTCTAACAACAAATTTTTCATGTCAACATAACTCAAAAAAGACAAGACTTGCAAAAAAGTGATGTATGAGTGACTTTTAGAAAATTGCCTTAACTTTTATGAACAAAAATGTAAAAATTGTAAAATCGATTCTTACACGTTAAAAAAAAATATTTAAAATTTTTAAGTCATTTTGCAAAAAAAACTGGCTATCTTCGAATTGAACGAATTTTTTTCTCAATAAAGGCAATATAATTGACTAAAAGTTCGCCATACATCGCAAGATGGGCACTTTTAAGAAAAAAAAAGTTTTTCTACTAAAAAATTTTTCATGTCCTATTTTTACCGTGTATCGCGCCTACTTGTCTTATAATTTGGTCCTAAAACCTCACAAATGCCAATTAAATTTAATTATAATGACAATTTGGATTTTTTAAAGGGTCTTTGAATGTTTGAAAAATTAAGGCTACCATTTGGAAAGGGCCTATTTATAAATTCTTAATTTTATTAAACTTTAGTGATAATACAATTAAATCAGGTGGTTGATCCTGTTTATTACCAAAACTTTGAAGTATATTACAAGAAGGACAATAAATTGGAAAACAAAAGCTTTATCATAAAATCTGAAGTATTGAGCATGACTCAATAGCAGTTCAGTTGTTTGTATCAAAATTGCTAGATTTCATTAAACAAAATTCAATATATTTCTCAAAATTTCTCTCATGTTCATGTCAGATGGAGCAGCGGCCCATTACAAGAACAAAAAGAACTTTGTCAGCTTGTTCAATTTCAAGTCCAAGTATGGATTGGAAGCAGAATGGCACTTCTTTGCAACGTCTAATGTGAAAGTTCCATGTGATGCTATTGGTGATACTCTCAAGCGAATGGCAAAGAGAGCAAGCCTTGCTCAAGATTATGGAAACACAATCAAAACTCCTCGGGAATTATATGACTGGGCAGTTGAACAGACAAATAAAAGTATTACAAAACTGAATTTCTGCTTCATATCAGCTGAACAGTATGCAAAATTGTCAGAAGAGCTTGAAGAGTTATATAGCCACGTAAATACAATACCTGGTACACAGGTGCATTGCTTTGAACCTATTTCAGCTAAAAGGTTTTCTGATTCAAAGAATAATCCAAAGAAATTTACTTTGTTTGTGAATGATTTATAAATTAAATATATGAACATATAAAAAATAAATAAAATAAAAACCTTATCAAGCAAAAAGCAAATCAAGCAAAAAAGCAAATAAGTTTTCATTGTCATAAACAGTATTTCTAAAATTCATATAACGTCATAGTTGAATCGTTTTTAAATGGATATGCATCAAGTCTTATCAAATTGGAATTTTCTAATTTTATAAGACTTGATGCAAATCAATTTAAAGACGATTCAAATATGACGTTTGCTACTTAGATTTATCATTTATACTGCAACAAATCTTGACCTTCCTTGCGCCAATCCCCCCAGATGTACAAAGCCATATTTGAATCGCCCCTAACAATAGGAATAGCCTAACAAGCAGACGAATGACTTTTACTTAAACGTACATGTTTGGTTCTTTTTTACTGATGTAAAAGGTAAATATAATGTTTTTGACCCTTTTCAAATGTTTGTCTAGATGATTATTGTTTTTTTTGCAAAGATGTTCAATACATTCAATTTCTTAATGACTGCTAAATTTTATTGGATTCTACAGGGGTGTTAAAGACCATAACTAGACGAGTTGGCGCGATACACGGTAAAAATAGGACATGAAAAACTTGTTGTTAGAAAAAAAAAAATTCTTAAAATTGCCCATCTTGCAATGTATGGCGAACTTTTAGACAATTATATTCCCTTTATTGAGAAAAATTTTCGTCCAATTCTAAGATAGCCATTTTTTGCAAACTGACTTAAAATTCTAAAAAAAATTTTTTTTAGCGTGTAAGAATCGATTTTACAATTTTTACCATATTTTTCATAAAAGTTAAAACGATTTTCTAGAAGTCACCCATACATCACTTTTTTGTAAGTCTTTTCCTTTTTGAGTTATGTTGATTTAAATAAAATCAATCAAAAAACATAAGCCCTTTTCAAGTGGTAGTCTAGATAATTTTATTAAAAAAACAAAGTATGCAAAGTTGCTTGAAAAGACATAGTCTACACACCCACAAAGTTTCATTTGATTATGTGAGGGTGCTGCCAATCACGAGGACGAGTTGGTTTGAAATTCGTCTATTGTGTCATAACACTCGCACTGACAACGCACTATGCTCAAAATGGTAGATTTAGCAAGAAACAATTGTTTACTTCGTTGTCGTACAATTTGAAAACAGAAACGTTATGGCAGCTTTTAAGTCAAACTTTGTAAATATGGCCTTTCAAATGTCACCGGATTTTATTTGACTCTCTAGATACAAACATTTTAAGTTTTATTAGATGTTTTAGTCAAAATTACCCATTATTTATTAACATTAAGATAAAGAAACATGTTTGAAAAAAAAGTGAGCTATAAATTACTCTAAATTACTTTAAAAATGCGAGTGTCTAAAAATTAATAAAACAAAAAAGTTAGAATAAAAAAACTGATTTTTTCAGAGGTACCCTTAGTAGAACTTTAAAAACTACTGCAATATCTACTTCACTCAAATAAAGTGCTAGAAAAAATGTATCTTCAGCAAAATTTCGTGAAACAATATTTTCTACACATTATGGAGAACAGTGTAACCGCTCACAACGTTAAATAAAAAGTGAGACTTGGGACCTTAATTTTTGTAAGGATTTGTAATTTCATTAAATTAAGCATTATTCAACTTAAAACAATTTATACCAAGACGCTAACCGTCTATCATATACGTCAACGAAGTAAACAATGATTTCCTGCTAATTACCTGATTTGGATCATAGTGCAATAGTGGGTCAGTTAAAATAATTATTGTTTCATTCTCAACACCAACATCATCAAGCCACCAACAATAATAATAATCAGAATGAATACAAAACAGGCAAGCATACGTTTGCAACACGTGCCCCGCCATTAGGCTTGAGTAATGAGAGGAAAATTATCAACTCTTGATACACTCTGTGGGCGCCAAGAGGGCATCGCGTGAGAGTGACCCTACATAGTAGAAAATTCTAAACATTGATCTGCTTTCTTTCCGAGGAGCACCAATAGTGTTGTATTATTCATCCAGCGTGTAAATCCGCAATCTTATCATTTTTTGTAGGGTAAATTAAACAAACGTTTGAGAACGACGACCCAAAATATGAAAGCATACTTGTACTTTAATCAATAATGTACCATTCTAGATTTGGTCCATGGTCGAACTCTCGCGAACCTATCTAAACAATGGCCACATGTCGATGATCTGGAAAGACGTTACATTCAGCTATGGCTATTTTCTGTGGTTCGAGGACACCAACGGGACTGCTCTGAAGCCGAAAGAATTTCCAGATTTTTCCGCAATATCAACGAAACCGCAAGTGATAGCCGGAATTCTGTCGGGAGACTACTATCAGTGAGTATATTCAATCTACATTCGAATGTTTCAGTTGGTCCGGAATTTTGATTAACGTAACAAGTATTTATTAATTATTTTTTCTTTTTTTTGTTAATAGGCGCATGATTGAAACATGCTTTCCGAGGACTCAACCTAGCAAAATTCGCTGTTACGAGCTATATTGCGTTCATCTAGGATTGGTCACGCCAACGAATGTGTTGGAGCATTGCAGACGGCTGGCTGTTACTATCTCCGATGTTACAGGGTGCGTTGGGAATCCGATAGATTTGTTGTAATTTTTTATTTTGTCATATTCTGTATTCCGAATACGCCTATCTTATTAACCTGACTAAAAAAAATTGTTTGGAAAATCTAGAACAAACTAAATGCATGACATTCAGTGGTACACATAGGAAACTGCATAGTGATTTAGATTATTTTTTTTTTGCGGAAATGATAAGGCTTTGATATTTTGACCATTGATTGGTTTTCAATTAAGCGTGTAGTCAATGTCATGGCAAAGCTGTCATTCTGAAATCAAACAGACTAATAATCGATATAAGTTCACTTTCTCTACTCCTTGCGTAAACCTGTTGCCTCAATTATCCTAGCCAGTAATGTCTCGGTAATTGCAATATTTATGTTATCATTTGGGCTAGGAACTTTTGTTTCTTTTTACTTGGCATTTCAAGCTTATTTCTTTTCATGCTTAACTTTGACCAGTTTATTTAGTTAATTCTCCTCAATAGTTCTTAAATAAAAGGTTTATATGTCAATACCATTTTTTATAGTATGATTGCGTGGCATGTACAATCATACTGTATACCCAGGGAGTCTAGAAAATTATCTTTACGAAAAATACCTAGACCAGACCTTGGCTTTAGTTGCACCTTTACCGACTGAGCAAAGTGAGGACCTGAGCATCTATATTAATTCATGCAGGGGTGTTGGCATCAACAACTCCCAATTTTAGGTTTCTGTAATGTGTTGCTTTCTCTTGGAAAGCCTTGTCGGATAAATACACGACTTGTTATGTGAAATCTTCTATTTGCAACTTGTTGCAGAAATATCAATAGGTTGACAACGAGTTGCGTGCAACAATTCTGGCTCTACACAATGAATATATTAAAATTAATATCGGCGCTCAAAAGCGTTACGAATAATTACACTTTTCTCAACCAACTATTAAGTGAGGTAAAGTAGGCCGTTATTCTAATGATTAGGCCTAGATTAGTTATCTATTATGTGATTAAAAACAACCCATGTTGATGCTCAATTTGGAAAAATGATGAAAGCAAAAAGTAGCAAAATTCTATTTGGTTAGCGAATCCTACGATTAGAAGCTTACGAATCCTAACAATTAGAATCGGTAAACCTTTTCAAACAAATTGAACGCAATGATTCGTGCGCAAAAAATCTTTATTTTAAATTTAGTTGTGTCAATAACAATTATCTTCTATCTAAAAAAAAGGGAACCACACAACCTTGTCTGTTGTTTCATCGCGGAAAAGTCACCTGCAGTTACCTATCGTACCCGAATGCCAAACACACCACCGCAAGAAGAGGCACAGGAAACTTAGATTTCAAAACGGGCAGTGATTCCCGGAACATTATCCTGAATAGTAAATTGATTTCAATCAGTCAGTTGCAATTTCATAATGCGATACTATGTGGCGTCTATTCCAAGTTGGAATTTCCAACTAAACACATCAGATAGGTTTATTTTTCTTTAATCGATAATGATTAGTTTGGTTGAACCCTAGGTACCTACATTCCAATGTATAAAATTTATGTATAATGAAAACTCAATATTGTATTCGAAATTGTGATATTTTTGTTGGCGCTCCAAAATGAATAGTTGTCAAATAGAAAACAAAATGCAATCAATATTTTCAAAGATGACATTCTCAACCGCAGAAACAGACCCAGAGTATCTGCCTTAAGTACTCCATAATCATTGCTCTTATCAAGACTAATCAAAGCTGTAACTTTTAATGATCCACACTTCCAGAGTCAGTCGTCACTGGTGCATCGGGCTATCTTCACAGCTCCATGCAATATATACACATCACAAATGATAGGTGGTTCATATATCAACTGTTTACAGCCAGACGGGCAGTTAATCTTTTGATCTGCGATACTGCAAAAATGGCGACGAAGCGGATCTGTGCTGTTTTAGTGCGGGGATTTTTGCTGACTTTGGTCATGTGCTGGAAAGTATGACTTTTGAGCTAGATTCAGCGAGTGCAGTTCCGCGAATGTTTTTTGTTATCTTCTCGGTTTCATAACAGGAATTTGTCGGACAGTACAATAATTTGTTTTGCTTCTGATTAAAAATTTTCGATCGTTTTGGCCGCATAGGAAAATAAAATCTTTATATGCATCAACATATGTGAACGTACATTGAACTTATGATGCAATTGCGAAATTACAATATACAATATAACCTGAATCACTGTAGTTTTTTTTTTTATCATTCTATGTGATCGTTCGAAGTAATGCAGTAAAATAAACTTATCCATATTTCGTTTGTCCATTCCTTGAAACTAAATATCAATTTTCAAATGTACGATTCTTCCCCCATTTTCCGCCTTTTTTTGCTGATGCCTTTTCTCTGATTTCTTCTGTATGGTTTTGAATACTAAAAATGGATGGTCTATAACACATATATGTATAAATGTACTCTGTTACTCAAACATTGGGGCGAAGCCTCCAAATGACAACGATGTTAAAAAAATAAATTGTATCTTTCAATAAAGGCAGTAATTAGAGCCAAAAAAATAATAGGAAAATGTTGATTCCATATTTTGTATTGATTAAATAAGTTGTAGTGGAGTGCAAATTGATCATTCTAAAGATTGTACTCGGGAGGTGTGAATGTAGTTCGCCTCCCCGCGGTGCACCTTGGAAACGTTAAGCTCCCCTTAACGGCTAACGGTGGATGCCAGTAAAACCCCAATTATGGCAACTGGCTGCGAAAAGATTTATGAATGGTACCGTTGTATTCGGGCTGGCACCTGTGTCGTCTCCCTCAGTACTGCCGGGTGACACTGAGCAGGAAATGGCGAGGTTCCCGCGGCACAGGTCGTCTCCGTCCCATTAAAACCTTGGCAGGCCTCCAGTACGTTCCATTCTCCACCGCCCGACCTCGCCAGTCGGGCGGGAGTAGGCTCAGATGACATGTACCTGTCTTACGCTGATCCGGCTCTGAACACGGTTTCTCATGAAAGGCCGTGTCAACCCTCGCATGGCCTCCCTGCATGCATAGACAACCATGGGATCACAATAGCGACTACTCCACGTGGGCTTAGATAGCGGCTGGAGGGGGACCCAACAACATGGAGGAAACTAAAAAAAACCAAGAGAGAGAGCGAATCCGTTCGCTAAAGGTGGCCTAGCGAGGTCCCCACCGCGTAAAACGGTGGGATCGGGCGTGAGCGACACCTGCGGTAGTGCTACGGCATCGGAGGCAGGTGGCACCATGCTAGGTGTGGCCAAGGATGGGCCAGGACTCATTCGGGCCATGGATAGGATGCGGGAAACCCTTCCTAAGGTGATGGAGGTCTCGGAGCAGTTGGACGCGATTATCGACTTCACGTCGTCGCGCAACAACATTGCAAAAGACCTCAAGTTGAGCCTCCTTAGGCTACGCATGTCAGTGCAGGCTGCATGCAAGGAGAGGGAAGAGCTGGAGGCCAAACTCCTAGCCGAGCAAAGTGCCAAAGAGTTGGCACGCATAGCGGCCACCGAAAGGGCGAGGGACAGAGCCTCGAAGCAGACGCAGACGGAAACATTCGTCTCAGTCGGAGAGTCCACCCTATCCATCGGGGCGGGGACCTCCAAGCGGGCTAGGCAGTCCCCGGGCGATACGGCACCTGGCGCTTCTAAGAAGCGTATCGTGTCGGAAGCCCCAACAGGGAAGCGAACCTACGCGAACGTGGCGGCGGGGTCTGAGGGTCCATCCTCGCGACCAGCTCCGGCTGCCCGAAAAGAGAGAGGCCCCGGCGCTAAGCCTAGCGCGAAAGGCGCGACGTCCAGCTCGCGTGTTGTCTCAAGCCCCGAATGGGGCCCGAGCGGCAAGGCCCCAACGACAACAACAGCCATAACTAGCACGGAAGCAGATGTTAGTGCTAGGAGGGGGACGAGCGATGACCCCAGGCGGGGCAGGGAAGGCCCCTGGAATAAGGTGAGGAAAAAGAGAAATAAAACAAAAAAAGAAAAGGACAAGCGACTGGTGGTCCGCAAGCGTAACCGCGGAGAGGCCCTCATCGTCAAGACCGAGGCGTCTAAGTACTCCGAGGTCTTGAAAGCGATGCGCGGGGACGCTAAACTGGCAGGCCTAGGCGCCGATGCGCGGAGTGTACGCCGTAGCCGCACTGGCGAGATGCTCCTGGAGCTTAAGAAAGCGACAACGCTTAAGGGCCCGGCGTATAGAGACCTGGCAAAACAGGCCTTAGGTGAGGGTGTGGAGGTGCGCGCCCTCGTCTCGCAGGTGAGGATTCAGTGTAAAAACCTGGATGAGATCACCGAGGCAGACGAGACCTCCACTGCACTAAAGGAACAGTGCAAGGTCGAGGTTGCTGCCGCAGACATATGTCTGAGGAAGGGTCCACTTGGGACCCAGGTGCAATCCTGAGGGTAGCGGCAGTCAACGCAGACGCGGCGTTGAAAGTGGCGAAGGTGAAGGTGGGAGGGTCAATATGCCCACTAAGCCTACACCAGCCGCCGAAGGCATGCTTCAGATGCCTAGAGAGCGGGCACATGTCCTGGGAGTGCAAAGGCCCAGATAGGAGCAACATGTGCAGAAGGTGTGGCAGCACTAGCCACAAAGCGCGGAATTGCTAAAGGTCCCCCCAAATGCTTGATGTGCGGCGGGAAACCGGACGATAAGCACGTCATGGGGGGGCTAAGTACCCGGCCGCTAAGGGTATTCCAACGAACCAACCGTAATACAGGTAACCCAACTAAACCTGAATCATTGTGACCATAGAAACGGAGCGGAATCGATCATCGATATAACATTTAGCAGTCCTGGGCTGCTCAGCAATTGGAGGGTGGATGATGGCTACACCCATAGCGACCACTTGGCGGTTCGTTATTGTATCGTCCACAATACAAGGCAGTGAGCGGAGAGAGGATCATCCACTCCATTCGCCCGCAGATGGAGGACGTCCTACTTTGATGTAGAGAGTTTTAGAGAGGCGCTTGAGAGGGAACGAAACTTACGCGAAACCCAGGAACCTTGCGGCGAACGACTCGTTATGACACTTACACGAGCGTGCGATGCGACCATGCCGAGGGAAGGCAAACCGAGGAATGGAAGATCCACGCAAGACGGAGGGTGCAAAGAGCGCGGTCAGACGCTGATAGAATCGAGCGTAGAGGGGCGCTAGTTACCGCGAAGGCCGCACTAAAGAGGGAGATAAAGGCCAGCAAGCGAGCCTGCTTCGAGGGTCTGTGTCAGAAGGCCAATACGAATCCGTGGGTTGACGCCTACCGGGTAGTAATGGCCAAAACCAGAGGATCGACGGCTCCAACCGAGCGTTCATCAGAGCTGCTGCAGGTGATCGTTGGGGGACTCTTTCCGAGCCACGACCCAAGTCCATGGCCGCCGTAGATGTGTCCCAGACCTTAACGCTGTCATAGCGACGGAAGGGTGGACGGCTCAGCCGAACACCCGTGACCACGTGGGCACTGACAACGGCACAACGGGGGCCGGCGACGAGACGACGGTGACGAATGATGAACTCATTGCGATAGCAAAGTCGCTAAAGGTGAACAAAGCGCCGGGACCGGATGGTATTCCGAACCTGGCCATCAAGACGGCTATCTTGCTGGATCCCGAAATGTTCAGGGTGGTGATGCAAAAGTGTCTGGACGAGGGCGTCTTCCCGGACGCCTGGAAAATTCAGACCCTTGTGTTGCTACCAAAGACAGGGAAGCCACCAGGAGATCCATCGGCATATAGACCTATATGTCTGTTGGATACAGCGGGTAAGGTGCTCGAGAGGGTAATCCTCAACAGACTGACAACATACACGGAGGGTATAGGCGGTCTGTCTAATAATCAGTTTGGCTTCCGTAAAGGAAAGTCGACGGTGGATGCCATCCTGTCCGTCACCAAGACGGCCGAGGTGGCAATCCAGTGCAAGAGGCGAGGAGTACAATACTGTGCGGTGGTCACCCTTGACGTGAGGAATGCGTTCAATAGCGCCTGGGCGGCTATCGCCGACTCGCTCCGACGCCTTCAGGTTCCTGGGTACCTGTACAAGATTCTCGGAAGCTACTTCCAGAATCGCGTACTGGTATATACAGAGGCAGGCCAGAAACGTGTGCAGATCACCGCAGGCGTCCCACAAGGTTCGATCCTGGGTCCGGTGTTATGGAACACGGTGTACGACGAGGTACTGCGGCTTGAGTTCCCGAGCGGGGTGAAGATAGTCGGGTTCGCGGACGACATCACTCTAGAGATATGTGGCGAATCCATCGAGGAGGTCGAGTTAACGGCCTCACACTCCATTGGCATTGTGGAGAGATGGATGAGCTCCAGGCAATTGGAGCTAGCCCACCATAAGACCGAGGTCACGGTGGTGAATAATCGGAAATCGGAGCAACATGCGACGATCAGTGCAGGTAACTGCACATTAGAATCGAAGAGGTTCTTGAGGTATCTTGGGGTCATGATCGACGATAAGCTGTCCTTTGTCAATCACGTCGATTACGCTTGCAAGAAAGCCTCTATGGCTATATCGGCATTATCCCGCATGATGTCGAATAGCTCGGCGGTGCAAGGGAGTAAGCGTAAACTCCTGGCCAGCGTCGCCCTGTCCATACTTAGGTACGGCGAGCCGGCATGGATCACCGCCTTGAGTATCAAGAGCTACGCAAGTAAGCTAGAGAGTACACACAGGCATATGTGCCTAAGAGTGGTGAGTGCATACCGAACGGTATCACGCGACGCGGTCTGCGTCCTAGCGGGGATGATGCCAATCCCAAGTAACAATTTTAGTTTTATTTCAGCCGTATAGCACTCCTCCCGGCTTCGTTGATAAAACTACATTCAAAACTGTTTTGTCTACCAACACCTCCTCTATGCTTCTTTAAAGCCGAAATTTGTACAAAATGGCCCACTCTATAGACGGTTGTGAAAGCAAGTTAATAAAACCTTTATAAGAATATAAAGATTTTGAAAATGTTCTAGTGAAAGATGTTATGACCACTTGAGAACCTTCATAAAACCTATTGGCTGCCATTAAAACCATAATGTGGCCAAATGGCCACAGCTGTCAAACTTCACTGTGAAATCGATTGTTCGATTCTCTGCTCTTCTGATTCATTCAGCAATAAAAAAAAAAGTTCTAGTGTTGCGGGAAATTTTGTTTGATAGCAAAATATCCAAAACAAATTGTGTTTTCTACTGCGTATTATGCTCCAAATTATATGCGCAATTATTTTTATGGTGAATATTCGCACGATAAGAGCCAAAAATTAATGCGCCTCGGAAATTATGCGAATTTACAACGACATAAATCAAATTAAAACAAATATATTCGATAAATTAATCATGAATTTCCTGAAAAGTGCTTGGAATGGGATGAGATTATCTAAAAGAATGCCGAAATTAGTCTCTGATCTACAGTTTATTTGCATACCATTGAAAATTTGATGCATTTATTTTTCCACATTTCAATTATTTCTTATATTTCAATATGGAGATTTGAAAAAAAAAACCACAGTTTTGCCATAAAGCCAAGTTATCTTCGCAATGACTATAATAAAACTATTTGGTATTATGGTGACTTCCTTCAATGCCAATTTGCCGTTTAATGCATTTACTGGAGGCAAAATGGTTTTAAAGTGCTTTTTAAACTGACCATAATAAGATAAAATCAATGAGTCCTAAAACGGCATTTCAATACAGCATTTTACGAGTTCATAAAGTCGAAATAAAACCTTTGATAGGAGTAAAAGGAATTTGAGAAACGAGGTTTCAAGATTGTTGTATATAATTTGCGTGGGTTCTCATAAACCTGGCTAAAATATGAAACCTCTTGGTGCTATAATAAAACCAAATTGATTTCAAGTGGCATTCATAAAACTTTAATGAAACTTAATAAAGCAGGATGGTGTTAGCAATGTTACTTGGGATAGGCATTGTCATAAAAGAGGACGTAGAGTGCCGACGTAGAGTGATTCAAAACAGATTGATTTCTTTGCGTGTAGCACGTAACTTTGAAACGATG
This sequence comes from Aedes koreicus, assembly GCA_024533555.2. Taxonomy (NCBI): domain Eukaryota; kingdom Metazoa; phylum Arthropoda; class Insecta; order Diptera; family Culicidae; genus Aedes; species Aedes koreicus. Next base: position 308,583 of record JAHHFK020004741.1, on the reverse strand, counting down.
GCGGAAACGTACATCAGACTTAAGGCTGAAGCTGGTCGGATTGGGCTTGTGATTAATTTGTTGAAAACAAAATACATGACCTCCAACTACGAGTTCAGATCAACGATGATGAAATCGAGTCGGTAGACGAATTCGTGTATCTGGGCTCATTAGTGACCGCTGATAATGACACCAGCAGAGAAATACGAAGGCACATTATGGCTGGCAATCGTTCCTACTTTGGGCTTCGAAGGACGCTACAAAGTTCACCGAACCACAAAGCTTACCATCTACAAGACATTTATTAGACCTTTAGTCCTCTACGGCCACCAAACATGGACATTGCCTGTGGAGGACAAACGCGCCCTTGGTGTCTTTGAACGGAAGGTGTCGAGTACGAACTACGGTGGAGTGCAGATGGAAGACGGAACGTGAAAGAGGCGAATGAACCACGAATTGCATCAGTTGCAAGGAGAAGCTCCTATCGTACACATCGCTAAAATCGGTCAACTACGATGGACTGGGCATGTCGTAAGAATGTCGGACGACACCCTTGTTAAAATGATTCTCGAAAACGAACAGCCGGGCACAAGAAGAAGAGGCGCGCAAGGTGGATCGATCAAGTGGAATGTTACCTGCGAACCTATCGCAGACTGCGAGGCTGCTAAAGTGCAGCCAAGAACCGTGCGATTTGAAATCGACTTCTGTGTACACCAGAGGACAATCAGGTCTTGGCCTGACTATAAGCAGCACGTAAGTTAGTAGGGCGCCTAACTTAATACTGAAGCTAGGAATTCAGCACCCATGCTTCCGTTCTAAGCAGACTGAAAGGAATACATGCATCGAGAGATAAAAGTTACTTAAAAACATGCAATGGACTTAGAATGACGTGCAAGGAACCAAATAATAACGATTGATTTTATATAAGCGTTCATACGAATAGCGATTAGTTTGCTCTACATGAATGAGAGATCTTCTTTAAGCTCGTGCACAACCAAAGCTCCAATTTGTGATCAGTATAAGCGTAGTAAGCGTAGTCCAGCAATATACTACAATCGAGCCAAAACAAAACCTTAACACTAGAGTTGGATAGTATAATAGGGGCAGACCGATTTGAAACTAATAGTGTCCAATATTGAAACAGGAAATCAGGCAAGTTTATAAGAAGCTGCTACTCAGTATTCATTGAAACATCCTGATCACTTAGGTCTTACCAGATGCCTGTCTTACTATGTTTTATTCAGATATATTTTCCATAAAACGGTAGTGCCAGATATTCAATTTCAAACACGCCACTATTTACTCGTGTGTAATTAGCATGCATTCGTATCAAGCATTCAACCGCCGTCGCCAACTAATTAAGCTTCGTTCCGCACACTCATGCCAAATGATGTATTGCTTATTCATCTTACATTACTTTCGTATAGCTGACCAAACTCATCCTATAGAATTTACTTTAATAAGCTGAAATGAGGCCTTCTAACGTGCGGAATTACAAATGCAGTGGGTTCGAATCCCAGCCAAGTCGAGAAAATGCTCCGGCATGAATGCAAGAAAGCTACAGCCAATTGAACTCGTGTTCACACAACATCAATAATGTATCAGTTCGAATGAAGCAAACTATTGGTATTCCTACCGTTACGGTAAATTCGATTTGAGCGTAGTCGTGAAAAACTAGGATTCAATTCTAACTGACATCTGTTTCGTTTCGTTAGTTGACTTTTCGCTGACCGCCCTCTGGCTAGTTGCAGTTCGTGTTCTGTTTGAATCGGTTTGCTCCTTCATCTCAACTGCCGCTGTACCGAATTGCAGTGCGAATTGCGCCTCTCTAGCGAAGAATTTATCGCCGATCGCGCGTGCTGTTCTTGATCTTGAATCTTGCGTTTCCGTCAAGTTCTAGTTGAATGTCAGATTGCACCCCATGCGTGGTATTGGCGGTGGTTGGAATTCGCTTTACGGTGCATAATTATTGCAAGCTGTGCCAATTGTGATTACGTGAACCCGTCTCCGCTGTCGTACTTTCGAATTCTCAAAGTTCCATTGAGTTGTGACCCTCTCCCATAGATTCAAGTTTTGGTCAGTTAGGGATTGCAGTGCGAGCATTATTATTCCAGTAATTCCTTATCAATCGTCAGCAGTGTATTAGTGATTCGAGTAGTTTCATTGCACACTTCTTGCTTTCAGCATCGCGATTTGGCTGACTTTACATAATCCTAGTGAACCAGAGATTCAAAGATCACAGTGCTATATTTTTATTTAAATCGGGATTCGAAAATAAACATTGTTCAACATTGTGTGCATATGTATAGTGATCGTAATTACCAATTTCAAATTGGCGCAGGCGTGAAGAGTGATCGATTGATTTTGTAACATCGCTTTCGTATTGCACTATCTGCGAATAGCATCCGTCTGTCGGTGTTTACAGTCCTGTTGTTTGCAATCGGGATAAATAGCGCACCCATTTGATATACATTGCGTTTACATAAGTGTTTTGCCAAAAAAAAAAACGTCGAAAGGAGTTTACTGAGAATCGTACTAAGGAGAATCGACCGCCAATATGAGTGAGGCCTTTGAAGAGGTGAGTTTTGTTTGTTTAGGAAGGTATTTTCGAACAGGACTAAATAAGACAAGCATCAAACGATTGAGGGGCCTTTACATTATGACTTGGGAAAGTCAAATCGTTGTTATCTTAAAGGGTGTACCGTTTAAAATCCGCACACACAAAATTCATTCTCAAAATTCGAGTTTTTATCCGATTATCACCAAATTTTCAGGGAGTAAAAAAAAAACAATTAAAATTAGTTTTGGCATCATTCATTTAATTTATTTCGCCTTTATATCCGAATGCGCGAACCTTGGCCTTAACCCCAGCCATAAGGTTCTGCACGACCTCAGAATCGACAGTTTTTTGCATATTAACCCATGCTTTCTTCATTTCTTCTACATTCTTCACCACTTTAGGTCGTTTTAGAAGGTGCTCCTTCATAATGGCCCAGTATTTTTCTATTGGGCGCAGTTCCGGAGTGTTTGGGGGGTTCAGATCTTTCGGCACGAAATCGACATCATTCGCCTTATACCACTCTAGCACGTCCTTCGTGTAGTGGCATGATGCCAAATCCGGCCAGAAGATCGTCGGACCGTCGTGAGCCTTCAGGAGAGGGAGAAGCCGCTTTTGGAGACACTCTTCCAAATACACCTGTCCATTCATGGTGCTTGCGGTAACGAAAGGTGTACTCCGCTTTCCGCAAGTACAAATCGCTTGCCAAATTAAGAACTTCTTGGCGAACTTCGACATCTTCTGTGTCCGGAGGTTCTCGGGAACATCACACTTATCCTTGGCAGTCACATACAGGTTTCCTGGAATCTGGTTGAAGTCCGCCTTCACATATGTCTCGTCATCCATTACGCAGCAGTGTGGTTTCGTTAACTTCTGGTCGTACAACTTCCGGGCACGGCTTTTTGCGACCGTATTCTGTTTCTCGTCACGGTTTGGGGACTTCTGAACCTTAAACGTACGTAGTCCAGCTCGAGTTTTGGTATTCTGCACGAAAGTCTTGCTCACATGCAACTTTTTAGCCACATCTCGAACTGAGGCGTTCGGTTTCCGTTTAAAGGCCCCAACCACGCGTTTGTGATCGTTCTCGTTGACCTGACGGCTTTTTTTTTTCCGGATCTTCGCTTCCGATCAACAGTCAGACGTTCTTCGAACCGTTTTATGATACCAGACACCGTGGAATTCGCGATTCCCAACTTTTTTTTCGATGGCACGATGCGACAGATCCTTATTCTCAAAGTACTCGTGCAAAACTTTTTCGCGCACGCACTGTTCTTTCGTCGCCATTTTGAAAACTTTTGCGCACCTGATGAAATCAACTCACAGAGTGTAAACAATACACATTAAACTATGTCTACGCAAAATTTCAATTAATTTTACCCAACGGATCAAAAGTTAGAGCAATTTGAGTGTGTGCGGATTTTAAACGGTACACCCTTTAATATCATTCTTATCAACATGCAACCCTAGAAGTGGACAGCAATTTCTGCTAGAACCAAAGATGTGAAGAGAAAGTATTTATAGGTCCGTAAGAGTACGTCAGGTTGTGAAATTGAATAGAAGTAGTTGAAATTGAGCGTATGGCATGTTTGGAAGGCGGTATCTGATCGAGCAGACAGACTTTTACCTAGCTCCCACAATGCATGGTAGGCAAAGGGGGAAGGGATCCCTCTTGACAGGCAAAAGTTTACCGGCTCGATCATGCTCATATACCGGATGATTGATTGTAAACTTGAATTTCACGTTCTCTGGAACATCGTCAATCTTCTTCGGCGAAATAAACCTGTCTGTACGTGTGTTAGATACGAGATCGATAGTGAACATTTTCTCATCGGAGAATACGATGATGGTATGCTTCTTTTTTAATGCTGACACCAAACGTTTCGGGGTCCTCCCTTAGCTCAGTCGGCAAAGGCGCAGCTACAAAGCAACACCATGCTGGAGGTGGCTGAGTTCGATTCCCGGTCTGGTGTAGGAAGTTTTCGTTAAGGAAAATTTCTCGACTCCCTGGGCATAGCGTATGATTGTACTTGCCACACAATCATACTAATGCAAAAAATGGTACTTGGCATCGAAAGCTCTCAATTAATAACTGTGGAAGTGCATTTAGAACACTAAGTTGAGAGCAAGCAATAAGCTAATTGCGACAGCAATAAGCTAATTGCGAAAGCAATAAGCTTGAAATGCTAAAGAAGAAGAACCAAACGTTCGAGCGCTCCAGCCGTAGTTGTTTGATTCGGTCCGTTACAAGGTGGCGCTTTACTCTTGGCCTGGACGAACATTTCAAGTCATCTTTGACCAACCGTTGCATGGTAAATTTTGAAATATCGGCTTCCTTAGCCAATTTCTGGATCGATCTGATAGGATTTCACCTCACTTTGTCTCTCACTGATCTGATGACATTCGGTGTGCGAGCGGACCGTGGACGGCCACTTCCCGGCTTCCGTGGACGTGGTCCATCTAGGAGTGAACGTTGGAATCGTTAAACGCTAGCCAGGTGGCATCCCACAATCGTTGCAATTTGTTTTACGAGGTTTTTTGCGAGCGGCAAACTAGTCAAAACCTCCTTTGCGTACATTTTTCTCAACTTTGTTACTCACGAATCACTGTTTTGTTTATATCGTATCAGAGTATACTGTCAGATGATTACACACACGCATTAAAACAGTAAAAATAATGTTTAAAGCTCCCCAAAAATAAGCATTGAAAACATTCGCATTTTTTATGGGACATACTGTAAACACATAAACACATCTAATGTAAATACTAAACCTACTGCGATGTCTTCTTCTAGTCGAGCATTCGACGCTAATGGTATCTGTAAGTCGCAGACGAAATAGGCCTATCTGTGAAAAGATTACCTTTTTTAGTGTAATTTAAAGGAATTTGCTCGCGTTTACTAGTGACAGTTTGAAAAGTGTTTCAGTTCTGTAATTTTTATTTTCAGATGGCGCTGGAGGTGTAGAGGTAGGCCTCTCACCCCAGTGAGTCCCCGAGTAGCACACTCTCAGCAAAATAAGTAGTAGCAACTTGAATATCACTAAATTCCGTCGTACAGAAGTATCTTCACCTAGTTTATAACAAGTGTGCTACTTGGGCTGGTATCAATTCCAGTCGGCACCGTTGGGATTTTCTGACACGAAAAATCTCTGATAACGTTTTCATTCGGAGGGGAAGTAAAACCGTTGGTCACAGCCCATGTGTTCGATGTGTAGGGTCCAGGTCATCTACCTGGTGTAACGAACCAGCCTCAGGCTGAAAGTCACGTCACAAAACAATAACCAATTTATTTTTTATTTTTTAAAAGTGAACAATATTACTCATTCTTATAATACGTTCGTAAAAGTGTTTTTTAAACGTGTTTTTTTTTAAAAGTAAAGTGATTGTTTAAGTTGCTTTCAATAAGTAACTCCATACGTGCAATCGTTTTCGAGATATTTTGAGATCAAATTTGGTGAAGTTGGTTATGTTTTGAAAATATGTCATGAAAGTTAATCGTCACCCTCTATCTGTAACGATAATTTTCCAAAATAAATATTGAGCTTTCTCTTATTCTTACACATAAGTGATAGCCTGAACCACTTCAATGATAGGCCGAACAGGGAAGATGTTCGATTAGTATTCTGATCATTATTCAACTCGCAACTAAAGGGTTTACGCTGGCGTTGGGTTGGTTTGTAATCTTAGCATTTGTAATTAGAAATAAGCAAATATGATTACTAAAAGAAAACAATATTCCTACTTTCCAATCACTTGATTCAGTAACAATTAGAAAAAATATGGGAAAAGTTACCCTATACGCTGAGGAAGAAATATTGTATGTTTTTTCATAAAATCGAAAATAAAACTTATTTTCTGAATTGTCATTATCTCCAACGTACGACTTGTTTCATTAATTTTCTGGAAAATCTAGAAATAATATGAAAACAAACAAAAGTTTTTCAAGGAGGAGGCACCAAAAAAAAAAAAAAAAAAAAAAAAAAAAAAAATATTTTTTTTAATAAAAAACGCCCCCCACCCTAAATAAAATTAACATCAAAAAAAAAAAAAAAAAAAAATAAAATATTTTAAATAAAAAAAAACACAACCCCTTTTTTTTTTTTTTTAAAGAAAAAAAACCACCCCCCCCTTAAGGTCTTGCGAATCACTAAGCTTGACTTTTAGTTTGACGAATTCACACGGCGTGATTAGTTTGTCCGCCATATATTTAATTACATATTTGGGGCTTCAAATGGTGAGTTGACAACTTCGAAGGAGGGTGCAACCGACCTCCGGTCCTCACAAGTTCCTACCTCACGCCTCCACGAGTCATATGATCACAAAAGACTGCCAGCTGAAACATGGAGAAGCTGGTTGGCGTAGCCTGGGCAATGTTGTCAATCTGACAATAGCGAAGTGAGGGGGTGCGACTGCAGATCGTGTACCTTTAAATCATATTGTATGTTTTCCATTCTCATTTTAATAATAATTTCAGCACGCTTAAGAATCATCTTTGCATTCCAAAACCATGTAAGACCCTGGAGCAACATGACAAGCATAAAAGGCTCAATTTATTTTTCATGAAATTATAAACTTCGAAATTTTTTTTTCACAAAATTCATAAAAGGCTGGCATGTGCTTATAAGCAGTATAGGATTATGTTTAAATATTTTGTTTAGTGGTATTATTATTATTAAATAAGCCATTTATTTCAGAGATCATCAAACTGGACTCTTCGATTACTCCAATTGCTATCTTTGAAATGTTACTAGAACAGTATGAAGAAAAAATATTACAACATGTCTTGTAAAATAATATTTTTTATTGGAATTTCATCTTTGATTTTTGGAATGATCTATACTGTTTCAGCTTTTCCAGGACTAGGAGGATATTAATACATATCTAATTTTTATTTATTTTTCAGTAACAATCCATTGGATGTCAGGAGGTGGCAACGGAGTCGGTGATAGGCTTTTGCAATTATTATTGAATGTATTTTTCATTACCGTTTTGCAAATGAACATTTTACCAAATTCGAGCGGATATGATTCATACAGCGCTGTATTCATTTAGCTTGTGTCTGATTTTGCAGTTCAATCCTTGTCGTTGCCTTATCATTACTCACAATATTATTATATTTGATAATTGTGGTTTTATTGATTTTACTTCATAGATGAGGTTTGAAAATCAGCACCAAGCAGCAAATAGTGACCAGTAAATAAGAGTAAAATAAAATGATTAAATTTCAATAGATGTAACAAACTTTTTCAGGATACCTTAAACCGAGATTTTAGTGAATTGTTGCTATCGCTGAAAACGAACGAAAATGTGCTTAAGCGCGAACCACAGATTTCTACACTTTAACACTATACAACATTTCTTGCATTTTAGGATCAACCGAACGAAGATCATATATAATAGATACGAATGCTTGTAGTATTTTTATATTTACATAAATATATATGTACACTATTATATAAATATTTCATGGGAATGGGAGGGACCATCAGGGCACCCGATTGAAGCACTCTGGATGGGGAGAGTGGGAATGCTAACTCCCCATTGTTAACAGTTTGTGAATAGAGGGTGGGCTCTTCTCCCCGCCCATTGGGGCATCCTCATGTTAGATAGCTTGCTCTTTTGACCAATTGTTCAATCTTGTTGTTGGAAGGAGATTCTTTATATCCCTGTGGATACGTATAAGTGATGTTGCATATCGATCCACCAACCCCTTTTTGGCCCTTCATACAATGGCATGATTAGGATAGTCAGTGGTTATTAAAGCTTGATCAAGTCTAACAGAGAGGAGAGCCCATTGCTGTCGGACTAGTTTCCGTGCTACAATGGGTGGTAGTACATATCATACATCATACATCATACATATATTTAATTACATATTTGCAATTAAATATTTCCTGTTTTACTTTCAAATTTTAGACAGCCGAGTGATCATTGTTTCAAAGTAAAACAGGTAACATTTAATTGCAAATGGGTGTTTTAATTCTTCGTTGCATATCGTAAGCATCTCAGAATCTCAGACTTCACTTGGAAAACAAAAGGAATTTTTGCATCACTAATTGCTTACAATTTTTCAATCGCAAATTTAAAATAAAAACTTACCATAAACCGCAGCGCAGATCCGCAAAGATAACTTTTTCTCTTGTCCTTTAAAGTGCTGAGCCGTTAAACTCCAAGTAGTCTAAGAACGCACAATATGGTTTTTCATCTCATGCACTCGGATAAAATGCTGGTAATTTTTTTTAGATTGAAAAGCATTATGAGAAATTCTCGTCCCAACTACTTAAAGATAATAATTTCTAAAAGACAGAAAAGTCTTTCCATGAAGTAGGACTGATCCTATAAATAAATCCAACCGATAAAAGTGATATTTGAAAATCTACTTTTTAAGCAAAATTCACAAACGTTGAAGTAGCCCAAACCTTAGCCATGACCGATGAAAAGATGGATATCGGCATTTTCTTCAGCTCCACCGTGTTTTCCACGAAATTATCGGAGAAAATCTAGGGTTTTTTATTTCATTAGGGCGAATCTAACATTGAGAGAAAATCTCTCCGGTCTCGCTCTCTTTCATTTGTTACAGCGCCATTATAAAACTTTTGAGGGAGTACAAATCGAAACACAACAGTGCTGGCTAGCATACTCTACAAATAGTAGAATGAAAAACGTAAAGGTGATTCTTATATGAATGAAAAAGAAAGTAATGAAAGAGAATCTCTCAATGTTAGATTCGGCTTAATGAAAAAAAAAAAAAACCTAGAAATGCTCGGTTTGAGGTTCTCCAAAAAAATTCTATCGGTCGCAGATGGGAGACGTTGAGAGGGTTGCTAGTCATCGGTACACCTTTTATCTTTAGTGGTCCGTCTTCTCCGGTGATCTCTTGACATAATAGGCCGAGGCCAAGTACGGCCAAAAGTCTACATACTTCTTCGCGTGATACTTCATGGTGAAGGCGGCATCTTCCAGCAGGTACTTCGTACTGTATATCTCTCCGTTCGCCGCAAGGCCCGAAGGAAAGAACAATGGGTTTTCACTGACATTCCTTTCTCGCTGATCGTCAGCCACAGAAGGACCTTCTTCGGGAACTTGATGTGGGAGATATATTTGACGGCAACGCTTACCTCCTTGGTGGGGGACGTATAGTACCCTGTCCTTCCGGTCAGTTGTTGCCGTCCAGCGTTAAAAAAGTCTCGACCTCGACGTCACGCTTCGCCGGAGAGATGTATTTCACCAGCACCTGGATGATTGCCTGTTGCTCAGACACAGCCGGCCTCGACTGACGCTTTCGCACAACAATATCCAGCTTGCCCAACGTTAGGTCCGAGCCACCAATCTCTCGGCCCAAGACGCGGAACGATGAAGTCACCTCACCCACGGACTTCCACTCTAGCTTCTGCTGCACTTTACGGTCGCGCAGCTCTGACGGGTGGCCTTGACTGCTTTCGCCATGACTACTGTAAATCAACTGATGCCCTGTCAATTTTTTTCTGGGATAAAATAGGGTTGATGCTTAGGTGGATTCACCACCAAGTGGCATGGTGGTCACCAGAAAAATCTCTAAAAACTGTGCATTATTCCTAATGCTAGCGTTTTAGGGAATGGAGCGGCCTTTAGTTACTATTAGTGTTACTACTGTGTTACTATTAGGAATGTGAATTATGAATTATAAAAAAAAATATTATTCAGAATATGATTAAGGAAATACGAAGCGGGTATCACAATGACATCGTTATTTTAAAAATTACAAATTCAGTTTCCGCACTAGATATTGATTTTATAATCATATACAGCAATTCCACAGAAAAAGGGTATACGATCTCTAAAAATTTCGTAATAATTAGTAGTTTTGTTCGTTATCAAAATATATTAGACCCGTATTTTTTTATTTCGTCATTAAGGTGACAACTTCCACGTTAGGGTGATCCAAAAAATTGACTTTAATACAAAAACATTTAAAAACGTATCACAGTGGTTCAAACTGGGCCGAATTTAACAATCTAAAGTGCAAATGAAAGGCAAAGTTACGAAGATGCACCTTAATAACGACATTTATTACGAAAACATAGATTACATTTGTTTTTCATGGTTTCGTTTCTATATTGTTTTCTTGAAAGCTTAGACTTTTTTACAAAACATATAAACAAATTGGCGATGTGTTTATTATAGTCTTCGAGCTAATTTTTTTTTTCAAAAATGCTATGTTTAAGGTTTTTGCGGACTTTCCTACCACGCGTTTCCGTTATTCAAAATAATTTGCCAACCATGCGTTCCCATCAATCTAAAGTTATTTTTATAAGTTCATTTAGCTTGCTAAAGAGCTAAAGGATGGATCATAAACCACGTATTCTCATATTTGGGATTTTCAGACCAGCCCCTCCCCTTGTGATTGTTTGGTCATAGAGTTTTTTTTTAAATTTATATGGAGCATGTGTTCCCTACTCTCCAACCCAGAACAACAACGTGGTTTATGGACGGTCCGCAATGGTTAAGCTCAATGAACAATATGAATAATTAACCCGCATTAATTTAAACAGACTAGCCTTAACTAGAATGGGATTTTCTCAATGTTAAATATATCATATAATGAAAGTCGTTTTTGAGTATTTATTTCCAAATTTTTTACTTTACAATAAAAAACATACATTATTGCCTAAAATAATTTTACCAATCATTTCGAACTACCAATAATTATAAAATTCTCAGAGATCACATATCTTTTTTCTGATGAATTGCTGCATATCAATAGGTATACACTTGGGGTAAGCACTCGTTTATAGTTAAGAGTTGTGTTGTGATTTACATCAGCTAATAGTAATTAGAAAAAGACAAAAGATAGGAAAAATACACGTCGTCCCGTATCATCTCAAAATTGAAATATTGGATCGAAAATTTTAACAATATGTTATAGTAACACATCATTAGGATGACAAAAAAAACCATGAGCATGGTTTTAATTTAAGTCAATTCGGTCATCATGGTAAAAATCATCAAGATGTATAGAAGAAGAGCACGGTTTCAGTTTTTTGCCGATTTATGAAGTTGTAAATTTTCTCAGAAATCTTTTATACAAACTAGCAATAACTTTTTGGGTTTACTCAGATCGTTTTGTGTCCTTTGACAAAGATGTTGGGCATATAATTTCTTGTAGAAATTTTACACTTTATGATACAAAAAAAAAGTATTTTGCCTCTATTTCCCGTAATGTCCTTCCATGTTATTATGTTAATATTAGGGTAGATCTAAGGCAAGGATGATCCCAAAGCGCGCTGCAACTACGAACCTAATGTGAATAGTAAAATTCTCAATGTGACCTCCAGGCACACGATCCTCTGTAGCAGGTGGAAAAACAACTTGATGTGATATTTCCACAATGGAACTGTGGAGCTTCGATTCTTGACCAAGAATCCCTACTGATCCCTTGCGGCACGTCAATCCGGCCAGTTCAGCGCAAGGGCTTTATAGTAAACAAAACAAGTACCGAAATACTTCAGGTAACATATTTCACTGTACTCAACGTTCAGAAGTCGAAATGGATTGGGCAGTTATTATTTTAAAATAATTTTGAGCGCTATATCCGATTATAGATAATAGATTAACAATAAAATGTATTGTAACGATACAATAGAATCAGTAGTATGTAAAATTGATCGTATTGTTCGCGACGATAAGATAACATTAGGACTTACTGTTTCTACAATAGAATCTATTGTCAATTGAGACATCAACAATAGAATAAGGGGGTTGTTATGTATCTTAACAATAAAAAATGTCACTTTTTTCTGAACAAATTTGAGTTAATAACTATTAATTTTATTGTTACACAATTGTTGAAAATTCTAGCAAATGGGGTATATTGTAGATCTATTGTTATTACAATGAGCATTTTTGATTTGTCTGATACATGAACAGTAAGATTCATGGTCGGCAATACATTTTGTTGTTATTGTATATTATTAAATTGTAATTGTATCGTTATTTTTTATCCGGGTATCTTGCATTTTCCAAACTTTCAGATCATATAGCATCAAAAAGAATTTAAAAGTACATTCATGATAAGAACTTTTAGGAAATGTGATTTTATGTTACACGACTTATTTCTAAATCAAATAAAATTTGTTTGACGTTTTATGGTTGTTATTTAAAAAAAAACGTAACTTGGTTTTAGACGGCTACATCGTGAGTTCGCCAATGTGCTTAAATGCTTGAGAACCACTGCACTGAGATAATGTTCTAAAAGTGGAAACCGTTTTGTATTTCAAGATTATGGAATCAGTAGATCAAGTTCCACTACCACCACGAAGCAACGTATTTTCGAAGCCATCAGATCACTTTATTAGTGCTGCGTAAGCAAAGGCATAGGTGAACTCCACCGTCATCCCAAATCAGCGTTTCAAGCGAAGAGATAAGAACCACTCATTCATAAAACCAAAATAAAACAATCATCATGTTTGCTGGCTACGTGATAGTAACCCGGATCCAGTTGGTTGTTTTATCAACCATTTAGATTGTTCCAATAAATGGCCTTTATTTGGTATTGCACCAGGTCCACGAATAATTGCTCGAAAATAAAATCATTCAAGTGCATCGATAACAGTAAATCCTTTGCAAAGGGGTAAATAACCTATAAACGGATATTTGACATTTTTACCGCTCTTGGAAAAACACACTTGACAAGAGGCAAGACAACTACAAGTAGAATAAATTTTACATTCAGTGCCAAATGAAAGACACTATACTCAGTACTCACTAGCGACGCTGCCGCTCATAGTTTATCGTTATGTAAGGTTCAAATGAGAGGTGTGCGATTGACCTTTGCTTGCTTTTAGTATTCGTGGCCGGTTCGCCACACAACTGAAACCTACCAGGAACAGAAGCAAAATAGAACGTTTTTGGAAAAATCAGTAATAATTTATCATATCAATAGAAAAACGGGCGTGTCTTTTGGATTCTCTCCATCGACTTTCCGTTTAAACACCCACGACAATGGCGATTATCAGTTTAATATGGATGTTGATTTTTTAGCAATAACTTTCTTATTATTATTTCACTGAACTAGAGTAATGTGAGATAAAAAATTATAAGTGAAACGATCACCTTTGTTAGGCCTTTTCATACAGCATGTATGTGTATTAATATTTTACGAAACAAATTCTGATCAATCCACCAAGCGAATTAAAGTCATATATTGCAAATGTTATTAAATTCCACACTCGATATGGAATGACTGAGTATTAGCAATCTACCGTTCCCACTTGAATGGGGAGTTTTAGGAAAATGTGATTCACCACCCACCACCGCAGTTGAATGAATAAAGTCGATGTCGATAGTTTCGTAAGAATGATGAAATTTTCAAAATGTGCATTCTCTTCGTACTGAATTCGTGTTTCTTTAAAGCTCACTGCGAGAGATGAAAAATGATGAGCGAAAATCACCCGCTTGTCATGGAACGACTGTCAAAGCGGAAAATTGGGTGGCTATAATTTTCCTTTGATAGGGATGGTTTTGCGAGGGTTTGGAACGAAGTCTCTCCGTCGCGACTTTCGGTTGGCACGAACCGACAATTATATCCGCCAGCAGATGCCAGATTCCCTTTTTGCTATGACGTCAGCGGTATTTGCCTCCTTCAATTTTGGAGGTGTGTCAGACTCGTGCCATTGCGCAAGATATGTAACTTGTAAGTACGAATGTATGGATGGATACAGTTATTGCCAAGTTTATAGCATTCTTACCTACACTAATGAGCAACTCATACTTTTCCGATAAACAACGAACACCAATGTATAAGACTGGTAGCGTTTAAAAATAATATTCGGTAAGCTTTTCCACAACCACTGATACAAACCCACGTTTAGAAATGCTCATATGAATAGTTTTTGCATCTACTTCCATCTGTCAAAGTTAAATTTGATTTACGGTTTCGGGACCAAAGACGTGTTGTTTATTTACGTTTGCTATTCTCTAGAATCCACCACTCGGAACAGGGAGTTGTTTTAATTTCTATCATTTTTTTTATTGTTGCTTCATTACCGGGCTTATCTTTATCAGCGTAGAAATTAGCGCGACATCAACGAGTATTTATTATACGACGGTAAGGCACGAGTTTATACCCGTGCTCTTAACAATTCGACGGGCGATGTGCGCATAATTGACGTTAGATGTTGTCTCTCTCGCTTGTCGTAACCTCGGGAGGTCGTACACTACATCACTGTTCTCCAACACAACGTAGCACACTCTAGGGAATCTCACATGAATTGAATTTTCTGTTTTATTTAGATACTCGGTTGCTTGTTACAGTGTTAGTTATGATATTGATAATAAGAGAGCTGGAAACAGTGCTGCCAGTTTTGCCAAAATTGTGATTATTGTTATTGCCAATTTTTTCATTTATGTTTATTGCGCCTGATTCAGACTACGAAATACCACAATACAAAACTGTTATAAAGATTCAACAGAAAAAAAACGTCACCAAGATAGCCAGGTAACGTGTTACATTAGAAAGCATAGAAATTCATCAGGACTAACTGCAACGACGAATTCTTTTTACGTATTTCTCCTTTCGGTGATGTCGATACAATACAGTCATTCCAGTATGATACCAGCGGGTGGATAGTCATGAAGAAAACGAATATTTTTTTTGGCTCAGGAAGTATTAGCACACCGGTCCCAAGCTCGGTCTCAAGCTTAATGATTCGCCCCTAAGACCGTAACTCACACCAATACACTCTTAAATATTCTGTCAAAATAACATAGCGAATCAAAACAAAAACAAAGATACTTGTACCAAAAGATATGGAAAGGCGCAATAGTGCATGGCAAGGTGCAGACAGCAAGGTGTACTTCGGAACTAGGGGTTCTACAACAGTGAACCAATTTCAAATCGCTAGTTGCACATTGATTGTTGATGATACCCCCCAGTATAATCGGTCAATCGTTGGTTTATCTTGATTTTGAACAAACTTTAGTAACATAAAGCCATCAACTATTGTATAATATGTTATTCGTGACCATGTTTTATTTTCAAAAAAAAAAGCAACTACTATCTTATAATCCTGGAAAATTATGGGTAATACTGAAGAGACTATCCTATCGTAAATGAATCCTTTGAATTTCCTTCCTTTCAATGAAATGTTCAACCGAACGTTTCAATTGGCTTTATAACGTTCATACTGTGACTTCGAGTCAGCCCTCAACATTGCGTTGCACACAGAAAAAAAACACAGAGTGAGCAGTTGTGTAAAGCTAGTTTTTGCTTACATTAGTTTTAAATAACATGAAAAACGGTAATAATGCTTATTCGGTTACGAACCAGCCCAGGAGTCTGAAAGTCAGGGTTAATAAATATACATACAGCAATTTCGTAGAAAAAAGTTTTAAGTTCTCTTAGAATTTCATCATAATTGGTAGGTTTGTTTCTTATCGAAAAATATTAGACCTGTATTTTTTTTATTTTGTCATTAGGGTGACCGTTTTCGCATTAAAGTGGTCCAAAATTTGACTATTTATTTTTCAATTTTTTTTTTAAATATGATTTTTGGACCACTGGGTTGATTTTATCAAGCGGAAATGCAAATCAAAGGAAATTAAATGTACTTTCAGGATACATATGAAAATGCACTCATTATAATCGCAGCAAGCCGTGCTTTGAAAATGACGTGTTTTGCTTTTGCTGCGTCGTTTTCGCGGAAATAAAATCAATCAAATTCCTTCATTTAACTAAAATAAATGGTGAAATTATAGTTTCTCCGAGTGCTTTGCGTAGGACGTTGGGAATTGAATCCCTCTCATAATGTGTTATGGTCGTGTTTTTTTTTAATGGAATGTGCGTCGGTAGTTTTTTCCCATGTTTTTTAGTGCCCGCTCCCGTAGCCGGACGAGCTTTCCAGCATCAGATAAGGAACATTGGTGAGGTCGTTTTATATTATCAAAAATATACCTTAACGGCGTATATATAGCCAGGATCAAGAATTTCCATTTTTTATTCTGGAAGTGTGAAAACTCTTCACATATCCATTTGATGTGTGAAATAGGAAATGTGTGTGAACACACACACACACACACACACACACACACACACACACACACACACACACACACACACACACACACACACACACACACACACACACACACACACACACACACACACACACACACACACACACACACACACACACAAATATATATATATATATATATATATATATATATATATATATATATATATATATATATATATATGAAAATGCACTCATTATTTATTTGTTTATTAAGAGAACATGGATTATATTCGTGTTCAATGTTTTATGTGTTTTAAATCATGGTCTCGAGACCAAAGAGACCCCTCGTTTATATATTTTTTCTTCAAAGTTTAGACCTTTCTACATTGTTGTTTTTAGTTTTTGCTGACGATCCTACCACACGTTTCCATTATGGGGGAGTTTGCTGATTAAATCTTCCAGTCCGCTTCTGGCATCTTGCTTTGAAGTACCTATTCGTCACTTACCCACCGATCTGCCAAATTTTGGTAAACCGACTGCTTAGAATTATCTCAAATTATAATATTCCACCCACTATATCACAAATTATTGTGAGTAGTTGAACGGATTAGGGATGAGGAAAGCATTTGGTATAGGACTAAGTCTCCCCCGCACTATGGTACGAATAGTCAAATTTCGCGACAAAAATCGATAACTCGAAATCCATTAGGTTTAGACATACTATATGATGTCTTTGGAAGATTTTATCTTAAAAATAAGATCTATCTTTTGATTTGAGTTGTGACTAAGGTGGTCCTTTTATGTTCACAATAAAAATTCTAACTTTTTATTCTTATGATTCAGAGGAATTTCGGCTGCTACAATTTAATTTAATGAAACTTTGCTGAAGAAACTTTACTTCTATCTCATCTACGTATCGTTTTATAACAGTTTTTCTAACTTTCATAGGGTGGGACTTAAAAAACAGTTTTTTTGCTCTATTTTTTTATTTCAATGTGGGCTGCAAAATGGTGAGTAGATAGCTGGGATGGAGCGTGCGTCCTCGCAACATAGCTATGGTCCTCACAAGTTCCTACCTCATGCTTCCACGGGTCAAGAGATGACAAAGACCGCCAGCTAAGGGTTGCGTACTTAGCTGGTAGTGCAGCCTGGGCACTGTTGTCCTTCTGACTTCAGCTAGATTGAGGAGGTGCGTGCCGAGCGTCTGTCCACCAAGGAGGTGCGGCTCAAACAGCGTCTGTCCTGGCATCCAGCGGTTGAGTAAGAAACGCAGTATCGCGTCAACTATACATTAGGTGGCAGCCGCACCAAGGCGAGGTAGGCAGCGTGACCCCGGTTAAGTAGCATGCTGAAATCTTACTCTGCATCGATAAATGGAAGTATTCTTTATACGGTATATAATCTCAGATCA
Source organism: Aedes koreicus (assembly GCA_024533555.2). Classification (NCBI taxonomy): domain Eukaryota; kingdom Metazoa; phylum Arthropoda; class Insecta; order Diptera; family Culicidae; genus Aedes; species Aedes koreicus. Next base: position 290,645 of record JAHHFK020004741.1, on the reverse strand, counting down.
TCCATAGAATTCCCGGGTATTGTGTAATGGGTTTGAATTGTTTTCTTCCCCCGTGGCTATGATAATGCAAGTCCGTCTACAATTGCAGCACGATCAGCAGACATGCAGACATTACAAATATAATTGTTATTATCATTTTATATTATAACATCCCTTCACAATATTTTGTTATGCTATTTTCAGCTTCGCATTTGCATCGTTGTAAGTTTTGGCCCACCTAACTCACGTTATGTATTTGAAAAGATTGGATGGTTTTTACCTTTTTTTTTTAGAGAGAGGAATATATACGACAAATTCTACAAAAAAAAAAATTTGAGTTTCCGTTTTTGGGCAGTAATCATACTCATATGAAATTTATTTGCCTAAATTTTCTTAGCTATTTTGCTAGGAGGCCAGGCGATCAATTTTATTTCATTATATCACGTTGGAATTTTCGCTATTTTAGAGTTTCAATCATCTAACATCGCAGCCGAAGAGGTAAATAGCGGCATTTAATTATTATATGTACATTATGTAGTATTTCTTTACAACATCGTATTTTTTCCATCATATCATACCCTTCACATTTTCATACAAAAAACCTGATTTAGGAAGTTTCTGGCTTTAACACGAAATATCCCTTCAATTTATGACATCTAGCATTCCATATATGTCCAGTATATGACGCAGAAAATTACAGCTGTGGTAGGCTTTTGAAAATTACGGAATCTGTGGTAGGCTTTGGCACTTATTGCTGAATGTATTTTTCATTTCCGGTTTGCAAATGGACTTTTTACCAATTCTGAGCTGAGCTGATTCATGCAGCGCTGTGTGCCATTTGGCTAGTGTTTGATTTTACATTTAATCTTTGTCATTACTTCATCATAACATACAATATCAGTATATTTGGTAATATTATTTTATTGATTTTACTTCAAAGATGATATAAACATTACTTATTGTTTTTTTTGCCCATTTATCTTAAACTCCCTTCCAGTTAAATCTTCCCATTCCTAACTCGGTAGCAATAACTATTAAATCAGCAAACATAAAAGCGGATTGCTGTTATAAAATTAGCATCAAGTAGCAAATAGTGACCATGGCAACAGTAAACTAAAATATATAAATGTTAGTTTTGTAAAATTTCAATAGATTTAACAAACTTTTTCAGGATACCTCAAATCAAGATTTTGGTGAATTGCTGCTATCGCTGAAAACGAACGAAAACGTGCTTAAGCGCCACTTTAACACTATACAAGATTTCTTGTATTTCAGGATCAACCGAATGAATATCATATATAATAGATACGAGTGCTTGTAGTATTTTTCATTTACATATACATATATACACTATTATATAAATATTTCATGGGAATGGGAGGGACCATCAGGGCACCCGATTGAAGCACTCTGGATGGGGAGAGTGGGAATGCCAACTCCCCATTGCTAACAGTTTGTGAATAGAGGGCGGGCTCTTCTCCCCGCCCATTGGGGCATCCTCATGTTAGATAGCTTGCTCTTTTGACCAATTGTTCAGTCTTGTTGTTGGAAGGAGATTCTTTATATCCCTGTGGATACGTATAAGTGATGTTGCATATCGATCCACCCAACCTCTTTTTGGCCCTTCATACAACGGCATGATTAGGATAATCAGTGGTTATTAAAGCTTGATCAAGTCTAACAGAGGGGAGAGCCCATTGCTGTCGGACTTAGTTTCCGTGCTACAATGGGTGGTAGTACATATCATACATCTATTTTTTTAGTTTCAATGTCAATTTGAAAAATTTGTTAAGATGACTTTTAGGGCATAAAAGGACGCACATTTTGAAGATACAAGATGGTTGCTAGTTATTGTATTAAAAATGTTGTAGAAGTTGAAGTGTAAAAATATACGTTTTTTCAAGATATCTTACTTACTTATTTGCAAATATTTGCAAACACAATATACGTAAACTGAAAGTAAATACTTCCATCTACTGGTCCTTTTCAAAATCGTTTGTCCCCTTTTGTACCCTTGTGGAGTAAAACTCATTTTAGAATTGGTAGTTTTGCATTTTTGCTGCATAACTTTCGATCAGCAGCATCAACAATTACCATCAAAGTGCCTAACAACGTGAGATTTTTATGAAAATGTTTATATTTTTAAGTTCTCGCATCTCCATTTATTTATTACCCTTTATATCACAGACAAACAGACATAACCCATTAAAAATTTCGCACTACAAATCATCGTCACTAACACACCTGCGCCATCTGTTGAGCACACTGTGATGGGTGATAAAGCTATACAGATTAGGGTAGTGTGCTAACGTCAAACGTAAGGGAATCAACGATGTGCGCCATCTGTGGCCATACTACCAACTAGGAAACATTTGAATTGACCGTTTAAGGTAAAATCGTTGAAGAAACTGCAAGAGTTATGTCTATTTGTCTGTGTTGACATATTAACATTTGATGTAGAAGGAGATGTCCGCTCATCACCATAAGGCACCAAGAGTGGACAGTAATGTTTGCTAGAATGAAAGATATGAAGAGTAAGTGTTGAAAGTTCCGTCAGTGTACGGTAGGTTGAAAATTGAATAGAAGTATTGAAAATTGAGCAAACGGGCATGGGTAAAGTAGTACTTGAACCATGGACGTTACCATTGCCTAACATCCCACTGCGGGGTAGGTCAAGGCACGGACAAATCTGCCACCTCAATAGGCAATAGTAACGCGATGATCGCGCTCATGTACCACTGATAGCTTGTGATAGTTTCTAGCGGTAGTTTGTACACACTCTGTTTTGATGCGTACATAGGAGAGGAACCCTCTCTTTTTGGGTTTGTTTTTTTTTATACACAAAGTCTGATTTTTACTCAATTTTTCTTTCTCTCGTCATCTCTGACTTAGCGGCATCGGAGAGAAAGACCGTAAAGTGTTGTGATACTGGCCCCCACCAGTATGGGTGAATGGGCTCCCCCATTATGGGATTTTACATACTATAATTGTTATATCTGTATTCTACGTACGTGGAGTAACGATTATGATGTAGAAGCAGATGTCCGCTCATCACCATGAGGCACCATGAGTGGACAGTCATGTTTGCTAGAATGAAAGATAAGAAGAGAAAGTGTTGAAAGTTCCGTCAGTGTACGGTAGGTTGAAAATTGAATAGAGGTATTGAAAAGCGAGAGAAAGAAAAATTGAATAAAAATCAGAAGTTGTGTACAAAACTAAACCCAAAAGGAGAGGGCTCCTTTCCCATGTATGCAACAAAACGGAGTGTGTACAAACTACCGCTAGAAACTATCACAAGCTATTAAAGGGTGATACGGTCAAAATTTGGTCAAGGGAAAACGCGTGTAAATCGGTGAAATCGTTTATTTAAAAAATCAAATTAAATTTCTTTTTCAAGTTCAATTAGTATAAAATTCAGGAAAAATATTCAGTTAGGCTTCCGTTTTTCCAAATCCAAATTGCCGGGCCTTACGCTTGACCCCTGCCATCAGATTTTGTACAGCCACCTTGTCCACCTTCTTCGCCGCAGAAAGCCAGTTTGCCTTGAACTGCTGCTCGTCCTTAGCAGTATTTTTGGTCTTCTTTAGGTTCCGCTTGACAATAGCCCAGTATTTCTCAATTGGGCGGAGCTCTGGCGTGTTGGGAGGTACAGATGGCTTGCCAAACCAGATATTTCTTTGCGAACTTTGACAGTTTCGTGTGCTTGAAAATATCTGCTACCTTTCCCCTTCCTTTTGCCGTATAAAACTCCTGTCCCGGAAGCTGCTTGTAGTCGGCTTTGACGTAGGTTTCGTCGTCCATTACCACGCAGTCAAACTTCGTCAGCATCGTCGTGTACAGCCTCCGGGATCGCGCTTTGGCCGTCGTATTTTGTTTATCATCGCGATTTGGAGTCACTACCTTCTTGTAAGTCGATAGTCCGGCTCGTTTTTTGGCTCGATGCACGGTTGTAGACGATACACCCAGCTTATTTGCGGCATCTCGGAGAGATAGGTTAGGGTTTCGCTTGAAACTACCGGCAACTCTCTTTGTCGTCTCAGCGGCTTCCGGTTTTCGATTTCCCCCCCCACCAAAAAAAAAACCAAAAAAAAAAAAAAAACCAAAACCAATTACCATCGCCCTTATGGTACATAGCGCGATCATCACGTTACTATTGCCTGTTGAGGTGGCAGATTCGTCCGTGCCTTGACCTACCCCGCAGTGGGATGTTAGGCAATGGTAACGTCCATGGTTCGAGTACTACTTTACCCATGCCCTTTCGCTCTATTTTCAATACTTCTATTCAATTTTCAACCTACCGTACACTGACGGAACTTTCAACACTTACTCTTCATATCTTTCATTCTAGCAAACATTACTGTCCACTCTTGGTGCCTCATGGTGATGAGCGGACATCTCCTTCTACATCATAATCGTTACTCCACATACGGAGAATACAGATATAACAATTATAGTATATATTTTTTTTTTAAAAAAAAAAGTTATTGTAACAGAAATTTATTTCTAAGTCCTCAAAAAAAGTTTTAAATTGCTGCAACCACCCCCCACACACCCACCACCCCTCCCCCCCCCCACCACGGCCCTTCCCCTTTCAACGAAAACCCCTTTTTTTAACCCCCCCCCCAAAAAAAAAAAAACAATACACCTCGCCCGGAAGGTTACTTTCTTAATAATAATTTTTATAAAAATTTTTTTTCCACCCCCACCGCGGCTTATGCTATAGTCATCCAAAAACTCTGGGACGCATGCAACAGTGTTTTTTCGCTGAAGAAGCTTTGCTTAACTTTTTATAGGTGCTGACATAATCCACATGCAGTCATTAATTATAGTCTAGTTATTACTAGTCTGTATAAAATGATGCAGGTTCATTATTCATATTATTTATTGAGCTTAACTATTCCGGACCGTCCATAAACCACGCGGTCTGTTTAGGAAGAGAAGAGGGGGGAGGAAGTTGGCCAGAACACATACTCCATAGAAATTTAAAAAAAAAGGAATGGACAAAGAACCTGGATCTGAAAATCCCAAATATGAAAACACGTGGTTTATGGACCATCACTTTGCTCTCAAAAATAAAAATAATCTAATAAAAATCTCTTTGGATTGATGGGGAAACATGGTTGGCAAGATATATTGAATAATGTAAACGCGGGGTAGGGCAGTAATTTATTTTTGAGAACAATTGAAGATCATCGGACTTGGGATGGATGTCTATGTACTCAAATCAACGTTAGTCGTAGGACAGTTTTATTTCATTTAGCTCTATGGACTTGCTGAAACCAGCTAACACGCGTAATTCTAAACTGCTTGAGCGATAATGGAAAACTCACAAACGTTCTTTTGAAATATGCTTACTGAATATCATATTCACTTCGTTCTCGTGAGACCGAGTGAATATGATAGCAATTCTTCCACCCCTTCCCCCATTTTGGAGACTAATTTCTCTTTGGAAAATAAATTACTGCACATTCATTGGGCAGTCAACTACTTCAAATGTTTCTTGTTTGGGAATCGTTCCGTGATCAAAACAGATCATCTCTACACAAAAACTTACGAGGATGAGATTGGACCTAGATAAGTTTGATTCAACGTCTATTTCATAAAAGGCAAATCAAATGTTTGTGCTGACATTTTGTCGCGCATTTCTATAAGCTCTGATGATCTTAACAAATGGCTACCCAAGCAACCAAAAGTTCGAATTTTACTTGAGATGAGAAATCAGAAGTTCACATTTAGTTGAAAGACACTTCACGGACAAACAGAACTTAATTTTCTTTAAAGTGTCATTAATATTTAAAGGAACTTAAAAGTTCGAGAATAGTTTTTTCTTTCTATTCAACCCAACCTTCAAGTTCATATGTTGATAGTTGAGAACTTGCTTTGAACTTCAAAAAATCTCTTACACAAAGTTCAATAAAATTGCTTTTAATGAGCGCAAAAGTTTACAATACATCTATGTTGAACTTCTTTCCTACTTTTCGAAGTACACGTGAAGCTCTGAGTAAAACTTTAGAAAATTTCAAAAAGATTGTATACATTTAAAAAGTGATCTGGTGTTATACTCCAAGTTTGACGAGATACTAGAGCAAAAAATGTATTGTTCAAAAACAATAAAAAAGAACGGCTTATTTTATTACCATCGTAAAAAACTGTTAGCTAAATGTTGGCTAAATGGGATGCGGAAAATGAAGATGTCACTCAACAAGCTAATTAATATGTAGTTTTTTTTTATTTGAATGCTTTTTTATCCTGCTTTATAGGAACACAATAGCCTACCACATCACAAAATGTTTCGAACGAAAGAGAAATTGAGACCGATTACCCAAGACATACATTTCCGTCATCATTTGAAATAGATAAATATAGTGCTGCATTGGATTAAATGGATTTGAATTAGTGCATTGGGTTTTGGGCCCGCAAAACTAATCAATCACACGAATCCATAAATTTAATATTGGAGATTAACCTTAATTAAAATCAGATTAAAACTACGACTGAATCTATTGTGAAACAACAAATAAAAGAATGGTAGAAACTATAGGCTATATTGTTTTCAACGATAAGATAACATTTAAAATTATTGTTTTCCACCATAGAATCTATTGTTGATGACAATTTTACAATAGAAATGCAGGGTTGTTATGTATCTTAGCAATAAAACAATCAAGTTTTTCTCGAACAGATTCCAACAAAAACCATTTTCGCTACAATAGACTTTATTGGCTATGAGTTATGCTGACAATAGTGTCGTTGTAGTAGAACTATACTTGAACAGTACAGTTTACAGGTCAACAGCAAAACTAATTATAATTATATTGTTTTGTATTATAATCCTATTGTAAATTTTTTTTCGGGAAAACTAACGGGAAAAGGTTGCCCGTTCCGCTTATGAAGACATCCTGTCAAGCAACTGCCGAAATTTTTAAAGTTGCTGGAGGACAATATTGGTACAAAAGTACTAAGCAGTGTCTGATTGATTTTGTTCGGTAAGACTCAATAAAAGTAATTGTACTGATTTATTAACCTTATAGGGTAATCCTATTTTGGCTACTTATTTGAATTACATGGCTATACTTCCAAACACTCAAACTGAGGAGTCGTTACATAGCGCGATTCTAAATTAATCAAAACGATGTAAGATTATATTGAACAAAAAATACTAATGCATGGAATCCACACTTCGAGTAAAATCATAGCATAAACCACCCTGTGCATATGACACAGTGGTTTTAAAGAGGAGGAGTCGAGTTCGAGACTAGCTAGTAAGTATTTATGAAAAATGTAATTTAAACTAAGAAAATATCATCAAATTGATCTCAATCATCATTTCACAACACAGCACTCTAAAAATAAATTTGCGGCAGGATTAGAACAAAAACAAAAACAAAAATGTCGAACATAAATGCCTTTTTTTTTTTGGTTTTGTTGAGTTCGTTTGAGGTTCTTTTTAAGCTGAATAGCATTCTCTACAACCTCTTGAACGAACCTTTCGTGAACTTCAAAGTTTTCTTGAGAAGTTGAAAAGGATGCTGCTAGAAGCTTAATCGTTGAATGCGAACTAGAAAGTTCGGTTAATTACTTAAAAAGTAAGCTGAATAGAATTCTCATCATAATCCTTCGATTAGCTGGTTAAGCCAAAAACACCCTTTTATCAGAACTTTTTGTTGCTTGGGTAGGGAAACTTCCTAAAATAGAAGTCGACACTGAAGATGTCTGTTAGTTGCAGGCGAAATTGTTCTATCTGGCAATAGATAAACTTTTTCTAGTAAAATGTAAAGGAATTGGCTCTCGTTTACTATTGATAGTTTGTAAAAGCGTTTCAGTTTTCTATTTCTTTTAAAGTGATGAAGTGATGTTAGTTTATATCTTACTAGTTTTTCAGTTGAAATAAACTAACTTTGGTTGAACTTGACTTCAAATCCAAACAAAATCAAGTCAACGTAACACAGGAAAATGTATTGAAACATGAAAAAAAATATGTATATTCTTTCGGAAATATATCACCAATTATGCATATCCACCAGCATTTCATTGGAAATTTTCTCTAACATTTGATCCAAATAATAGAATCAACTAGAATCACTGGCGGACGGTTTACCATCGCAACCCCCACCAAGACGACGACGGCGTTTGTCGTCGTCTTAACGGATGCCACACTGAGGCAGTAAAAGAGACTCATAAACGAACCAATACAGTACAATCTCTGGTGGGGTGTTTATTTATAGCATGATAGGAGCCAGTCGACACATGTGTGCACTACATCTACACAGCAGCGGATTGCCCAAGCTAGTAAGCAGCAGAGAGACATGGTCTGCTGGCAGCGATGGCAAGCAGATAGGCAGGCAGGCAGGCAGAACATGAACCAACACAGCCATACCCAACACATTGGCTGTCACAGTCCGCACCAAGGTGACCTTCCTGGACAAATTTTCCATCTAAATTCACTTTCTCACAGTTGTTTTTGACACGCCGGCACCGAAAGTAGTTACTCTTAGTCTATTCCGTGGATGAATACCGAGACTACTTGGAGTTCCACCTATAGTTAATTACTCAACCAAGATCCTCAGGAATCCATTGTCACAAATCGTACAGAGGGCGATCTAAAATTACATTCGTTTCGTTTTCTTAGCGCGATAGTGAAACGTGGAAAATCGAGTTTTGCCTTTTTGAATTGTGTGCTTTGCTGCTGAAACCATCCCTCTAGTCTTGTGTGAGCGTGAAGTGTCATACTATAGTGTGCTTCGGGGAATATTATCAATCCTCCATAAAAAATACGGCGTTAAGAAAAAGTTAAACCAGTGCGGAATCAAAATATAAATATTTTCTTTGTCCAGACAAATCGGCAGTACCTCCAAGTGGCGGGTATAGAGTAGCGGGTTTGTCAGTCGCGAGCGCGATCGTGTTCAGTCGAGAAAGGTAAACGCATTAAACGGTCTCTCAGCTAAACCAAAATCCCGACCCGACGAGCAAGTGGTGTATATTCTTGAAGAGATCAGAGTTTTTCACGAAAAAAAAAACAAAACGGGGTTTTGTATTATTGCCTATTAGAACCTTACATATATCAGCTACAGTTTGGTGTTCGGAACGGTCAAGTGTTTATACCGAGTACAATTAGTGGAAAGTGATTGCGAATTGATTGAGTGATTATACTACCAGCGTTCCGATCAACAACGAGTGCAGTAGGATGGATTTGGTCAAGCCATTTATGGATCTACACGTGGATAGAGTCAGCAAGGAAGTAAGTACGACACCACTGGTACTTTAAAAAGTGAAAATTGTTCTACGAACGAATCAATTTGATGTGTAAAGGTTAGGTAACATTAATAGTGAGTGGAGCAAAGGAAAAATAAAAGAACCACTAGAGGGGCTTTCCAACTCGACAAGACGTCACTGACCTTGGTGGCTAGTTTTGAAGGACGATTGAAACGGTATTGTTTTTGGGTTTGAGTTAGTCACCGGGGATCGATGGACAATGCTGATTGGATACGTAAACAAAAATCATCTTATTTGCAGACCTAGTTTGAGATGTTATGATAAGGAGTGTTATGAATCCAATTGATGTCTATTCATCAAGCTGCTTTGACAGTTTGGAGGCACGTCAGCTGTCAAGAGCATGCGATGACAAAATTTACACCCGAAAGAAGTTCGAGTTTTGACTGGTGTTGTTATGCAAACGATAAAACTATCTTTTTTTGTTGCTCTTTATAACTGGCCCGCAGAAGGCAAACAAGTAAACGGTCTAGATGAAGCAATAATTGCGAGTGAGAAGCAGGAAAAAATCAATGAGCTACTACGTGCTTCTGACTTGCGTATGCCAATGAATGGTTAGCGAAAGAGAAAACACGGAGGAGGATTGCATTGTAAAAGTAAATCAATTTTAAGCCAGTGCTTTGAACTGTAGTTCTATCTAAACATGTGATGCATTTGAAAACCAATATTGAAAAAAAAAAGAAATTGAAGAATAGTGTCAAAAAAATTTTAACTCTTCTTTTACCTAACAAGAGTTCGAGAGAAAATAATGTTTTATATTACCTGACACTAAAATATAACCAGTGCGGAAAGAACATGCCACAGATTGACCATCATTTGGTAAGCGTAGTAACGCAAACACTGTTTATGTTCTTCAAAGTATAGTTTTAGGAAGCAGCTTCTCCTCCAGAATGCAAATCACCAAAAGAATTGTTTTAGTAGCTATGTTATTAACCAGAGAAGAATGCTGATGAGGTGATGTTTGTCTAGAATTTCATTCTCACAAGATACGGAACCATTTTTCGGCATAATTCATGAAACGTTAACAAACTTGTGGTGTGCAATCGTGTTTTGCGAAGCTGAATATTTTCTAACGCGAGGAAAACTACATTGAAATCTCAATTTTCTACGGCGCATAATTGGCGTTAACTGATTTTACTAACAAACCCTACAGTTGTCTAGAAATTAAAGCCGAATGTCAAACAGTACAGCTTGATGCAATAGTCTTCGAAATTCTATTTTCAATCAAAGTCCCTTCAGAGTTGAAAACATATATTAGTCAAGAACGCAGTGTCCTAGTAGTATAGAACCATTCGAATTTGTATAATTTAATTATATGAGAACCTAGAAGTCTCCTTCTCAATAAATTTCCAAATCTTTTTTGGAAAAATTTACTTGAAAAATACATTTTGTGGCCTGGGGTAGGAGTCATCGTTGTTATTTAAATTATTTAAAGAGTTCTTTCAACAAGCTAACAAAGTCTTCGAATTTAGTATTTTAGTGATGATTTTTTTGATATCTTTAGAAATTTTATGAGAATCTTAATCATGCACCTCTGTTTGGAGTATTCCCACGAAAAACGGTGGGGTTTTTCATGCATTTAAAAGAAAATCAGAAGCTTATTTCATATCGGGGGTAAATTAGTCACTGTTGGGTGGGACGTCTTTTACCTCAAGATTATTAGTGCCGCGTATTGAGAAAACTCTGAACATAAATGCTCCAATTAAAAGTTCTTGCCTTATCGAACAAGTTCGTCGAAAACAGAAACCGTAATACAATTACTCTACCACCTGGTGGTAAATTCGTCTATGCATCGCCAATCGTAGCAACCCTGTTATGCACAGCAAAAAACGACAGCGTTATCAGTTGATTTTCAGCAACCATGGCGAATGGTTTGATCGTACAACCCTAGTAGCACACATGTTGCCATTCGGTTGAGAAATTATAAATGTGGCCTGTTTTAGTCATAATCAAGTTTCTGCAACTACTTATGATCGTAGTGTGCTCGGATCGGATATATCCGATCCGACATTTATAACAACCTCGTCCTTCTGCAAAAAGGCGAGAGCGTTGAACGGAAGCCTGGTTTCGGACACCCGACAGTGCTGCTCCTTCTTCAAGAAGTGTCACAGGAGGATGTGGTCTTTTGGTCGGCTCTGGCCGCGGCCCATTATGCCAGGAGAGAGAAAATGGACTGGAGGATAAACATTAAACAAACGACCGCCAACACTAAACATGGAATGTAAACACCAATCATAGTCTTATTCACCAAAAACTCCCAGCTATACCTCAGCGAAATTTTACAGTTACAGTGATTTGAAGGTGTCCAGATTAATATGGATACAGACTTTATGGGTTTACAATGGCTTTTGTATGCGTATTCACAGTTGTTGGTTTAGAAATTACTACGAAAAACTCAGCAGATCTTATGACGTAGTGTAATCATGACCTTTAGCATGGGGCAACTTTCGTAAACATATTTTTTAACGTCACCCAAAAATCCATCATCTAATATATTTGAGATCCTTTAAGAAAATCATTTCAATTGTTGTCCACATTCTAAGCAACGGCAAACTTTTACAATTTTCTTTTATGAAATAGAAAAAAATTAGTGGCACCTTGTTCCTTTGTTCACCCGGTCCTTTAAATGACCTCTTAGCAAACAAATTTTGGTTTGGCGAGCTATTGATTTTTTTTTTTAAATCAGTCTACCGGCTGTCACTCCACGTGCACAAAACTTTGGGAACAATATTCTCACCAACTTGGGCAATGTACCAAACGCACGAAGTAAACAGATGCTAAATATTTAGAGCGGCTTTGTTTTCTTTAGTGTATGGAAATTTCGTGTCTTTACGTCAATTTGGTAAAATTTGCTTCGTCAACATATAGAACGTTAAACATATGAATAAGTCCAAGAAAAAAATAGTGCCTGTGTTTTGCCATAAAAGAGCAGACATGTGGCAACGCTACTTATGTGTTATATGAGAACCAAAGAATCAAAGATTACGCTCAATTTCAGGCTTTAAATCTTTCAGCACTCGCGTCAACTTTTGTAACACGAGCACTCGCGCGATGTACTTTGTACAACACATTCCTGCCCGGAATATCTCGTGATACGCATGTTAGAATGTTACTGTCTAGAGCAAAGTTATTCCGTAAGTCAAGGCCTTTTCACTAGCGAACAGTTTAGGATTCTCCCACTACGCGGTGCCAGTGTGCTAATTATTTTCACGAACATGCTTTATCTTGGTATCTTGACCAGATAGAATGTTTCTGTTTCGAACAATGTTGTTCAGTGGAACAAAACGTTCCGAGTGATGACCAGTAGCTCACAATCCGCTACGCGGCGCTAGTATGCCAGGGTATTTTCTGAAGGTGCCATACCTGGGCATCCTGACCATTTACAAAGATATTGTCTTCAGATAAGTTTTTCAGTGAAACGAGACCTTTGCATTTATGACATTGAGTTTCCTGACCAAGCTGTAACTTGGCATGTTGACCATTAAAAATGTTTCTTGTACATTTTTGGAATATACTGGATCCGTCTTCAGTCTTCAGCTAGGCTGTTCAGTAGGTCAAGACCTACTGATGACCAGTAGTTCAAGATATTTTCACTACGTGGCACTAGTGTACAAGTGGTTTTCCTAACTCAGGTATACTTTTGTATTCTGTCCATTCGGAATGATTTTGTGATCGAAAATGTTATTCAGGGAATCAAAACCTTTCGATTGATGACCAGCAGGTAGAATTTTCTCGCTACGTGCCGCTAGTGTACTTTTTCTGAATATGCTACACGTTGGTATACTGGTCATATACAAGGTTTCAGTGTTCAGCAAAGTTGATCAGTAGGTAAATGCCTTTCGATCCAATTTAGAATTTTCTTATTGGGCGGAGCAAGCGTTTCAGTATTTTTCGGACTATGTTATATCTTATGATTTTGACTATATGCACAGAGAATTTATTCTACTATGCATCAGCCTACTTCTTACAGCATACAGCATATGTTCCTCTCTTTCTTTAATTTGTAAATTTTACTCTATTTTATTCTCTGTTCTCAAGCAATACAAAGCATACTCGCTTTTTATACTAGAAACATTATAACTATAATGTGACACAGAATGGACAAAATTATTATTTTTATCACCCGGTTAAGCTTATCCTTTGATGGAAAATGGTTTAATGGAGAATTAATTCCTTCAGAAACAAAGCAAGAATCTTCCCTTGGCTCATTCTGTAAAGACCACCCAGCTACTTCTTGAAGCTACAAAACAACACCACGTTGGAGGTGGCTGGGTTCGTTTCTCGGTCGGGATTTTTTCGTTAAGGAAAGTTTCTCGACACCTAGGGTATAGGGTTTGTTGTTTCGTATTAACGTGATATTCAACCTGAGGCTGGTTCATCACGCCAGGAGACAACCTGGACCCTACATATCGAACCCATCAACACACAGGTCGGGAACAACAGCATTACTTCCCTTTCAAAGAAAAGCGTGATCAGAGATGTTTCGATTCAGAAAATCCCATTGGCGACGACTGGAATTGATACCAGAGGGACTGGGATGGTATAATTATACTTGACACACACTCTCCTCCCATAGCTCAGTCGGTAAAGGCGCAGCTACAAAGCAACACCATGCTGGAGGTGGCCGGGTTCGATTCCCGGTCTGGTCTAGGAATTTTTCGTTAAGGAAAATTTCTCGACTCCCTGGGCATAGCGTATGATTGTACTTGCCACACAATCATACTAATGCAAAAATGGTACTTGGCATCGAAAGCTCTCAATTAATAACTGTGGAAGTGCATTTAGAACACTAAGTTGAGAGAAGAAGAACACACTCTTATTAAAGCAATAAATGTACCCGGCTTCTAATGCTCTCAATTAACAGTGAAAGTGCATTTAGAACAGAAGAATTTGAGAGCTAATTGCGATAAGCAATAAACGTGTACAGTAACTGTTCGCTAACTGAGCGCTCGCTAACTGGGCTATAGCCCAGTTAAAACACAAATAAACTTCAAAAATCAGCATTTGACATGTTGTTGTCAAAATTACCAAGGGGCACGTAAAAGCTATATAAGGTTCATAGAGGAAAGAAAAATTGTCTAATAGCACGAAGTTGAGTCTTAATCTCATACAAACTGAGTCAAACATTTTGCACAATGGGGTGCACAATAAACTACATCGCAATAATGTATAAAGCATAAAAACTTTATGTATTGCGCAATGAAATATGCCAACCGAAATCTGATCGAAAGCCCCCTCGAAATTTATTTACATTCGAAATGTCAGCCCAGTTACCGAGCAGCATCCGCTAACTGGGCTGTGCACTTAGCCCAGTTAGCGAACGGTTGCGGTATTGCCAAGAAAGAAGATGAAGAGACAATGCGAAAAAAAAATGCTGTTAATGACGCGGTAACACTTTCAACAATAATGACAATTTTTAGCCCTGCTCCCTATGAACATATATGTGATAGAAAAATATGTTTTTAAGATTTTCTTTAGATTAGTCTTGCCGCTCTTTGTTTTCGAGAATAACCTTTGCCTTCGTAGAAATTCACAATATTATAGACTAGATTTTTTGGACATAATATAAAATTGTTCAGAGTTCTTTGGATTAAAACTGTTTTTACATTCGAGTAGAATCAGTATACAATTTAACCGGAGTGCATCAAATATTTTCACTTAACTCATTAGTAAAATCACCATTACGAACACTCTTTGGAAACCCCAACACACAAAAACCCCAATATGCAAAATTCCATCGGATGAAATAAGCAAAACAACTAGTTCTCAGAGAGTACTGCTGCCTGTGGATGCCTTCCGGTTTGCAGCTCCCAAGTGCCCAACCAGAACTAGACCACATTACAAACACTGACGAGTCCTTGCGGCGATAAGTAAATCACACTCAAAACGTTCTAGGAAAAGAGGCGTGGTCGTTCTGCTGTCAATCCAAGCAGATCGCTCCGCCACGTGTATGTATAAATGGTGACTTGGCTCGGCCAATGCACACGCGATTACCGCCGCGTAAAAGTTACATCCTCAAGGTCAACTAGTTGGGTGAATGATACTGTGTGATGCAGTAACTGGAGTGTTTACTTTCACAACGACACAAACTGACTGGCGCTACCTCAGTCGTGAAGTATCAGACAATCGGCAAGTGCCGTAGATATTTCAGTTCGTTGATCAAACCGCCGCTCACTGCGTAATTCATTGCTGACTTCCGGTTTTGTAGTTGTCATGAGGTACCTGAACTGGACGAATAAATTATCATGCCAAGTGAGGTCGAAACTGGACTACTATAGCAACGCTGTAGACTCTAGAATACACTGAAAAGTGATAAAAAATACTTCAACAGGAAGCATACGCGATATTGTTGTTCTAACGGGTGGCTTACTATCGAAACCATACCATTTGACAATCAGTCAGTTTATTATTTTAATTCCGTTAGCAACTCCGCTGAAGAAAACTTGAGAACCGATCTAGTGCAATACTATGTCGTCAGCTAGTCGTTCTAAGACGCAAATACTTTTCCTAGAAGCGAGTTTACCGCTCGAGGAGGTTTTTGCTGTGGGAAAGGCAAGCGTAATCGCATATCTCCATCTATATTGACTTATTGAAAACTACCGCCACACAAAGACTACCGATACCCAATATTTCTCTCGTTGTAGGATCCAATAACCGTGTCGAACAGTCGCTGCAGCAGCAGTGGCATTCGACTAGGCGTCCTTGAACAAGTGTAAACACGAACTCGCACTCCGACGCAATGCCCAGGCGTTGTAAGATCGGGCTGTCACTGTCGGCCGATTTCAGCAGCAATTAATTTTTTATTTCGGCAAAAGGTCAACCAGTCCAATTCTACCGCTTTGATTTGAACTGGAACTACCGGTTTGCTTCTTTTACTATCGAATTGAATGGAAACTGATTGCAAAACAACAACAACAACAACAAAAACTATTTTTATCATTTTCGATTTCTTTGAATAATGATCTTTTCCAAAAGCAGGCTTCATAAACAAGAATATATTTGGCCACCCTCCATTGACTGTATCCATAAATAGCACAGGGCACGCGCACAGCTTTTTGTAAACTGAAATTTTAAGATTATTGATTGCACCCTGCCATTCCCGGAACATAGGATGCCTCATTAGACTGATACATAGGGAAACTGCCCCCATATTAATCTCATTGTTCCTATATTCATCCTACGATGAATCAAACAATTGGGCAGTTGAAGGATCGATTTCGTTTTCTAATAATGTTTGCTTACGTTAAATAGATACAACACACATTACTAACTAATCCTTCAACTGCCCAATTGTTTGATTCATCGTAGGATGAATATAGGAACAATGAGATTAATATGGGGGCAGTTCCCCTATTTTGAAATTTCCACTCCCCTATGCATAAAAAATTCCAATTTGCGTCCTGGGTAGCTTCCTGAAATTTGAGGACATTTGATATGAAACCGACATTACACACGCCATTTGAAGTTTGCATAGAAATCATTATTGGGGAAGCCAACTTTTCGTTCACTGTTTTTGAGTGTTTTCATAAATGCTTCTGACAGAAAAATCTAAAGCTACTCTAATATGAAATTTGATCAGCTACAAATAGATAATTTTTCAGCCAAACGTCAAATGAAAAGTTATAAAATTTTTAATTAAATTAAAATTCAACAGATTTATAATCTTTTAGCATGATCCAATAGTTGCTCAGTCAGCAACACTATATTGTGCAGTGTGCCACATTAGCCTTAATCTATACCATAGCTAGCGCTGAATTGTAGTACACTAGCAACTTGAACGATTAACAGCTTTTGTTCATTACATTTATTCGAAAAGTGGTGAAGTGCAATTTTTTGCTAAGTAAGTTTAATCATAGGGGAATTTTAAAATGTGTATCAGTCTAATGCATCATGCCTTGCTAATTTTGCTTTGTGAACACGTGCTTTGCTTTGTGAGTACCTAATAGTCTCAAATCGTGTGACTAAGAGTGAATCAGCATTTCTTTCAATACCAGCTTGAAACACTGCACTGGTACAGCTGTTCTGAGACTTTCGACAATCGATCACTTCCACTCAGCATCAGCTGGTAAAATTTTCGAAGAGAGTGGATTCCGTTATGATTTAACTATCGTATCTGTGATCCGAAATCATGCACATAGGGCTTCACGCCACTTAGTAGCAAGGCGCCGATTCTCATTGTATGTCTTATAATGAATGAAAACAAAAAGTTTTGATATTTTTTTTTGCTCAAGAGATAAATTGTGATTGATGATGAAACATTTGTATTTACCCAAGAAATGGATGATTTTTAGGCATGATTAAGCGAAGCGGAGTACGACTTACGTCAATTGTGACAAAGTCTACATGGCCAGAATGTTGCATTGAAATCTAAGAAGGTTCTGCCAACATTTGTCCGATCAATGTGAAACTGGCGATTTAAAATTGGCCCACTGCTTGAGAACCCCATTGATCCCTTCCCAAGTACACCATAGAGTATCCTACTGTTTCACTTTGCTCTACTAGAATTGAGGAGATATTTAATATTCCCTTTGAGGGGTGATTCATTTAAGCAAACATACTTTTGCTTTTAAAAACCAATCAATGCAAATTTGAAGGCATTCTATAAAAAGTGCATTCATGACCTATACAATTCTACTGAAAATCCATGAAAAATGATAACGATCCATGAAATATCGTATATAGCATTATATATCTAGGGAATGATCGACAAAATTGTACAAATTAGTCATAAACATATAGCAAATGATCTATGAAAGGCTCAATAATGTTCGTTGAACTTGCATAATTGATCCCTAGATTGTAACTTTTGTAAATTAATATCTATGATCTTTGAATTATGCGTCCTTCCTTAGCTCAGTCGGTAAAGGCGCAGCTACAAAGCAACAACATGCTGGAGGTGGCTAAGTTCGATTCCCGGTGTGGTCTAGGAATTTTTCGGCAGGTAAATTTTTTCGACTCCCTGGGCATATATGGTATGATTGTTATTGCCACACAATCATACTAATGCAAAAAATTGTACCTGCATCGAAAGCTCTCAATTAATAATTAATGTTGAAGTGCATTTAGAACACTAAGTTGAGAGCAAGCAATAAGCGAATTGTGAAAGCAATAAGCCTGAAATGCTAGAAGAAGAAGAAGATCTTTGCATTTGTGAAAATGTTTCATGATTAAGTTGCCAATGATTAATAAAAGGTTAAATAATATCCTTATAACACATGATCCATAGCAAATCGGCAAGCGTTTGCCCGGTATAAATTAATTAGAATGGTCCGAAAAAACTGCTTTGTCAAGTCTGAAAAAGGGATTCTGAATGTTTCATGTGTTAACTATGGATGTTACAAGACCTTAAAGTGTGATAAAGTTCACCACTATGCACAAGACGCTACCGATTTCTTGGTAAACATTGTGGCGTAGTTGCCGTCCTAAAGAAAAGGTCAACGAAAGTAAGTAAGTTTTCTGTAAAATTGCAAAATCTCATAACACCAACGTGATCCTTTTTTTTGCAGCAATCTTTTAACGGCAAACATACTTTTGCATATAATAACTAAAAAACGGCTAATTTACGCATTCTTGAGCCATAAGACTGTAGTTAATATCTTTGAAAAATGTATATGATCCATAAAGTTTATAAATGTGAGCCATATTATATAAAAAAAATTAGCAACAAATTGAAAAAAAAGCACCATTATATATAAAGACAATGATCGACAAAATTGTACGGATTTCCCATTAATATTTTTCAAAAATAAATGTACAAACGTTCATTAACAATCCTTAAACATGCAAACTTAATCCATAGAATGTTCTAAAATATATGCACATGATCCATAAGCTATTTAAAATATTCTATATATAAATTGTCAATAATCCATAAAAAGATGAGTAATGAACTATAAACTTATGGAATCGAACCATAGCTTTTTAAATTATGATCCATAAAAATTGGGAAATTGATAACTAACTGCGTTTCTACGTTAAAAAGTCGGCAGAAAGCGACAGATGTTTCCGATATCCAAAGTGTTGGCATAGCGTCAATTCGATTCCAAACAAACGACTGTTACAAGCTCTTGCCCGGTTTAATACAAACGGATGATGTTTCTTGTAGTTGCGGCATAGTTTAATTAAAATTTCTAGAAATAATAGTTTGGTCAAGACTTAAATTAGACCTTTAGCTCTTTACGTGCACGAAAGCTCATAACCAAATTTCTTGGCAGATATGTATCGCTGTTGCGATCCTAATGGAACGTGAGATCAGAAAACCTAAGTAGGTTTTCTGATTTTTTTTAAATTCGTTTTAGATCAACGCGATGTGTATTTTACAGCAGGATTTTAAAGTTAGTTAAAGGCACAGGCATACCACTAAGTCTGAGTCAAAGATCGATTTTCCAATCTTCATGGTTCAAATTTAAAAATATTACCCGACATTTTAGAAATGCAGACATAATTTATGGATCATACCTATAATTTTAAGTGCACAAAGTTAGTTTGCCATTTTTTTAGAACTTTATGGTTCATCATTCCACATATAGATGATTGGCAATTTAGTTATGGAACATTTTAAACCATTTATGGATCATATGCATATATTTTAATGCACCAAAGTTGCAATCTGTGGCAAAATTTTGCATGGTTCAGAAAAATTATTTAACCTTTTATATTTTGCAATATGTTTTTGAATTATCCGTACAATTTTATCGATCATTTTCTAGATTGATTTGTGGATCATTTCTTCAATTTTAAAGGTGCAAACTTAGGGCTGCCATTCATTTAGGGTGGAATAGATGCTCTGGTATTCCCCGAGCTAGAACAAAAACAAATTTTCATCTTGACGGTCTAACCGATGGTACGACGATTTGGTGGAAAACCCTATAAAATGTTGTTCTGTATTAGAGACTTATAGAGAACATTTGCATTGAAGATGTTAACGAAATATACATCAGACGTCACCAAACCTGAGGGTAATTTTATTGCCGAAAAAAGTTTTACCGAAGTCCAAAAAAAGTACTGTATATGTAGTTTGTGCTATTCATCCCCTTTGAAGACCAACAAACTCCCTTACAACTTGCAAGGTTTATCTATAGGGTTTTTAAGCTTCACCATCCTTAATCTTTCGCCAGATCTTCCTATGGATTTCCTCTACATCTTCTTATGTCTTCCTTAACACGCCTTGCAACACTATCTGTGGATTTCTTCCAAATATTCTGGATAGTTCTTTTCGATCTTCTAATGGATTTACTGCAGGTTATCTTCGTGATTTCTTATTTAGATCCTCCTATAGATTTTGATATAAATCGGACATGGATTTTCAACATATTTTTCGGAACCACCTTCATTGTAAAACATCCTCGAAACAATTTGTTGATCTTTTTGACAGGACTCGTAAGACTTTGTGAAAGGATTTTCTTAACATTTTCCACAAAATGCCTCTAAATCTTTTTGTGTTTTTGTCTTCAACAACTACTTTGTTAATTTCCAATTTACTTCTCATGGAATTGGTCTCTATGTGTCCATCTTTCTTTTTTAACTGACTTCAGATTTTCTGATCGACTCCAACTTATCCTGTATGCTACACAGCTCGAAAAAGTAGCGTGAATTTCTGTTCAATATCATGCATATAAATGGAGCGTCACAAAATATAAAATAATACATTATTCATCGTGTAATGTTCTGAGAAATTTTACGTGCTCTGCTATTTACATCACAATGAAAATTCAGATTTTTTCGGTGTACCTCTTAATAGTTTCAAGAGTTCTTCTATATCGTTTAAACTGAATGTTTTATTCATGGCATGTATTATCAAACAGGTTCATTGTTAATGACGAAAATATTGCTGATAATATTCTACTTAAACCTGGTGCTCTTTTTGCATCCGTATAAAGATAGCATGAAACAAATATCCAAGTATATACTACCAGTCAAGGGTATCGATTCACTTCGACTTTGCATTGACTCATTTAGAACAGTAGAATTTATGAAACCTGGAAACATGTTGACTCCAGCAACGTTGTTCAGAAGGTGGAGAATATGGTAGTGGATATGTAAAAGGATTTTTTTTAACGAGTTTATATCGTGATCTTGACGAACATGAAAGATCGAACCTTCATTAAATTAATTCAGAAGAAGAAGGGCTTGGAGAAGATATAAAGTATGGTTGGAAATTCGGTACTTCGTGGCACTAGTGTGCATGTAAAAGAGCGCATTTTTTCCCGATCCCGAGCTCCTAGAAAGTTTGTACCTTGAACAAAGCTGCTCAGAAGGTCAGGGGCTTCCGGAAGGTGGAAAGTATGGTTAGGAAAACGATCACTACGTGGCGCAAGTGGCCATGTAAAAGAGAGCTTATTTTAACGAGTTTATATCGTTATCCAGACCACCTAGAATGTACGAATCTTAAGAAAAGTTCTTCAGTAGGTCAAGGACTTTCGGAAAATTTGAAAAAATCATCATTTGAAAACCATTCTTATATCTTTATTTATTTTCAAACGTTTTTATCCGCGAAAATTTGAACCTTCAGCAAAGCTGCTCAGAAGTTCAAGGGCTTTCGGAAGGTAGAGAGTATGTCGTGATGCCGACCACCTAGAAAGTTCAAACCTTCAGCAAAATTGTTCAGAAGGGTTAAGGGCTTCCGGAAGCTGGATAGTATGGTTCGGAATTCTGTCAGTACATGGCGCTAGTGGACATGTAAAAAAGAGTTTTTCAGCGGTTTTATATCGTAATTTCGACCACCTAGAATGGTGAAAACTTCAGCAAAATTATTTAGAAAATCAAGAACTTTCAGAAGCTGATAAGTATCTTTAGAAATTCTGTCACTACCTGGCGCTATTGTCTATGTGAAGGAATGTGTTTTTCAACGAGTTTATATCGTTATCCAGACCACCTAGAAAGTACGAACCTCAAGAAAAGTTCTTCAGAATGTCAAGGCCTTTCGGAAAATTCGGAAAAGTCGTCATTTGAAAACCATTTTATATCTTTATTTATTTTCAAACATTTTTATAATATCCCTCATCCAAGAAAATTCGAACCCTCAGCAAATCTGTTCAGAAGTTAAAGGGCTTCCTGAAGGTAGAGAGTATGTCTCGGCTTTCTGTCACTATATCGCGCTATTGTGCATATAAAAGAGAGCATTTTCGAACATTATATCGTGATCCCGACCACCTAAACAGTTTGAACCTCCAGCAAAGCAGTTCAGAATGCTCAAGGCAAGGTCAAGAACTTTCGAAAAATGTACCGGTTCGGAATTTGGTCGTCAGAGTATTTTTAATGACTTTATTTCTTGATCCCGACCACCTAGAAAGATCGATCCTTCAGGAAAATTGTTTATAAGGTCAAGAACTTTTCGGAAGGTGGATAGTATGGTTCGGAATTTGGTCACTACGTGGCACTATAGGGCATGAAAAGAGAGCAATTTTGATAGGTACCTATATAATGTGTATATAATGATCCCGACCAACTAGAAAAATCAAAACTTGAGCAAAGTTGTTCAGAAGGTCAGGGACTTTTCAAAGGTGAAGAGTATGGTTCGGAATTCGGTCACTACGTGGGCAGCATTTAGCAGCGGAGACAATCAGGAGAACCAAAACATAACCTGGAATTAGTGAACCTGGGAAAACTGGGAAATAGCCGGGAAATAACCGGGGAATCTACCGCCAACTGCATATTTCCGATCCTATTATTTTCACATTCCGCCGCCGGTGATGTAGTGGTGAGCATGATTGCTTCTTGGCACACCCAGTGGATCTGAGAGGTTCAATCCCAGCCGTGGGCGTTTCAGATTTTCGGAGGCCAAATAATCTTTGGTCACGGCTTCCATCGAAAGGGAAGAAAACTCGATGGTTCCTCAGGTAGCGAACCAGCCTAAGCCTTAAAGCCAGGAATAAAACGAAAACATTCTCACGCTGTAGAACGCATTGCCCAAGTAATATTTGTTGTATTACGAGGATTAAGTAGACCGTGATTTAGACTTGTTGAGTGCTAGGAAGTCTCTACAAAGCTAGCAATATTACTTGGATGGAATTTTGCTTCTACTCTGTTTTTTTTTTTTTTTTTGAAGGATCTTGATATGAAAATCACGCAATGCGGGCTAAGTTTACTGAACAGCCTGTTAATAGAATTCGACTTGCGTTATGAAGCATTTATTAGACTTCAATTTTAAAATCTGTTTTTGGGTTTTTGAAATCTTTTCAATCAATAGCATTACTTAATTTTGTACTTATAAATTTCTGTGAGAGGAATCTAGGAATGTTTTTGATTTTTGAATAACTTTCTGCATTGCGTTTGAGACATGAATGAAACTTAGTATGAGAAACCACCTTTTTGGTATTCTTATTCCTAGAGAACAAAATTTGGCTTCTACCATGGCAGTAATCATATAAAAATATAGTCCAGATACCCCCTAAGAACTTTATTAACTGTTCAAACCCGATGAATCGAATTCGAAATGCTGGAAATTATATTTCCTATCTACTCTGCTTTTCAGATTTCAAACAGAATCATGATAAAGCCAGGAGCCGAATGGTCACTTTTTTGGCTCAAGAAGTACCAGCGCATCGGTCTTAGGCTGAATCGCCTTTCAAAATATAACTTGTAATGAGCAACCCATAAAATATTGTCAAAAAAACACAGTGAATCAAAACAAAAACAAAGAGTCTAGAATCGAAAAGCTAAAAACTGGGGTACTCTGTGGTGTACTTGGAACCAATAGGGATTCTAAAGCAGTGAGACAATTTTAAGTTGCTAGGTCCCTATTGAATGTTGCTTAAACCATATCTAGATAGTGCGCAATTTTGAAGTTACTTCCGAGTGAAGTCTTGGCTTACTTACCTTACCAATCAGACCAAGGCCACTGTGGCCTCTGCTGTATACAGAAGTTGGCCCCCATGTAATCGGTCCATGGCTGTACTTCGCTAGTCTCACTGTCTGCACTGTCTTCTACTTGATCGATCCACCTTGCTCGTTGCGCGCCTCTTCTTCTTGTACCCGTCGGTTTGTTTTCAAGAACCATTTTGACAGGGCTGTCGTCCGACATTCTTATATTCTTAAAATATATAACCGTAATAGTTTCAAAACTCTTTCTTCCGCACAATTCTTCTAGAAAGGCAATATCCTTTCTAATTCTTGTGTTAGTTTGCGTTCTTGTGTTAGTTTGCGTTCTTGTGTTAGTTTACGTGAAAGAACCATGAGTCTAGAGGATTCAACGTTTAAATCTGCATCAACAATGAAAGTCTTTTTAAAAAAATATCCGCGAAATAAATAAAAAAAAAACTGTTGTTTTTCGTTGTTATCATAATTAACATCCATATCTTTCCATTGAATTGTAAATACTGCCTGATTGAGTCATAGAGCTCGTTTTCCCAAGCCTATCAGTTGATTTCTTCGCAAATACTTTGCAACTCCCCCCACACCACGCAATGCGCGAAAACAGAAATGATAATGTGGGCGTCTGGTATTTCCGCAAGTCACTCCCTTCCTCCCTTTCATGGTCATAGACGAGCGACGTCGCGGGCTATCGAACTTGATGGCGAGCAGCCGCGCTGTAAAAGCTTTCCTCTATTTTATCGTCGTTTAATCTTTAAGCGATGCCCCACGTACAGAAACAACGACCTCCTACTCAGTGACGTCAGAGTGCTGAGTAGGTATAGTGTGGGGTGTTACTCTTGAAAGTCACCTCCGGCCAGGATTGCCAGGATTTTATCTATAAAATTGCGTCACCGGCACTAAGTGTCACACATTGTGGTGGAAGATCAGTTGTTTACAATCTGAATAAATAACTGAAATAATGTCGGAATTATTTTACTAAAATCATGGAAACGCGTCAAGGAAAATGCTTAAAAAAAGGCTTTTTGGCAACACTGTCTTCAACTGTGTTGTAAAATCATGCGTCGATTTCCCAAAGCTCCGCGCTTACAATACTGTAGAACGCCAGTTGTCGTGTGCGTGGGTATAGCTCTGTATGCGAGAATGAGCTTTATACAAAAATGATATGGCTGTGGTTGTGCAGATCGATCAATGAATTTACCAAGACTTTGCATAACAGTGTGAAATTCAAGATCTCAAGGAGTGGGAGAAAACACGTGGAGGCTCGCAACATCAATGAAATCTTCATAGTGTGTATGTTGCAACGCAAGTTGGATTTAGTCACAGAGATTGAAAAGGTAAACAAAATAGATGCGAGTGAATGGAAGCAAAATCCAATGTTAAGATTAAGAAATTCATAAAACTTCCGTCAGACTTGCGCTTCCCATGTTTATTTTACTCAATGATATTCTCATGATCATTGAAAACAAAGTAGGCACTCAAATGTTATTACAAAAATCATAGTAAACCATAGAAATTCTAGCAATCTCTATTTGAAAAAAAAAAAAAAAACTTCAATACCAATAAACATTGATTACACAGCGGACTGGAAAAATTCCACAAAACCAGTTCACAGAAACCTGCCTACCAGCAAAGAACGCATACAATTCAGCATCAGCAGACTCCTATGAAACACTTCGTTTTGAGAAGTGTCTAACTGCACTTCTCAACTTTCACCAACGTTCCTGTCTATATTTATACACTCTCGAACAGCACTTGGATGCATGAAATAAAAATTCATTTAACTCGTTCGTTGTCGATTGACGTCTATCGAATGGAAAACAACGGCTGCAGTGCCCCTTGTTCTTTCTTTCTCTGGCTCTCAGACATACTGCTCTGCCTACAGCGGACGGAATACAGCGACAAGCCGACAAGCGCCGCTGTGGTTAACAGCAAAAGTTCTGCTCAACTCGATATCGTGAGCTCGCGCACGTTGGCCCGAAATCGTCGGATGACGTGCCTCTTTCCCGCCCGACCAATCGTTACGCGAGGCTAGAGGCTCGCCGCCCATCCATCACGGTGCGCGCCGCATCGCCAACCCAAAGACCAATGCATTGGTCGTACTTCCAAGGTACCGTTGCAGATAGAGGCAATGAAAAACCCCGGAATGATGTCTGTACACATACTCTTAGGTAGTTCTGATTCTTTCTGTTAAAAGGGCCGGTCAGGAGGATTTCATCATCTCTAAACCAACCGTCCGTCCATTCGCTTGGCATCATAGCACATACGTAAAAGCTGACTGCTGATGGACACGTGGGCGGCTGTTATTTTGGATTGCTTTTTATTTTAATTCATCAGCTCTGGGAAAAGGAAATGGTAAAAATGCGCGGCTGCTGAATGTAGTATGGGATACAACAAAACGGCGACGGCATCAGTTATCTACATATAGACTATGTTGTTTTGCCCTTGCTCAAACGACCTGAATTTCTTAGCCTTTATGGGGCGCACAGTGAGACTAAATTCGGAAAAATTCTCGCTATACTTTTCAAAAATATATATGTACATCAATTCTCTTTTTCGACTTTCTTTAAAACTCCCATGGCGTTTGTGGATATTTTTGGCATACTGTTTTATGAAAGAAATAACGATTAAAACGTTAAAAATACATGTTTCAATTCGTAAAAAATATTGTTTTTTTTTTATCTCGACAATAATTGACTGATGGTCAAACTCTTTGTTCTAGGTGTATCCAACAGAGGCTAACGCCCTCTGTGATAGTAAAGCAGATTTTTAATTTTTTCATTCTCGAAAATTATAGTGATTAATGGCTTTGTCATTTTAAGATTAATTATAAAGCAAAGATAGAAGTATGTTGTATCAATTTAGTCTATTCGAAAATAAAACACAAGAATTGATAACTGATTGATGCTTCCTCAATATGGATTTAGTGCACACGAGATAGTGAAGGTTTATGGAATATCAATGAAAAGATAACACTTCAAAGTAGTAACTAGTTGATAGGAAAATAGTTAAAAACAAAATGCGTGTCCTATTTCAAGTTATATTTGGGGAATTAAGAGCGATACATGTATATGAAAAGCTGCAAAAGTTCGTAACAAACATGGTATAACCTTTTTTACAATGTTTGCAGATAAAATTGCCATTACTTATTACACATTTAGAAAATTTTACAGTATTCGGTAACTTTTTACCGAACTTTCAACAGCTGAACGTTCGGTATTTCGGTAATATTTGATAAGTTCCGGTAATGTTTTTCCCGGAATACTGTTAAATTTCACCGAAATCCGGTAAATCGGATTACCGAACGTTCAGCTGTTGAAAGTTCGGTAAAAGATTACCGAATACTGTAAAATTTTCTAAGTGTGTAAAAGTTATATTTTCCATGTGTCTTGTTGTAGATCTATAAATTGAAATTTGACTAATTCAGTCATGTAGATGTACGTTTCATGCAATTCAAATCTAGATTCACTTATATTGTCTTGTGTAAAACTTAAATCCACATTTTCGAAACAATGCTGCATGCAATTAAATTAGTTTGAGAGTATGGATTCCATTCCTTCATAAACTCGATGACGCAAGACAATACAACCATGGATTATTATGTAATATTCTTATTAGATATTAGATCAAAATTTGAAAATTAGTTAACATTTCTTAACAAAACGCCTACTCGTAAAATTTCAGACATTTTTTTTTTTGCGCAAATAGCTTAATATACACATGCCATATGAGGGGTCGTAGAGTTCTCTGCATCTCTCTTAAGTATGTGTTGAACTAACATTCCCTCCCACTCCCCTACAGTTGCAAGGACGTGGCCAGGAATGACTTAGTCTACTGGAGCCAGCCTGTCTGGTATCTAAGTGTTCGAAATCATCTCCCAGGTTTCTTACCGAACGATAACGGATCCGGATGTAATAGTTCTCTTAACAGTAGACTAAGTCCACCGCCTAAGATATTGTGTATTTAACTGTAAATGCTATGCTATGTTATGCTAAATAGCTTAATATGCACAGTCATCCGTAAATTCCGTGAAAGCTGAGAAAAACTCGGGAATGCAAGGTTAACGATTAAAAAACGGGAAAACCACCAGAATTATTTGAAAAAAAAAAAACATTTGGAGAATGTTTTTAAAAAGAATTACATGTTACCAATCCACTATTAAGATTTAGGTGATCAATAAGAAGGAAACCGCATTTCAACGTTTCTTGAATTGTGTTCCTCTATTAGTGGCGGAGTATTCAATGAGGAAAACCCCAAAAATTCTTAAACCCGTATATAGGGTGTCCCAGGAACTCTATGCACGATTTTGATGCACCACAGTTGCTTCCATATGACGTTTAAACATATGATCATATAATATGATCATTACTATGTATCATTGTTTACATAACAATCTATAACTCTG
Organism: Aedes koreicus; assembly: GCA_024533555.2. Lineage (NCBI taxonomy): Eukaryota > Metazoa > Arthropoda > Insecta > Diptera > Culicidae > Aedes > Aedes koreicus. The sequence continues at coordinate 262,180 of JAHHFK020004741.1, read as the reverse complement.
TGACTGTAACTTTCACATGTGATTCATCGGCCATTTGATAATGAAAACCTTATAATTCACTCTACATAGATTTTGTTCCTTTGGTTTGCGTTTAGATGAGCCATTTGAAGAACATACAACGGAAACTCAGACATTTTTATTAATTTTTTTACCTTTAACAACATTTTTACTACGCTTTTCAAACAACAAGCCATAGTTGGGAACATAGAAAAAAAATGTTTCTAACATTGGGTTTTCTTGTTAAATCATTGTTAGTTTACCTATGTAAACAGTAAGTTTATAATGTGTGACTTTCTCTACATCTAGGCTGCATTACTCGGTTTATAGGTTCAATTGAGCCAAATTTAGATCATTCAAAGATCGTGTATATAATCTGTTCAGCTTAACCAGTGAAGGAATGAGTATAAAAATCGAAAATTACGTGGAAGTGAACAACTAGGGAAGATGAACCTATATTAATCTCATCAATTTGCAATTCATCCTACTTGAAATAAAGCGATATACACGTGACAGGATTAGTTAGTAATGTTTGTTGTAGTTATTTAACGTAAGCAAACATTATTAGAAAACGAAAAGGATCCTTCAACTGCCCAATTGTTTGATTCATCGTAGGATGAATATAGGAACAATAAGATTAATATGGTGGCAGTTTCCCTATAAATTGATTTAAAATGTCTCAATTGTTTCGTAATAAATCGGTCATTCTGGTAGCAACATGATTTTGTTGATAATCGCTGAAGTAATGACATATTTGGTACAAAAACCGAAAAAAAGAAAAAAGAAAAAAATATAATCTTCCCCCCCCCCCTTTCCCTTTTTCAATTTATAAAAAAAAAATTTTTTTAAAATTTTTTTTTTTTTTTTAAAAAAACCAAAAAAATGGGAAAATTAAAAATTAAAAAAAAAAAATTTAAAATCCAAAAAAACAATTTCCAGTGCGGGCGTTAAGTCTTTCCCCCCCAACACAAAACGGAAAAAAACAAAACACAAAATTTTCAAAAAAAAAAAAAAAAAAAAAAAGCAGGCCACCTTTTTTTTAGTATAACCGTAGATACAGTAGATTTATTTATTAATTTATTTATTTAATCAACTTAGTTCATCGGACTTATTGTCTACATGATACAAACTTAAAACTAAATCAAACGAGCATTACAAATACGAGCCAAAAAGTGAGCTGAAGATTCGCCAAATTCAAACAATTCTTCGACAGTCGTAAACGCTCGCATCATAGCTGTTAGAGGTTTGTTGTTTCCAAACGCTGTTCGATGGAATCGGGGTTGGAGGAGAGTACCACTCCGTAATGCTCTCGGAGGAACTCGGATGTTCAGTTGAGAGAGAAGCCTCGAGCAGTCGACCTCTCCATTCAAAAGTTTAGCAACAAAAACCGCTTGTTGATTTTTCCGTCGGCGTTCCAAAGTATGCAATTGCAGCAGATTACAGCGATCTGAATACGGCGGGAGATTTTGCGGATCACGCCATGGTAGATTACGCAATGCCATGCGGATAAACCTGCGCTGTATTGTTTCTATCCTCGAGCTCCAAGTCAATTGATAAGGAAGCCAGACCAAGGCGGCATTTTCTAGGATCGGTCGTACCAGTGAGCAATAGAGAGCTTTCAGGCAGTACGGGTCAGTGAAGCCTCTTGAGATTTTTGACACAAACCCTAGCTGGCGATTAGCCTTAGAGATCACAGCAGAGCGGTGGAGGTTAAACGATAATTTATGATCCAGTAGAACACCTAAATCGCTGAACTGGTCGGTTCTATGTAGAACGACGCCAGTGATGGTATAGTCGTAAACAATCGACTGCTTGATGCGGTAATACGACATTACCATACACTTTGGAATGCTGATTATAAGTTTATTCCGACGGCACCAATCAGTGAATCGATCCAATAATGCTTGAAGACGAGTACAATCCTCGACAGTCCGTACCACAAAAAACAGCTTTAGATCATCAGCATACGCAAGCCTGCAGCCATCTCCTAGTAGAAGCAATACCTCGTTGAAGTATAGAACAAACAGCAGCGGTCCAAGGTTGCTACCCTGAGGAACACCTGACGAGTTCGTAAAAAACAGGAAGTGCTTGTATTAAGTTTCACTCGCAGAGACCTGTCTGTTAAATAAGAGCACAGCCATGATGTCAATCTTTCCGATGTACCGAGTTTTGATAGTTTCGCCAGCAGAATTTCGTGGTTGATTGTATCAAACGCTGCTTTTAGATCAGTATAGACGACGTCTACTTGTGCCCCTTTCTCCAATTGATCAAAACAGGTCGTGGTAAAATCTAGGAGATTGGTAGTAACCGAACGTCCAGGCATGAAACCATGTTGGTCGCCAGAGATGTAGCATTTGGTGCGCTCGAGAATGAAACCACTCACTATTATCTCAAACAATTTAGAGGCAGCTGACAGATTAGTGATTCCCCGATAGTTTTTAACGTCACGTTTGTCTCCTTTCTAGTGTACCGGAACCATCAAAGACTCCTTCCAGACTGCGGGAAATTTCGAGTCGGCAAAAGATTTATTGAAGATCCTGCCGAACGGTTCGACAAGAGCTCCATTGGTGCGACAATACACTGAAGACGGAATACCATCTGGTCCAGGCGAGAATGTACATTTTATTTTCTTGATGGCATTATTTACCATCAAGGACGTTATTTCAAAAATATCCACGTCTACAAGGTTCGTAGGGACGTCCAAAACAGCGGAGTTAAGTTCACTCGGGTTAATACTTTCCGCAGCAAACACTGACGAAAAATGAGTAGCAAAAATTTCACATTTTTCCTTACTTATAGATGTTTCAACATCGTTCAAAAACACGCTAGCTGGCATAGTAGTATTTTTCCTCTTTGAATTTACATAGCTCCAAAAACTCTTGGGGTTTCGCCTTAAGTAAGTTTGTACCCGTAAAACGTAAGATTTGTAAAGTGACGAGTTAATTTTACGGTACTCATTACATGCCAAGTGAAAACTACGCATATTTGCCAGGGAACGGTATCGCCGGAGTTTACGCTGCGAAGCATTTCGTGTTCGTTTTAGTTTTCGTAGCAAACCAGAGCTCCATGGAGGAGAAACGGTGGGACGACGATATGGAACATTCATGTCCATCCAATCATTCAGTACAGCGCACAACATTTCAGCCATTTCATCAGCACTCAGTCCAACAAAAAGAACATCCCAGTCAATGGCAGAAAAAAAATCCCAAAGAGCATCGAAGTCAATTTTGTTATAGTCTAACGCCAGCAAAATATTCTCATTCACACCATGCAATGGTACACCGTCATCAACTAAAGATGGTACACAGACAACCAGTGGCGGGTGATGAAGGTCAATTGGTTAGAGTGGTGAAACAGAACTCGAGATTTCAACTAGAAGATCCGTTGGGCTAAAGAACCAATCGAGAATGCGTCCTAGGTGATTGTGCACGAGATTTCATTGATGCATGTTGAAGAAATCCATACCATCAATCAATATCGTGCTAGCTCTCGATGAAGATATAGAGTTCACGGGTCGAATACTGCCATCAGAATAATTCCAGGTCACTCCAGGCTGATTATAGTCACCGCATACCAGCAGACAATCGTTGTCAGAGCCTCTGTTAACAAGCTCATGAATCGACTCAGTATGCCCGGTCAATATACTGGGATCCTTACTTTTGATACTCAAACCTTATTGATACAATCTAATGATGTTCTTCTTATCTATATGATATGATCTCTTGAGCTTAATGTAGACATAGATTTTTAGGAATTGCTGCAAACACGAGACATCAGTGAGTATTTACCTTTAAACCTAAGAAGTTTTAGGGAGCATCGAGTATCTATCTCATTCGATAATGTGTAACGATGTTTTTAGAAGTCGACTTCATGTAGTCTGGAGATCTTTAATATCTGAAATTCAGAACACTACGAACAGTAACAAATATCTTACTGATATTTCATGTTATGTACCCTTGATAACCTTGAATTTATTGGACTCATGTGGACTTTCAAGACCTTATTTGGTATATAGAATATCACAATCATAGCTCAAAGAGAGATTGGAAAGCATAAAATATATTATTGAAACCATTCGGCGATGTGGCGATTGTAAGAAGGCTTCTTTAAACGTTCTTCACGAACTCTTAAAACATTTCAGGGCATTATTTAACACTTTATTGAGCATGTTGATGTTTAAGATCTGAAGTTCAGTATACTTTGGGGATCTTTAAATATCATATTGAAATCATTCGATGATGTGCATGATGTCAGAAAGTTATCTTGAACTTCACGAGCTGATGAAAATCTTAAAGACATGATTCAAGATTTTAATGAGCTGGCAGATCTGCATGGTCTGCATTCCAGTACACTTTGGAGAGCTTCTCATATATTGGTGGCCCTAAAATAAGCATACTTAATCAATTGTCATACAAACAAATCAACCATGCCATACTGTATCTACGAAGTTTCTCGATGGATGTTGTTGGTGTATTAGTAACTTGAATTTTCCCATGGTGATGAAACCATACTATAACTATAATAAGGGCTATATGAAACATGGTAAAATGCAAGGCCCTGGTAATGTGAAAATCGACTAAATGTGATAGTTACTAGGCCTATACACTATACACTGTATGTATATGGAGCTTAGGGATCATTGCAATATGGTGCCGAACTATAAATACGTGGAGGAGAAATTCCTGATTCTTAAAAGATCTGGTATATTTGAATTTTGGCGAGATTCAGCCTTAACAAGCCCTAGAGGAGTACATAAATCTTTATATTTAGAGGATTGATAAGGTCGTGAATGTTCTGAAAAGTTTTGGAAATACTATTATTCAAATACTGAATGTATGACTAATGAGTATTGAGGTTTGACGTAAAGTTTATAGCCGAAATCATCGCTTACAAAAGCACTGACAGAAAATCGATTCTAGTTGATGGAAATTATATGGTTGTATTGAAGTTTACGAAAGAAAGACACCATGAACAAAATAAAACATAAATATAAATTATTAATACGAATTGTTTTATTATGTTATATTATGTTTTATTAACCATAAAATTGATCCCATCATATACAACGTAGATACATTTTTAGTGATCGTTCAATCAAATGTTGATCAATTTATCACCTCAAACAGTTGTGACGTAATTATCACTATTGAGAAATCTCATATCTTCAGAGTTGGACAGAATTAGCTTTAAATAACTCGAATCTCGTTTATGTTATTCGCTACTGGAAAATCCAAATTACATATACGGCATTAACATTTTCACCATCTCTAGGCGTTCATTTCACCCACTGTGCCCAACAAACCCGTATATTTCATATTTCGTTTACATGAACTGCTTCTGAATGTTTTCTGTCATTTCACGCTACCATTAGTGCTCAGTATCGCAGTGCAATTAGAACACTACCAGTGAAAAGACTCAGAACTTATGACAGTTTCTCTTGATGACGAATAGATTTAAATGTGTTGGTTTATGCAAAGTTTGAAAAATGTGTTAAAGTGATAGCTCACAAAAAGGTTTCCTAACAACTAGTATCAGCTGTCCGTGCATGTGCAGTGCCATTTTAATGGCATTAGAATTACGTCACCGACCAGATGAGGGAATTATTTGTCTACAACAAGAAACGACAATCTGCTCGTTGAAATGTTATTGTTATCACGATGGCTTCAATAGTTCAAGGGATGGTTGTTGTGTTTAATCCTGTGAAACTCTCTAGTTGAGTGTGATAGGATCGAATCTATCGCCGCCTATTGCGTTGAAGAGGTCTACATTTTTGGTGTAATCTTGAACTTCCGTTGTTGGTCGCTCTCTATCATAGGGATAATGACTGATTTATTTTGAAGTGTTGAAAGTCACTTTGAAAAAGTGATGGGTAAAGCTGTAGATAGTGGACATCATTAGCCCAGTCACAGAACCGACAGACAGTTTTGTCGACCATTGTATGTGTAGGTAATTCTCTTGATAGTGTAGTCAGCAGAGCGTGTTATCTCACCACGAGAGCCGGGAAATCTGTAAACACAAAACACAGAGGCACGTTCATAGAGACGCAAAAGTATATTCGCCACTTTAACAGTCAACACATGCTTAAGTTTGTAAACATTGCCTCGATTGCCAAAGCAACGACGAAACGAGACTGACTACGTAAAATATATCGACGCTACTGGCGTCAAATCCAGCGGGAAGTTTTCAAACTGTATTTGTTTACAAAAGCCAATAGCACAAGCAAACGTTTTCGCAAATATTGTTCACAGACAGCAACTGCGCAGGCTGATGCCACGTTCGTTAACAAATTATTAGCATTAGTAATACTCTTTACATTTGTTTTGAAGTTTATAAAAAATATGCAATTTGTATCTTCGTGACAAAATGCACCGGGAACTTGTTTTCACTGACCTCCTTTTTATGTGACTAATCAAGGACAAACGTGATAAATAATAAAATGTAAATAGAATTCCATTTCAAATGAAATCATTACACAACTTTCAAAAGACATTCAGATAATCTTCTATCACAAAGGCGTAGAGTCGGACAAAAAGTCGCGCATTATCCTTTTTTTTTTTCATTTGACGTAGAAGACAGAATTCTCAGGTTGTTGTGAGAAATTGACGTCACTGGACAACGCGACGATCTACGTAAACAAAAGTCATCACTCGAAAAACGTGCACCGCGCAATACAGCATCTGCTCGACTGTCAACTAATTTTGTCCCCAAGTCTGTGTTCGGTATTTCTACCAGTACGTAGTGGCTGCTGAAACCTACGCATTGTTGTAGAGCTCTCCTATTTTTGTCTAAAACCAGACCAGTATAGAAAAATGATTTCTCACGTGGTGGGAACGAGATAAAAGATGTGGAGTGGATTTTTTTCCGGTTCTTCTTCTGTTTGGGAACCGCTTTCCACGAATTTTCTTCTGCGGTGCAGAAGTATTCGTCTTTTAGTGATATCGTACAGAACTGGTGGTCTAAAAATAGAACTTCCCTCTAACGCTGAGATTGATTCATAATATGGGGAAGAGAGTGTGGCGAGAGGTGGATGTTACAAAATGTGAAGGAAGGAACTGAAATTGAGTTCGTTTGTTCGTTGGATACGGCAAGAAACGTTGGCTGTCCGGTGGACTTTTGAATACTTGGCATTTTTTATGTATGATGAACTACGCATCATTTGAAAGCAGAGATGTCCATACAGACGAGCAAGCACACTTCCGCTTAGAAGCTACCGTAGTTAGCGAATTAGTACTGCAATTGCATCCTGATGTGATTGATGAGTCGAGACGGGATTTATTGCTTTCTCTTGGGATGGAACCATGGTGCGAGACTTTGGAAAAATTTAGGGGCTAAGAGTCATTTGGGGTGCAAGGTTTTACATTCATCCACAAATGATTTGTTCTAACTGATTAAATAACTGGCAATACTACTATTTGACGTACTTCTACAATAATCGACTTCGTTGTGGAAACATTCGAAGAGTCTGCGACACTTGTGAGGCTTGTATTGCCAAGTGAGGCTTTGCAAGTGAGTCTTTGCTAATTTACCTTTGCAAGTTAGTAGCGCCATTGCTAATTATACAGCTGCAAATTGGATTCAACTGAGAATAATTATTGCAAAATTATTACTTTTTCCAGATTGTTTTTTGTTTTGTTAGATGACTGTTGTGTGTAAACGTGCATACGCAGCTAGACGGCCTACGAGTATCAAGTATAGCGTAACTACGTTGCAGTACATTATGGATTCGACCTCGAGTCGTTTCATTTGAAAATTCTGTTTTGTTTTTTTTTCAAAGAAAATTATGTGCAGTAAACAGTCCACGTAAGCATGAAACGTAATAACGTTTTTTTTTACAATAAGGAGCTGATTAAAATTTGACATTTAGTTAGTAAGTTGCACAATAACATTATATTTTTAGAAATACCCTTACTAAGTCATGGACGGACTTTGAAACTATTTTGCTGACCTGAACGATTTATGCTTTTTGACCAGCTATACGATACCTTACACATATTTAAAAAAAAGGCTAAACTTTTCGATAAAATCGTGTAAATTCATGACCAAACTTACCTTACCAATCTGCTGTGCACATAAGTTGTCTCCATTCTATTGGGTCTTTGGCAGTACTTCGTCAGCTTCACAGTCTGCGAAAGGTCCGCAGGACGTCTTCAGCCTGATCGATTTATCGGAGAATTAGAGTATCGAAAAAAAAACAATAAGAAGATTTAAAGGAGATTTGGGAGAAACCTACACGGAGACATAGTGAAACTGTTTAGAAAAATCTGTAAATAGTTCGCAACAACATTTGCAAGGAAATCTTTAGGGAACTCGCTAGAAAAATGATTGAAATGTTTTTAAAAGATTTGGTAGAGATTCTAAGAAGACCACAGACAACTCTTAGCAAGCCCTTGCTTAATACTAATCAAAGTCCTTCGGAAGACCGAAAAATTAACCCCCAAGAAGATCGAGAAAAACTCTCCAAAATATCCAAACGAAGGCTAGAAGTAGTGCAGCATAAAGAAAGACAATTGAAAGGTTTGCAAAAAATCACAAAAAAACATTAAAGGAAGCCCACATAGAAGTTCAACCAACTGGAGATCTAATCAAGGCTCAAGTGCATAAGGCCTCAAATTTACAATTCTTCGGAAGATAGATCACATCCCAAGAAAACGGAAGTTCCATATTTCTCGATAAAAACCACTTTCAAGCAACGTTCAAACAAAGTTTCCTCGGAACTTTCTTACTACTTAAGAATCTAAAACAAGTGGAAAAGCAAATCCAGGCTCCAAATGCTAATTGTACGCTCATAAACTTGATGTTCCAAATAAGTTCTATCGAACACTCTTAATATAGTCACTTCAGAGGAAAATATCGTACAAGTTCTTAGTTGACTTTTTTTTCAGCTTCAAAGTTTCTGTACTTCTGCATCAAAAAATCTGCTCAAGTATTTGTTTAGATACGTATTTTAAGTATCCTAAAATGGGGTATGGGGTATATTCGATAATTCCGGTAACTTTTATATCACGTAAACTCTACGAATGAATCTTAACTCGTACTACTATTATACTACAACTTTTCTGTATAAGGCCTGTACTCGAAAAACTGTTCGCCAAAAATTGATTTTAAGTCGGATTTTCTTGAAACTTTCAGGGAATGAACTAATACATATGGATTATGTTTCGGCATAATTACTTTATTCAATTTCCTTTCCATCGCTGAAAGCCCGCACCTTTTCCCCTAATACCCCTCATTACATTTTGTGCAACGGTGGAGCCGACCTTTTTGGTCACTTTCGTCCATTCTTTCTTCAACTCCGACTCGTTCTTAAACATCTTGGACGATTTTCGAACTTTGGCCTTCATTATGGCCCAAAATCTTTCCACCGGTCGAATCGCTGGTGAATTTGGGGGGTTGGCGGTTTTTTGGTACAAAAACCACGTTATTGTCTCTGTAACAATCCAACGTCGATCGCGCGTAATGGCATGATGATGCCAGATCCGGACAAAATAATGTCTCGCCTCCGTGGGACCGCAGGAAGGGCAACAGACGCTTCTGGAGGCACTCGGTGCGGTAAATTTCGCTGTTGATGGTACCCGTTGTGATGTACGGTTTACTCAGTTTACCGCATTGGCATATGGCCTGCCAGAGCAAGTATTTTTTGGCGAATTTCTTCTTCCTTGTGTCTACCGGAACATCAAACCGTGAAATGGCAACGTAGAACTCCAGCGCCGGTATCTGCTTTGCGTCTGCCTTGATGTAGGTTTCGTCATCCATAACCACACACATCGGTTTCGTTAACCACTCTCGATACAGCTTCCTTGCGCGGGATTTGGCCGCCGTGTTTTGTTGATCACGCCGGTTCAGTGCCTTGCGGACCTGGAATAAACGGAGCCCAGCTCGTTTCATGGTTTGCTGAACGAACCAGGCGGAACACTTTGCCTTCAGTGCCGCGTCGCGAATCGAAAGGTTCGGATTACACTTGAAATAATCCAACACCTTCCGGGCCTTCACAGGGTCAGCTATCTTCGATTTTCTTCTACTTCCAGCCCGCCGCTCGGTCGTCTGGGACTCCTTAAACGATTTTACCACCCGAGACACAGTTGTATGGGGGATTCCCAGTTGTCTTCCGATCCATCTCATGGTCGCAGTTGGATTTTCCATGACGGCGCGCAAAATTCTCCAGCGATTTTCTTCTTGTTTCGATGACATCTCAATAACCACTGAACTGATTGTTATGATTTTGCACATCTAAACAATTCACTCCAAACTAGTTATACCCAGATTTTCATCAATTTTTACCCACGGACAAAAAAGTTACACACGGATAAAAATGGTGCATATTTTTAGAGTACAGGCCTTACTACAGAGAGACTTCAAGCTGCTTAAGCTATGAACAGCCTTCGATTGATATAAATGGTTACTTAGGATAAATCTTCAATAAAACAGAGCTATCGACAGAACATTCTTTAGGACTGTTAGTGTGGCCTTTGCTGTTTCGGGACCGTGTTTACCTCTGCATCCCCACAAAGGTCACAGGAAGGTTTATTTTATGTTAGTAGGGTATGTCTCGATGGATCAGGATTCACCTTGATAAGTGATGTGATCATATTTATGATTCATAATCGTTAGTACAATCGCACTGCCGACCAATAGACAACCGAAACAATACGAAACGCACCACGCCAGACAACAAAACAGTGCACAACAAAGCATCGACACAACCGTTCACAGCCGATGCTCGAAGCAAACTCTTTTTTTTAATAAACATTCAGTGTTTACAACCGCACTCCACAACCACCTCACTACTGTAACTAATATCCGCACCAATCAAGTAGAAGCTACCAAAGAACGATCCACGCTAGTGCATCCAAAACTATGATTGAGGGGCCTGATAAAATTAAGAGTCCGTAGATGCATTTCGTGCCTCCGGCAAGTTTATGCTTCTATTGATGCCCAATCCGCTCAACCAATCGCAATATTTTTTGATATAATGGACGTATTATTATAATTTGAGATAACTCAGTGCAGACGTCTTCCAAAATTGGCAGATCGACAGGCAATCGGTGGAGACCCACCTGGTACCTCATAGCAAGATGCTTAGAGGCGTTTCAGAGAATGTTTCAAGACTGATGATAAACATAATTGTCCTTCTCGATTATAGAATTACACAAAACGTAGTGACGTAATTAGGCTTCCGACCAAGAGAGTTTGTTAGAATAATGCCATTGCATATACACCATTAATTTCCGAAGGGGTATGCTTGAATGAATTTAGTGGGTAAGTAGTCGATAGGTCTTGCCTGTGCAGTGCACCATGTTAATATATTTTTTTTCCCGAAAACCAAAAATACACATAATGACCCAATTTTGCTATCAAAACTATTTTCAATGCTCTACTAAACATATGTGCTATTTAAGTGTATTTATTGACCTTAAATATACCTAAAACATCTATCTTGAACGCGAACTGGAATTTTTGAATAATGATATTTTGAAGCGCACAGGGGATGACATAATCGGATCAGCACTGCATATAAATATCTTCTTGATGACATACCAATTTGGGACAAATTTAAGGATAAGCTACATTTATCTCTAGGCCTAATTCTAGATCCATAGATCCACATTAGAGCTAGTTTCCCTATTTTTTCGTATGTTCGTGACTTTCAGCTCGACGCTGGTTCGTCATGCTAGGGAGACGACCTGGACACCAAATATCGAACCCATCAACACATGGACCGGAACCAACGGCTCTATTACCCATCCGAAGGAAAACGTGATCAGAGATTTTTCGTCTCTGGAAATCCTAACAGCCCTCGACTGAAATTGGTACCAGACACAATGTGCACACTTAGAATTATATGCTCGGCTTTTTCTTATTTTAAACGATAATCACGGTTTGGGTCAAACTGAAAACTCATAGTTAACTGGATATCTCGGCATAAGCAACTGATGTATCGGTTAAAATTCGACACAAATAGAAATAAGGTTAACCGAGGTTCCGGTTAAATTGTTGTGAATATTCGAGATTTTGAATTAGATTTTCATCTAAATATTGAATATTTCATGCCTATAGCCAATACCCTACAAAGATGGTGTTTGCGTCAAATCCGGCTAGTACAAGGAGACGTGGAGTACAGCGTGCTAGATGGGCGGATCAGGTAAACCAAGACTTGAAAAGTGTGGGGCGCAACCAAGGATGGAGAGAAGCAGCCATGAACCGGGTCAATCGGTGTAGAATTGTTGACGAGGTTTTATTGATGTAGTGCCAATAAATGTATGTTTATTCACCGTTCCACAAACAACATACGATTTACTCCACTTGCGAATGAAAACAATATGGCGCATGGCGGTTGACAGATAAAAAGCCGAGCCTCGGCTTACAAAACTGCTAAACCGATATTTCGGTATGATAGGCAGCTGAAGTCGGCTGAAGTTTGGTTAACGTTTGTGCTCGGCTCCTAGTGTTGCCGAGAACCGGTTTAATTATAAAGTTACCCGATATTTCAGTTTCAAGTGATGCTGAGACTCGGCATCGTCTGATTTTTGCCAAGTTATCAGTTAAATATGAAAATGCCGAGTGAATTCAGCTAAATGTTTAACCGAGCCCATGCAAATTTTTAAGTGTGTGGTTAGAGGCCCTTGCAAATGTGGCAAGTTGCTTTCTTGCCACTTCGCGCGTTAGTGTTGAGTTATCCTGTATAGCAAACTAAATCAATACTAAACTAATTATACTTATTTTTCACATTTTATTCAAAGGTTAATATATGTTTGTAACCAACTTACTTAATTGTGGACATCAATTTGTTTGTTTCTCATTTCTAACTGTTTTCTGAGCTTTATTATGGTTCCGCCTTACAACTAAACACTATTTTCCTATTTATCGCAGCTCCGGCGAGTTTGGAGGGTTCATTGTTAGACTTGTCCGTTGTTGGCGGCTGGTTTGAGGGTATACCGTTCCCGAGCTACACTCCCGTACTGACAGAAAGCTGGACAACAATTGAATGCACAAAACAACTGAGTTTCTTCAAAAACGGTAACAAGCGCATTTGCCAACATGCCTTGACATGCCAACATGGTGGACAGTGCCTGTTGTCATGAACATTTCTTCGCTAGTAGTTTTTCTCACCAAATATTTTTTCGGGATACACCACAACTTTTTCTTGCTAAAACCAGCATCCTGATTTTAGTTTTCTCCTGATCCTGGCTAATTCGAAGCCGTTAGACATTTTCACTGTCGATTTACTCACTTTCAGTGATTTTGCCAAGTCGGCGTGGGGATAATTTGGATTTTGCGTATTCACGAGTATTATTTTTATACGCTGTTTCTCTTGCTCTGACGCCATTTTGACATATGGTAAAAGTGGGGTGCTCAAAATTTTATAAATGCTCGATTGAAGAAAAATGTTTTTTTTTTAATTTACCAATTATATAATGCTTTCCATCCTTTATTCCTGCATTTCTGCAAGGTAATAAGTCTTCCATTGGCAGACGGGGCTTTCACCCATGATATACAGCGCTACTTTTTAGAAACTGTCCCTTACGACAAAAGGTAGTTGCTCAAAGCCCGATCGCCTAGCAAGCATATAGGAATGTTGGTCACAAGTCGTAAAAAATAAATCTATTTTCAACACTACCAAACACAATTGGATCTGATCGGACTTTGAATTCACCTTTTTTTGACTTCCTCGGTGGCCGAGGTGATGTTTACAAACAAGCATTGAAGCATGTACAGTACATTTAATCTATAAGAATGAATGAAAATTTACGTTGCTATCGTGAAAATGAGACGTTGCCCTCCACTTATGACAGTTCTGAATAAATCAAACAGACCGTATGCGTACCTACGTCAATTGTCGAACGATTAAGACAAAAAATAAACAAAGCCGTGCAAGACGTAGAGCATCATCGAAGCACATTCCGGTCCGAAATCGGCGTGCTTTAATTGTGAAAAACAGTATAACGATCAACCAAGTACATACGTAAATCGCCTATTTGTTTTGGTAACACTATCTGGTCGGAAAACACATACCTGTTCAATGACAGTGAAAATTATCCGCGGCTGCATCTCTCACCACTCTCGTCGCATGGCGAACGATCGAGTAGGTTGTCGTTCTTTCTCATCTCTGCACATGCACCGGGCATTCGTTGCTTAAAAACCTATATAAGTAGGTTTCCGATCTTGCATCGAGAATCATTCAATGTAGAAAATCAGTCGGAGAGTGATAATAATACCCGTCCGCACTGAGAGAGAGTGATAGTGAGAGACGCGGCTAAATGTGACATCGTACTAATACAAATTGGATCGGTTTGACAAATAGTGGACACGCGGAGTGGTCGCGGTTCGCGATTTTCCTGTTCAAACAAGAGAGAAGGCATAAGGTCTGTACAGACAACAGCCAAGCGAACCGAATCTAAAAATTCCAACTCACTCGAAGTTGGACTTTCGGGTGGAAAAGTGAAAAGGTTTCTTTGCGCCCGTTGTGTGGGACGTGTGCCTGTGTGAGCTTAGTCCATAGAAACCGGTAGGCAGAAAAGTGCATTTCCAGTTCTAGCCTTCTGGCGATAGGATCGTATTGCAGTTTGTTCGTCCAGGAGAAGCTCTGCAGCCCGAAATAGGATCCAGTCATTTGCTGTGTAGTGAAGAATTCACAGCGCCAAGCTTCCGAGAACGGCCGTCTGTTCGATTCCAAGTATTGCGCATTTCATTTTTTTAAGGAAGGTTTTCAGAAACAATTACTAGTGCAAGTGCCAGAGTGTGATTAAGAAGATAGAAAGCAGCCAGGATGGGAATGATCAAAGATAACTCCAGCAAGGTAAAGAAGATGCAAGCACATGATGAATAGTCTTTAATTTGAATAGCCATAAACGGGCTTGTCATATCATTCCGATGAGGTCTCCCGATCTTAACAAAGTAAATGACGTTAAGCGAATTCGATGTGCTGATCACACGTCAATGACGTCGAATCAGCAAGGTAGTAGTACGACGTTAACGAAGTAGAAGTGTAAGCTTATTTTCCCGCGATGTGGGAAAGAATTTGTTGTCATAATGACCTTCAGTCCTCCTTGGACTCGTCGGGTACACGAAGAAAGCGTACATAACTTTGTTTGCCAACAGAGCATCGGTAGTTGTTCATAGGTAAAGTGAGCCTTGAGAATGTTGCTTGCTCATCAAATCGCACGCGTTATGATCGCATGTGGCACCATCGGTAGATCTGATCGGATCATAGTAATGCGTACACAGGGTAGTTTGTTGTTTGTCGGTTAAGGTTGCGGTCACTTTGGGCCTATTAATTGACTTAGTGTACGTACATCTACAGATTGACGCGAAAGTAGAGGGGAGCAAGGTTTTCGATAAAGCATAGTATTGTTTTGTTCAGTGTCACTATCTCTGAACCGCGCTGCCGGCCGGTAATTTAGAATACATGTGACCGGATGACGAGTAATAATCATCACAGCAATTGATAGCCTTTGTTGAACAATTAAGCGGTAATTGTTAATGAAATTATAATTCACGTAACACAATCTATAATCAGCGTATGACACCAAGTTGTCTACATCCAGTACACATTAGCCCTAGCAAAACTCTCTATTTTTATTTGCAGCATTTTATACAAAAAAAAGCAATCCTATCATTCAGAAATTAATTGCGCTTGTAAGTCTTCTTTCATCATTATCCCTATCCTTAACGACGCTGGCCTAAAATAGAACGTCTGCATGGCGTTGATAAGAAAAAAAATCAATTTCTCGTCCTTTTCAACAAGGAAGTTGGTGAATACATTAGATATTGTCAACGAGTATGAGCGAAACACGCAACCCCTTCTTTTCGGAACCACCCTAAAAGCAAGTTTTCGTGTGATTCCCAATTATTTACATCATAGTGATGATGTAAACAAATAGTGTACCGAACTGGTTCGATCTGGTTAACATTACTCGTTCGATTATCTCCCAGTATAGAAATGAAGCGGTTGGTAATGATGCAACGACTAGATTTCGTTAGACCAGGAAGCGTTTCAATTTACTTATTTCTCTGTACCATTCGACACGAATCGCGCACACACGCACTGGATTTCCTATATTCGGTTGGTCGCAAAGCCATTAAACTTTTAGCCTTCATCGAAGAAGCCGGTAATAGAACGCGACGGCATTCGATAACCCGCCGGATCGATCGCGCAGGCCAAAAATTGAGAAAGGAAAAAGGAAGGCGTGCTTGCAGTCACGTGCTGGCAGCGACCTGTGTTTGTTTCGATCATTTTTTTTTTTTTGGCAACCGATGAATGCATGGCGATTTGCAGTACCATCACAGCCCAGTGAGGCGGCGCAAGATTAATTATAGCGAAGCAGCAGGGGCAGCTCGTTTGGTGCTGGTTGACTGCACTAGCGAACGTACGATCATTTGATGGTTCGAGACACACTCAAATGCATCAGGGACCAGGGTGACGTGCGAGAGTGTCAATGCACAGTAACAGTGCGAACGATTAAATCAAGTTCAATGTTATTTAAGGAGGTTGAACCTGACGGGTTGTGGCAGAATCTACGTTACTCGTAGAAACCTATGAATTGGTTTACAAAATCGTTGAAGATTCTGGCATTTTTTATTGTCATAGAATAGATTGCACATTTGCAATATATGTATGTAGGGCAGCTTTTCTCAATGTATCTAGCTTACACACTAGCTTCATAAGCATTACAGGTGTCGGTGAGGAAGTTTGACAATGCCTGATATAGGGTATTGAACCGATCGGATTAAAATAAAGTTGTGTTGATTAATTCTTAATGGAGCTTTAAGCAATTTTTAAAAGGCTTGTATCTTTCTTGAGGACTGATTGAAAAAAAAATTATTTCCTAAAACAAAGAGAATTGTGATTGGGCACGTACATTGATAGTCCAATCAAAATTTTATAATCAAAAAATAAATCACAATGTTGCTCTAAGTCGTCATTTTTTTAAGCTTTGGCCCGTTCGACCTGAGCAGGGATCCGTTGATACGAAGTATCTTATTGCACTGACTTCTGGTTGGTAGCTGATTATAAACAATACATAGCGAAACTCGTAACATATTCATGAATAATATTTAAGGACGAAGCGGCTGGGGTGCAAGCAACCACGCTTACCACAACACCACCGGCGCCGTTAACATGAATTTCTTTCTTTTTGAGCAATTAAAAGTGTGCTTAATGTATTTCCACAGGTATTATTATTCGTAGCTTTCGATGCCTTTGCCATTTTTAAATTATTACGATAGTGTGGCAAGTATTTTCATGCCCACGGAGTGCAGAAATTTTCCTTTATAGAAAGTTCCTAGACCAGATCGTCAATTGAATCTAGTCACCTCCAGCCTGGTGTTGCTTTGAAACTGTGCCTTTACCTTCCGAGCTAAGGGAGGACCTAACAACATTGACTACTATCATAAGTGAAATGACCATAAAAAGGGGTACCACAACCACATCAAGTCGTTCAATCTTCGACACACCTCAATTTAGACTCGCTAAGGCAAAACCAAAACCAGATCCATTGAGAAAACCCCGACTCAATTATCAAATCCAGCAACGCAAGTCAAAACAGCGCCAATATTTCATCTACAAACAAAACGGTGAGGCGTTCGCTGGTGCCAAGCTGTCAAAACAACTATCCGATCTAAGCCATTAGACAGTCTAAACAGAGAATCATGCTTATCAGCCGGTTAAATGCTTCTGAAATGTGCTAATATACAGTTAATCAATCCAGCCTTTGTACTAACTCCTAACCTCTCTATAATAGGGCTCGGCCGTTCACGCTGCCCGCCGAATGATACGAGAATAGCGCATTTAAACTAGTAACTTGGGCTGATAACCGTCATCGATCATTATCAGCCACGCCTAATCGGAGAGAGATCAAAACCTTCCGTTCAAGGCACAAAACGGTTGTTGGTTTGCTAGCTTCTAGAGCGTAAACGAAATACGATTACGCGACGTCGACTAAGCAGTTTCTGAATGACTTGCACTTTGGACCCTATCGAAAATGCGCAAAAATGCAAATTCATTGCTCAAGCGAAACCAAAAAAAAGGCGAAACCCCCGAATTGACACCGGAACGCACGATGCTATTTTTATGTGTCCAAAAGTCATGAAAACAGTCGCCGATTGGAAGTATGTTTGCTGTATTTGTTTTGTTTACGCTGGTAGCCTACAAAAACAGAGCTGTTTTTTGTTTGTTGTTAAGAATGTTAATAACAGTTCTTGACCAGGGGCAACACCATTGAAGTGACTTATTATTTAGATTGGAAATGTTTGAAAACTTTTAGAGTTTTCAACTTCGGTTTTCAGAGACCTTCTTATTTTATTAATTGAGGCTGATTGTATACATCGAGTGACGTTTTCTAGTATGGAACAATGGTTTTAAAAATGTTCTTCTAAAACATCGGGAACATAGCGTCTTATTTGTGCAAAGCTTGAAAACCCCAAAATCTTGTGCTTTATTTTCTTTGAAACACTGGTAGAAGAATTTACAAAAACTGCTCGATAATATGAACATTATACCCAAGGATGACGAGATATTTGGGAATCAAAAAGGGTCTGCTTGGCTTTCTGCCTGCGCCTCAACTGAGTTCCCTAACAAGGTTAAATAACAAACAAGTATTATGCAACTAATCAGTTATTTTATCCTAGGTATCCTTTTGTCAACAAACATTACTTGTTGAATGCAGAACTTTGAATATTGCCAGCATGTTTTGGACAAGAAATTGTGCTTTCCACCAAAAGCATTATTTTAGTAATAAGCTTGCTAATTTGATATCAAATTGATAACATATTTCAAAATTATTTTATTAAATTTGGTCATATTACAGGATTTGTTATTAAGATGATTTCAATTATTTGATTTTGTGACATCCAATGAGTATTTAGTTGTTATCTATTTTGTTTTGTTGGCTGTTGCTTCAGCCTGAATGATAACATGTTCAGAGATCAAACGTTATCATTGTTTGATTTATTTGCCATTAGAATTTGTTATGAATTTGATATACAGCCTGGCTCGGGTTTTGATTTCTATAACAACTAACCCGGCGTCTCCACTAGCATTTTCTGTCTTGTCAGATCTATCTTAACATATGACAAACAACCTGACATTTTAACGATGTTTGGCTTAGCTCAAACAGATTGGTTAAGACCTTCTGATCAAATTTAAACAATTGCCCGATCCTGGAATTTACAGTGTATAGCAACGATGGCGTCTCTGAAACCAAGTTTAATGAATTGAAAATTATTTGCGGCATTATTTAGGATTGCATCATTTCTGTTTATAAAATTGGATTCGTCTTAACTTCTACCATACTTGTCTCCACCTCCCATTTTCTTTGATAGTGGCAGAAATGTTTTCACAGAAATTGCTAGTGGAGACACCGTGTAAAGTTAATTCCCTGACGGCATCTTTTTAAGGTGATTGATAAATTGTCTCCGATTGAATAGCTGTTTACATAATTAAACATATCTTTGAAAATTTTGTAAAATATAAACTAAACTAATGTTCAAAACACGAGTTAAAAAAAATCAAATGCTGAAACACTTTTCAAACAATCAATAGTAAACGCGAGCAAGTTTCATTAAATTCAATTCAATATTTAAATTAAATTAAATTCCACTAGAAAAAGCTTTTGCCTGATAGGATAAGTTTTGTCTGCGACTTACAGACTTCTTCAGTGTCGAGTGCTCGACTTTAAAAAGTGAGCTAGTGAAGAATTAATTTAAATTATCCTAGTTTTCCAAATATGACCGGTCTACTTATACGCTCGCAAAAGTGTTTTTTTAAAGTGTTCTTCAAAACAGTGCAGTGTTTTCATCTGTTTTAGTTTGATGCAAGCTGTAACGAGTTGACGAGATACGCCAGTCTTGCTTTATACAATATCCTTCTAAATCTGTTCTTAAATTTCCTTCCATACATTTGCAAACCTCACGCCTAAGTCACGAAGTAAAGTCGCACACAGGGCTAGTAAAGACTGAATCTAGAGTAGAGACGGAAGAAGTAGAGCGCTAAAGCTTGAGCCATTTAATATCTGGACGAAAAAAATAACTGACCTATCTGGGAGCCAGAGTTAACTAAAAAAAAGGTTGAGTACTTAAAAACACTTTGCACTATAAAGGAGAAATTATTCCGATTTGATTTTGATGAAATCTTGAACTTTTCGTCGAATACCTCTCATTATACTTTGGACACTCTGTTGGCTAACCATGTTGTTCCACCATCTTTTTATCGCTGTTGCATCCCAACAAATTTGGAGAAGTTTTTCAGCTTTTTCTTTGAGAAAGCTGAATAACGTCTCCAAATTTGTTTGAACAAGCGGCTATTCGACACTGATGTTTGTTGAGATCCCAAGTCACTTTCCACTCTTCTTCAAGTTCTGTTTGACAGCTGCCCAATATTTATCAATTGGGCGGAATTGACGGCAGTTGGCTGGATTGATATCCTTTTAAAAGAAATACAGCCCGTTGTCTCGATACCACTATAGTACTTCTCCGCTGTAGTGCCAAATCAGGCCAAAATTTTGCAGGCCCATTGTGAGCTATATTGTACGAAATAATATATTTTTTCAGGCCTGTACACTTTGGAATCCATTCATCATGTTTATCACGAAATCCTGAGTTTTTTGCCCGTAACTGCAAATACTTAGCCAGATCATAAGCATTCATGTAAATTTATCGGCAAAAACAAATTTTAACTTGCTAGGGCCATCACTTTATAGAACTTTCGTCCAGTAGGCTGCCCATAATCCGTCTTATCTTCACGAACATTTCGTCCTCCATGAGAATGTATCATTCGTACATCGTTAGAATCTCATTGTACAACTTCCGGGTACGTCTTTGGGCCACTAGATTTTGCTTCAGCGTCATGTTTGGTTGCTTACTGGCCCAAAAAGTTCGAAAATCTTCTGGCAGACGAATCCTTCTGACGGTGCTGACATTGATATCATAAAACGACAACCCTGGGTTTGCCCTAAAGCTTGATCCACTAAGTATTTGATCTCACAAAATAAGACATTTCTTTGTCAAAAAAGTACATAAAAAAGCGGTTAAGGTTTCATTCTGCTACGAATTTATTGAAGTTCAAAGTAGAATACAATGAAAAATTATTCATCAGCATTTCGGATGTTCTCGGACGTAATACACCCCATCATTTTTTACACAGTCGAGCTGTCAACTTGATCTACCATCTTTTTCTACCACTTCTGCAAATCAGTTGGTCTTTTGATTGTATTACCACATTTTTTCAGTTCATTTTTGATAATTGCCCAATATTTTGCGATGGGACTAAAATTTGGACAATTTAGTGGGTTGAGAGTCTTTTCAATAACGTCAATATCATTCTGCTTATACCATTCCATGATTTCCTGGTTGTGATGGCAACTGGCAAAGTCAGGCCAGAACTTCACCGGACCGTCGTGCGATTTAATGAAAGGCAAAATTCGCGTCTGATTAAGGCCTGTACTCGAAAAAAAGATGCACCAGACAAAAGTGTGCACCAAAAATTTATTTTAAATCGGATTTTCTTGAAACTTTCAGGGAATGAATTAATACATATGGATTATGTTTCGGCATAATTACTTTCAATTTCCTTTCCATCGCTGAAAGCCCGCACCTATCCCTTAAGACCCTTCATTACATTTTGTGCAATGGTGGAGCCGACCTTTTTGGTCACTTTCATCCATTCTTTCTCCAACTCCAGCTCGTTCTTAAACACCTAGGACGATTTTCGAACTTTGGCCTTCATTATGGCCCAAAATCTTTCCACCGGTCGAATCTCTGGTGAATTTGGGGGGTGGCGGTTTTTGGTACAAAAACCACGTTATTGTCTCTGTACCAATCCAACGTCGATCGCGCGTAATGGCATGATGCCAGGTTAAGCCAAAACAATGTCTCGCCTCCGTGGGACCGCAGGAAGGGCAACAGACGCTTCTGAAGGCACTCGGTGCGGTAAATTTCGCCGTGGTACCCGTTGTGATGTACGGTTTACTTAGTTTACCGCATTGGCATATGGCCTGCCAGAGCAAGTATTTTTTGGCGAATTTGTCCACTTTCTTCTTCCTTATGTCTTCCGGAACATCAAACCGTGATTTGGCAACGAAGAACTCCAGCCCCGGTATGTGCTTTGCGTCTGCCTTGATGTGGGTTTCGTCATCCATAACCACGCACATCGGTTTCGTTAACCACTCTTGATACAGCTTGCTTGCGCGGGATTTGGCCGCCGTGTTTTGTTGATCACGCCGGTTCCTTGCCTTGCAGACCTTGAATACACGAAGCCCAGCTCGTTTCATGGTTTGCTGAACGAACCAGGCGGAACACTTTCCATCTCATGATCGCAGTCGGATTTTCCATGACGGCGCGCAAAAAATTCTCCGGCGATTTTCTTCTTGTTTCGATTACATCTCAATAACCACTGAACCGATTGTTATGAAATTACATGTAAACAATTCACTCCAAACTAGTTATACTCAGATTCTCATCAATTTTTATACACGGACAAAAAAGTTACACATGGATAAAAATGGTGCATTTTTGTCGAGTACAGGCCTTACACTCCTGCCCATTCATAGTCGCTACAGTGATGAAAACCTTCATTTTCTTTCCACAACTACATATGCCTTGCTATCCCATCAACTTGCAAGCAAACTTGTCTGAATAACTAAATTGTAATTTTCCTTGAGCTTTACCCTTGCGTTTGGCAAGGTAAAATTTGTGTCCTGGGAGTTTTAACATATGTTTCATCGTCTATCAAAATGCATCCGTTGTTTTTCGTCAGAATTTGCTCGTACAGCATTTTTGCGCAGCGTTGGGCAACCAGATTCAGTTTCAGGGTCCTGTTGGGGTACTTGCTGGCATGGTACGACTAGAAAACATCGTCGAACTGTACTGTACGGCGTAGAGAACCTTATCGCAAAATCACGCAGGAAGATCACAGGACTGTTCCGGATTGTCCTACGGACTTTTACTCGTAGTTTCTGGTCGTATGTTCCATTTCTACGGATGTTTTGTTTTGTGCGACCCAACGTTTCAGCACGGTGTTTATAGTCTATTTTGGGAATTTAAAATATGTTGCGATCATTCCCCCTGACCATCGGATTTTCCACATGTGTGCAACATTAGTTCCCGTCTCTTGCGTTCCATGTTTGATAACTTTTGAACGTGAATATCAATACTGATGAAACTTTCTCCACTGAGTAAACAAACCTTCCGGATCACTGCACTGTTATTGGCTTTTCGTTACGGCTACTAGAGGCGTAATTTAAAAAAAAGTGGCCAAATATTAAATGGATTAAGCCTTAATCGTCCTCAACACCTTCAAATGCATTTCCTATCCTTAGTTCCACTATGACGCTTGCTATGATCCTGTCGATCGAGAGTAGGCCGTTCACAGATATGCTGCACACGGTCGATTTAGCCAATTTCAACGACTTCGCGATTTTTTAACCTGACCACGGTGGATTTTCGAAGTGAGTGTCCAAAATTAATTTTCAGTTCACGGCTTCCATCAAGTATAACTGCCTCTTAGTATCTTTGAAACAAAACGAATCGTGACGCATTTTTCAGTACTGAAAGAAGGAACATTTCAAAACAAACTGCTGTCAACACATTCCAGATCCGTCCACTAGGAGCGCTGTAGTACAATAAACAGTGCGTCCAGATATTAAATGACTCAAGGCTTACTTGGTAGTGCCACTCATATGCTATCGAGTCGAATACAGTTCGAATACAGATGGGTTAAAGCGATGAATCACGGAAATTGATCCACTGCCAAAGTACTAGTCCACCTCACGAACGATTGTTCCAATGTGTCAATAAAAACCTTTCAAAAAAAAAAAAAAAATCCAAATTGAAAACAAGAAACGAGGTTAGATTTTAAACAAAATCACAAAAATTTGTGAAATCTTGTCTGAATAAATGGCATAATTGGAAAGATAAATAAATTCGGGAGCTATTGATCATATCAATATAGAGAAAAAAAGGTTAAAGGGGTATATTTGGAGAAGTTGTTAGAACAAGAAAAAATTGAAGCACGAGCAACCCTCGTAAATCGAACCTCAAATATGCGTAGCGACCGGCCGTCATATTAAGCTGTATCTCACTCTAAAAATATATAACATTGCTTTCACATTCTCTGGCCGAATGAAAAAAAATTAATATTCGGTTGCGTCTAGATCTCAAGTTTGATGACTTGAGCTGGGTGAAATGCGAAGACGTAAAAAGATTCTGTACGTTCGTGATCTTTTAGATGTGATGGGAAAACTCCGAACTACGTAAACCATTTTGATCAGGGCAGCCAAAATAAAGATTGCTATATTTACAAACAAACCTACCTACTATCGACGATGACAACAATCACTAATCTGAAATATTTTTGTTCTTCTTCCCCTGCAGATCCGTGAACAATGTCAGGAACTGATACTGGCAGACAAACAGATCGAGGAGATTATGCGACGGTTGCTCAAGGAGATCAACTGTGGTCTAGGTAAAGAAACACAACCCGAGGCAGATATCAAATGCTTCATCACTTACGTGCAGGATCTACCAAATGGAAAAGGTAAACAAACGCATTAAATTCAAATTCTAAGGCGGAAAAATTCAATTCATCTGTTTATTGCAGAAAAAGGCAAATTCCTAGCGCTCGACCTGGGCGGCACCAACTTTCGAGTGCTGCTGATTCACCTCAAGGATGAAAATGACTTCGAGATGCTGTCGAAAATCTATGCCATTCCACAGAGTATTATGCTTGGTAGTGGGGAACAACTGTTTGACCACATTGCGGAATGTTTAGCAAATTTCATGAAGGTTAGTGCAAATCAAACTATCAAGAAACAACGATCGACAAAACAACGAATTATTCTTCACAGGAACATTCTGTCTACGACGAAAAACTACCTCTAGGATTCACATTCTCATTCCCGCTAACACAGCTCGGGC
Source organism: Aedes koreicus (assembly GCA_024533555.2). NCBI lineage: Eukaryota > Metazoa > Arthropoda > Insecta > Diptera > Culicidae > Aedes > Aedes koreicus. The sequence continues at coordinate 237,277 of JAHHFK020004741.1, read as the reverse complement.
TGACCAAAGGTATTTTGGCCCGATGGACCAAAGGTTTCAACTGCTCCGGTGTCGTCGGTGAGGATGTCGTCCAGCTCCTAAAAGACGCCATCGCTAGACGAGGGGTAAGTTCGAACGTGTTCCATGTCAATGTAGCTTCTGAAATGAGCAAACCAAGATCTTGCTGAGCCACAAGCCAAAATGTATTACATCTTGCAACTTCGTCGACCAGAATATAGGGTTTACACATACGACAGTAGAACCGTTGAAGTCATAAACAATTTTTTTCTTTCCATTTTTTTTACATCGTGCTATCATCGAATTGGCGGTAATTGGAAATATAACAATCAAAATCATAAAATTCTATCAACACTATCAACGTGCAAAAACACCCACGGAACCGATCCGCGTGATTCATATAAAACAACAAAATCGAACATACGTCCATCATTCTACGTATCACCATATTTCTCGACATCTAACCGAATCAACGTACTCAGGACGTCACGCTTTTTGTGATGGCAATCTTGAACGACTCGACCGGAACGCTAATGTCATGTGCGCATAGCAATCGCAATTGTAGAATTGGAGTGATAATTGGTAAGACTTTCCTCAACAGATGAGGGCGGCACTTTGAGTCGATTTTCACCACTGGTTGGACATTTTACAATTGCCCTCTGCAATCAAAATCGATTGAATGTGACCGACAAATTCCAAATTCTTTATCCCACTGCTCTATTCCTCGAGTATATTTCTACCTTTTTCATGTAGTTAGATTACAAATTTGTTTTCATTATTTTGTTTCCGTTTTCTTATCCTCCTGATACAATTTCAGTCTCCGCTAGTATGTCAATTTTAAGTCCCGGGACAGTTCCCGGTAATGTGGCACCCACAAGTGCATCAAAGGGAACGATGTTGCATTTTATTTCCTCATTTGCATGACGCACTCCCACCGATCAAGAAAGCATGAAGCGACATATTGTAACGGGCGGCGCTCAATTCAGTTTCATTGAACGAATCAAAAATTCATTTCGCGGACATGATTCTCCAACTTGCCACATCCACACAAGTTACGACCATTTGCCGGTTCAAAAATCCCAATCGAATATAGACATACATAGCAATAAATACGAAGACATGAGTAAATTGATCAACTGATTCACTTCAACGCGCAGGTCATAGCCACGGATCCGTTCAATGAGGTTAAGTGGTGACAAATGAAGAGCTTTTGTGCTGCGCTGGAGAGCTCACTGGTCACGCAAACGTGGTGCAATTAATCGAAAATATAGTATTCGAATCCATTGACCACTAGTTATCGTTACAATTACATGGTTATGGTGTTTGCTTACACAATTCCATGAAGACAATTTGATTAGATTTTGGGACTCAATTGTTAAGTACCAGCAAACAATTCAGGGTCCTCAACAAAATGAATATTTAGTGTGGAAGATTTCGAGAGCAAATCTCAAGTGTCTCCTGGAACGGTGGAATCTAATACCCCTGGAATCAGAAAGGAGTTAATAAACAAAATTGAAACCTGCGAAAGTATGTACAATTTAAGGTTTCTGAACATGCACACAAAGTTCTACATTGGCAAAATTCAGGATAATGCATGTACTCAGTAAACTATGCTTTAAGGTTAAAGTCGACAAAATCCACAAATGGTCGCTACTATGGCAGAAGTAAATCACCACTTCAATTTTTTTATGGTACAAACATTGACAAATTTAAGATTTTTGTGTAAACAATACAATTTTCCATTGCATTTTACATCCACCAGATCAGATCACGGTAATGTTTCGTTTTGTACTAAGACTGGCGTCATAAATATGAAAGTTGCATTGCCACCGCGCTCTGAAGAGTGGTTTCAATGAAATGTTCTATGATGTTAATTGCTGGAGGTATTCTTAAATTTCAAAATCTCGTAGAACTAGTTCTTGCATAAGAACTATTATATGACAGCATCTTTCAGCTATTGCGGAACGTTTTTCAGTATTATGGCAGGACTAAGGTCAGATCCTTCTTGGTAATTTATTTCAGAACTACCATGGAAGATTTTCAAGAACTGCTATGAATTGTGCTCAGAAATTCCTACACACACGTTCTCGCAACGTTTGTGTGCATGTATACATTTATATTGCATTGCATTGTTCAATCAAACTCCCACTGCCGGGCACTTTTATGGAAAAATTCTGCATCTTTTTGACTATTTTGTTATCTCTATGTAATATTTAAATATTATTTACATGTAATATGTAAATATTATTTACTTGTAATATGTAAATATTATTTACTTGTAATATGTAAATATTCATATAGTAGTTTTTTCAACAATTCTGTGCACATCTTACGTGCACGCGTCATAGCTGTCCTATTCTGTCGTTCATTGCGGTTTGGTCCTTTCTGGGCTTATGTTTGAAGCCAGCGATTCTTAACACTTTACGGAACACCTTATCTGCTACTCATTTGCTTCCGATCGAAAGTTAAACGTTCTCAGAAACGTTTTAAAGGCGAATCAGTCGATTTTTAGGTTTCCAACATCTTTCCATTCGCACGGTGCGGAAGATGTGGGTTGTTGATGTGAGTGTATAAGATTTTGTCATGCACTTCCTGTTCGTTTACCTGCATTTTTGAAACCACCAGAAACTTAAGAATGAAACTCTGCGAAACTCACCATAAACCTCATTAAAATTAAGCAAATGGGTAAAATGTTTTTCATTTTTGAAAGTGATGCAATTATATCGTGAACACCCTTTATAGACAGAAACACTTTTGAACACTCATATTTTTTCACGATCCATTTAAGAATTTTGTTCATTGGAATTGTTATTTGTTTTTTTCTTCTTAATTGTCAGAAATTCTGAGATAAATTCCTCCGAAAATTTGAAGACTTCGATTAAGAAGGGTGCATAAAAAAATTGAAGTGAGGTTCATATGCCAAGCTGGTACCGAGACTAACTTGTTTTACAATCGTATTACCATACTTCATCAAATGGGATTTAATTGGGAAATTTTCGTATCACAGTTTTTGCTTGACTTCCACGAATCGAAGATTCGAATTTTCATTATGTTCATCATGCATACAAGTCCTTTCCAACTATTCAGGCCAAAATTTGCATCTTGACGCTACACGCATTATTTTACCTTTATTTTTTCTCGGAAACTGGTTGGCTATTAAAATTAGCATGATTAAATCCCCTCTACATCTGCAGGCGGGTTCATTATCAATCAAACGCGACAAATATTGTGCCGCGATCTTCCCTTCCACGGCAATGGACTTTGCACACACTGAGGTATTCGGAATAACATAGATAGTCGCACATGCAATGAAGTATTTCAGAGATTCACAATGTTAACAACAACACATGAATTGAAACGCGCTGTCATCGACAAATAGTTTCTTATCATCGGGCAATATTTATAAACCTTATATTCACATGTCATTAACAAACATCGATAGGCATTTCATTCGGAAATAGTAACCGTAAGTGGCTTGGTTAGTTTTAGTAATCAGCATAATCAGCTCATGATCTGGCATCAATCATTATAGTGCACGATTTATTGACGAATCTTGTTTCCTTTTTATTCTTTTTCTTCCCTCCTTAACGATATCAATCTGTAAACATATATGTATGATGTATATATTCTTGCACGATTGCTCTTGTGTCGAAAATACAAAACTATGATCATCGCTCGTTTTCATCCTCGAATGATATCTTGTCTTGCGTATTGAACGAAATCAATTCGCCGATCACAGGATGTACAAATCGAAATCTGTGCCATTCTCAACGATACCACCGGCACGCTGATGTCCTGTGCCTGGAAGAATCACAACTGTAGAATTGGATTGATCGTCGGTATGTAGCTTAAAAGCTTCAGATATTGAGTTCTACGTGTTTCTAATCACCCAACCCCGGTAAAAGGGGGTAGCAAGCTCGTTATTTTGCGAGTTTGCTTATCGATGTGCGCGTGTATTGTGTACCTCCATGTGCTAACAGAAATTGTCCTACATCTAACCGATCGCGATTCAAATGTTTCGACATCCTTAATTGGTTATTTCCGGATTGGTGCAGGGTTCAAAATTTTTCATTGAAAATTTGTCGCCTAAAAATCTGCTTGCATTCACACTTTTCGTTCGTTCATATCCTTGTGTTCTTTCCAAATTTCATAATGCACTTTCCCTCTGAATCCTATCCACACGCGTCTTACAATAAAGTCATAAAATGCTAATTGATATTTTGTCATGTTTTGCATGGTTTCAACAACAAAAGGCACCGGCAGCAATGCTTGCTACGTCGAGAAGGTCGAAAACTGCGATCTATTTGATGGGCCAAAAGATTCGAAAAAGAAACACGTCCTAATCAACACCGAATGGGGAGCGTTCGGTGATAATGGTGCGCTCGACTTCGTGCGGACAGAGTACGACCGGGAGATCGATCACTTCAGTATAAACCCAGGAAGTCAAACGTGAGTATACTTTGTTTATACATGATTTAATGGAAATTTCGGGAAAAAAATCTACTTGCAATGCAAAAAACTATGTCATATTTTAAACGGAATTGCGAAAAATTCATAAACGAAACGAAAGAATACTAAGGTCAAAATTTGTCAATCAAGATAACGTGTAAATTGATTACAATTTAAATTACAAAATATCCCATTATTTTTTTGTATTCGAGTTCAATTAGAATAAAATACAGAGAATATGTTCAGTTAAGCTTCCGATTGACCGAATGCACCTTAATCTGCATCTCACTTTTAACAGTTCTTGGGTCTTCTTCAGGTTCCGCTTGACGATGGCCCAATAATTCTCAGCTCTGGGGAGGATTCTTGTCCTTGGGCACCACCTGCACATTACTTCAGGAAATGCAACAAACGTTTTTTTTTCCTCCAGACACTCGTTCACGTCAATAGAAATTGTTACGCGAGCTTGGACAATTTCATATAATGATAATGATGGTGTCTGCCACTTTTCCCATTACGGTTGCAGTATAAAACTCCAGCCCAAGATGCCATTTGAAGTTTGCCTTGGCGTTGGTTTCGTCCGAGTTTCGTTGGGGTTCCGCTTGAAACCACTGACCAATGTTTTTGTCTTCGCTGCGGCTTCCAGCTATCGATTTTCCCTCCTGGCCGTCGATAAACGTTCCTTGAACACTTTTGTTAAGTTGGCGAAAGTTGATTTGACAACTTTTAACGATTTGGTTTAATACATTTATATTGAATGAACCGCTTGCTCTAAGCAAAATGCAAAGATTTCTGATTATAAAGGATGTTACGATCAAAACCTGGACGACCTAGATTTAACGCATTTATTTTAAGAGTGTATTTAAAAAAACCTGAACACCCGCATTTTGTAAGTGTGTGCTTGAATGATGCCTCTATTTCGTTTTTTATATTTGCTCTTCAGATATAATAATGGCGCCCAAGCAAGAGTAGCAACATACACGGTGTTCAATAAGTTCGAATACAAGTTTTCATCATTGCGTAGGTATGCGCCATGTACATATTCTGCATTGGTATTGGTGTCAGCTTTAGCTTCATTCATACGCTACCGAATGTGCGCGGTGTTGACATTCTGTTAGTTGTTGTTTGTTTGTTACGCGCGATGAAAGAGTATCGGGACTTCGTAATTAAGCGTTTTTTGAACGGTGAGCGACCCGGCGATATATTCCGGCTGCTGAAATCGCATGGGGTCAAGCGGAACTTTGTCTACACGACCATCAGGCGATACCGGGAGACGTCCTCGACCAATGACCGTGCGAGATCCGGTCGGCCGCGTTCAGCGAGGACGCCACGGGTCATCAAGATCGTGAGGGAGCGAATTCGGCGCAAAAAGAACCGCTCAATCCGGAAAACGGCTGCAGATCTCAACGTTTCCATTGGAACCGCTCACACCATACTCACCAAGGACCTTGGTTTCAGGCCTTACAAAAAACGTAAGGTCCATGGCGTTTCGGAGGCTACCAGCAAAAAGCGTTGGTTCGAGCTAAGAGGATCCTCTCTCGGCACGCTGGTCAGGAGTTTGTTTTTTCGGACGAGAAACTGTTCGTGCTGCAGCAGCCGCACAATGTGCAAAATGACCGGGTGTGGGCGCCATCGAGGGACAGCATTCCTGAATCCAATATAAACATCCCTCGGTTCCAAAGTGCCGCGTCGGTGATGGTTTGGGGGGCAGTATGCAAACGTGGTAAGCTACCCTTGGTGTTTATTGAAAAAAACGTCAAAATCAACGCGGCGTACTACAAAACTGAGGTTTTGGAAAAGGTTGTTGCCCCCAGTCTCCGAAGCCTCTACGGCGATGAGCACTACGTGTTCCAGCAGGACGGTGCACCAGCCCATACGGCAAATGTGGTTCAAGCCTGGTGTCGGGACAATTTAACCGACTTTCTGGACAAAACTTTGTGGCCTCCCAGCTCCCCGGACTTGAATCCTCTCGACTTTTTTGTTTGGTCCTATATGATGGCGAAGCTGAACGAATACAAGGTCAGCACTTTGGATCATTTCAAGACGGTAATTCTCAAAATCTGGGACGAAATGCCCATGCAGTCCGTGCGTGCCGCCTGCGACGCGTTCGAGAAACGTTTGAAACTCGTTAAGGAGTACAAAGGGGGGGTCATTCCAAGAGAAATGTTGTAAACGTTCCTTGTAAACATAGCTTTCAATAACATAAATCCAAAAAATAAAAAAACATGTTTTCATTTTTTTAACAAATTTTGAAAGTGTATCCGAACTTATTGAACACCGTGTACATTTCCTGAATGAAATTTCTGAAATTTCGCCTAAAGGAAAATGAAATATCTTTTTTCGTGTACTTAAAGACTGTACTCGAAAAACATGAGACACCCAAAAATGGTCGCCAAAAATACATGTTTAGGCGGATTTTCATCAAACTTGCAGGAATTAACTAAAACATTACGGTTAGGCTTCTTTTGGATCAAAAACTACATTGTTATCTCTGTACCAGTCTAAAACCTGCCGCGCTTAGTGGAAGGTTGCAAAATCCTTCAACAATAGCGTCTCGCCTCCGTGAGATCGCAGGGCAGCAGGCGTTTCTAGAGGCACTCATCTCGGTTGAATGGCCAACCGTTATGTGGCAACATAAAACTCCAGCAATTGATTTGTGTCCGCTTTGATGTAAGTCTGGTCGTCCTTCACGACGCACCTCGTCAGTCACTCTCGGTACAGCTTCCTGGCGCGGGTTTTTTTTTCGACAAACCAGATGAAAACCTCCGCCTTCTTCGCCACATCGCGGTTCGAAAGGATTGGTCGACGCTTGAACAGATTCAACACCTTCTTTGCCTTCACCGGATCAGCTGTCTTCGGATTTCTGCCTCTGTCTGACCGCTGCGGGGTTGTCTGGTTCTCGTTGAATGACTTCACCTATGAAGTTTTGCCAACGTAAACATTTAGCTCAGATCGTAAGTCTTAGATCCATAAATTTTTACTCACACGCTAAAATCTAACAAGCGTAATCATTGGGTTTCATTTTTTTTTTCGAGTACAGCCTTTAGTAGCTTTTAAAATTTCTGATAAATGTTATATAAATTGTATGTGAAAATTCAGAACAAGATTTAACTTTTGATGTTACTAAATTGTCAACTTAGTTTTTGTTATTTTCTAGTCTCGTCTCGTCTGGTAGTTTCTACAGGTCAAAACAAGATCATTTCAAAATATGTGTCAATTTGTTGTTTAACTTATATGTGTGAAACGAGGTACCCGAATAGTTGTAGCTCAATTAGTTACAATTATTTATAACTTAAGGACATAACAATTCATTAGTTTTGCTTCAACATACTGCTTTAATAGTTATTTCAGTAGCCGAAAATTAGAAAGACTGCAAAAATAAATAGCACCAAAGAATTTTATTACTGGGAGAGATCTCGAGAAGTTAAACTCTGAGAGCATCGGCTTGGGTTCATACAAGAATACTGAACTCCTGATACTGAACTGATTTTCTAAGATATTTTAAAGTTTCGGACTTCCGTGCGTGAATGGAGAATTTTGGCAAAGGATAATTTACAGAATGAGTAATTTCATTAACGGATCTTACTCCGAATAAGTTTTTTTTTTGTTGAAGAATGTCGATTAAGAATATGATCTTAGTAGCGTTTCGTCCAACCGATCTCGAGAAGAGTAGAAAAAAATATCATAGAAGAGTTGCAAAAAAGAGCTGACATGTGGCAATGTTTTGTATGAGCTTTATCACGCCCCTTTTTCTATATCTACTCTCAAATTGGAGAATTAAAGAGAACTGTCACTGGATACGGTCCAAGAAACAGTTCGAAAAGAAAATGAGAGATCCACAACGTCTTGTTAACCTAGATATGTACAACAAACAGATGTATGCATCAAAAGCTTGGTTGTGGTTCATAAATATACAGGCAAACTGTGCATGTATTGCCTATTTGAGCCTTTTTTTGGAAAACAACCAAAAGTAGAGAATATGTTCAAATTTGCTCGATTGCCTCACCGACAGACGTTTATTAAGTATTTGAGAAAAATGTTCTCGTTCTCAACTATTTGTATCAAACACGTCCTGATGGATTCCAATTGTTTGGACCAATTGTTTTTGTGTCGATATCCATTTTTTCTTCATTCTTCTTCCAATTTCACTTCCTTTGGATGTTTCCGAAGTGCCTGCTTCATGATGGCCCAGTGCTTCATGAATTGGCAGTTCCGGTGCGTTTGAGGGATTGAGATGCTTCTGCACAAAATTGACGTTCTTAGCCTTGTACCACTTCAGAACATCTTTCGAGTCATGACAAGAGGCTAAATTTAGCCAGAAAAGCATGGGAACATCGTGTGACCTCAGAAGTGGAAGTAGACACTTTTGGAGGCAATCCTTTGGGTATACCTGCCCATTGACCGTCTCGGATGTCACGAATGGGGTGCTCAACTTACCACACGAGCAAATTGCTTGCCAAATCAAGTATTCTTTTGGTAAACTTTGACATCTTCTGCTTTCTCAGTCCTCGAACTTATGATGAGCAGTAAAAAACAAGAACTGGAGCCCCGGAAGTTGCCTGAAGTCTGCTTTTGCGTAAGTCTCATCATCCATAACGAGACAATGCGGTTACGCGATTTGACGCCTTTTGGACTTATTACTTGTGTAGTCCTTCATGTTTTTTTTTTTTTGCATCTTGCTCGAAAGTTTTGCTTAAATGCAGTTTTTTCGCCACATCTCGAACTGAACTCTTTGAATTCCTCTTGAAAGCTTTCACAACCCGCTTGTGATGCTTTATACTATACGGAGATCCATTTTGGCCACACTTTTTCTTTCAATCGATGGTCAAACGTTCGGTGCACTGATGTAAAACACGAGTTACCCTAGATTGTACCATTCTCAGCTTCCTGCTGATGGCACAAGAAAGTTCCGGATTTTCGAGGTACGCGCGCAAAATTGTTTTGCTCCGCTGCTGTTCTTCCGACTCCATCTTCCCAACGATTGCACTGCTACTAATGCAACTATTACAGTGTAAACAATACACGTTGAACTGATTTCATGCAAAATTTCAATAGAAAATACCCAATGAGTAAAAAGTCACAGTCATTTGAAAATTATGCAATTTGATTCCGTAAAGCCTTTAGGAATATTCAGCCCCAGGTATAAGGTGGCCAGTATTTTATGGTAGTTCTTGTGATTTATCGAGTTAAACATAGCAGACAAAAAGAAAGCTTTAAGTTATTGTTAATTTATTGGCCCGAGCCTTTCCCTGAACAGTGATTATACAAGTTTAATGAATAAAATGGTTTACAAAACAACAAATTCATCGAGGACAAAAAATGCTCACTAAGTTGAATTTCGAGTAAAATCGTTGTGGATCAATTTCTTGTACGAAGTACATGTTTTCTATCCTCTAACGTTCGAGGAATTCGGAAAGCATAATCCGCATCGGTCACATAGAGAGCCCTCTAGATTAAAGTTAGTTTCTGTCGCGTTGTCTTCCTCCTAACTACTTTCTTATGACCTTTCTTTTTCGAAGATAAATCTTTGGTAGCTTGAGCATCAATTAAGCTTTGATGATAATTATCTGGCGTTATCTTCGCTGCCTTTTCTGTTCGGCGTTTTCGCTTAGTTACACTTTCACCAGTCATTTTTGGTAGAGGTAAAATTTTCTGCTAAACCAGATTGCTGAGTAGGTTACTGTTAATCACTTCAGATTGTTGACTATCCTCCATGTTTTCGTGAGTTGCTTGAGCCACTGCCGTTGTATCAAACGACTTTTCCTGATTCTCTGAAACTTTCTGTATCCGGCAATGCTTGATCAGTGACCAACAACGGCGCGAAAGAAATTTACAAGGCCATAAACCACATTTCCTAGAACCATCAAAAGCGGTACCCATTAGTTGGATGATATCGTACTGGGTGATGACGTGTCCAGATTTGGCTTTTAGGAATACTTTCTGCCGCGGCGGAATATTGCCTTTAATGGAGCCATGAACGAGACGTCCAACGGTTGCAATTTGTTGCTACTGTTGTTGTGATGGAAGAACAACAATCGTCAAATGTTCGTGTCGGGCTTTCTTAGATACTGTAAAGTTCTTGGTATGGGACGAACGGCCATCGATCAATAACAGAACAGGATCAGTTCCAAATCATGTTGTGAACACATGGATAGTTATGTATCCTGGATTACAAACTTTGGATGGATACAAACTTTGTTCCTGATGGTGCTCCTAGTTTGAGAGCATCATTCATTAGAGTTTTGGGAAATATAGCGTGTTGCGAACGTGATACCCGTTCGCAGACATACTCATGACAACGGTCGTTGTCTTTCCTCGTTTTGCTGACGAATATTCTTCTTATTATCAGGAACCTGAGATTATTGTTTGTCAAAAAGCAATAAAAAAAAATAAATATTTAACAAACCGTGAAAATGTCTGTTTCATCAGCATTGTAGATGCGTTCTTGAGAAAACTTCATCTTTTCTAGTACGTTTTCATAGGTCTCAAAGAAGTCATTAACTGACATTTGGTTAAAAGCTCTGGTCCTTGCCACTAACGTAGCTTCTGTTTTCCGGATTCCTTTTGAGAAATCCAGCCAGCCAGTCTCGTTCTTCCATTGTCTTCTGTGTGTTGAAAGGATGAGTAATTCCATTGTTTTCAGCGAGTTTGCGAGGCTTTCAAGGTTGAGTATATGTTACAAAAACTCTGCTTCCTGGATTGGAGTGAAGACGGTTACTCTATGGACCAAGTTTCGATATTGCCACCTTGCCAAGGATGTGGTCCTGTAATGTACTCCTAGAAACTCCAAAAGCTAACGAAATTCCTACGGGAAAAAAGACCCTAATTTGTGTTTAAATTGTGATTTGAAGTTTAACGATAGGGGTAAACATACACTTCAATTACCACCTATTTGAACGATGATGATAAATGTATAAAATGAACCTGATAAATGTATAAAATATCCTAGAACTTACAGTTAAAATAAAGTAAGGAATTAAAGGTTTTGAAGAGTTCTAGAATTTGAATTTAAGGGCTTACGCTGAAACGTTCTCGACGACAGACATTACCTCAAAATTTGGAATTGATATAACTCAGAATCTGTTCTAGATATTGAATATTTCATCACATCAGTTTGTATGCTTACTTGCTGTAAGCTATCTGATGGAGTTCTGATTCGATGTTCATTCAACAATCGAGATATATAAATTTGAAATAGCGAGGTAAGTTTGCGAGAGAGAGATAAAAGATAGGAAAAAATACATGGAGCAGCAATTTACCTGAAGTCAAATAACTTTGTGGAAGTTGAGAAACATGCTTATTATTTCGGAAATATTTCTTACATTCCAGAGTATTTTTAGTGAGGAAGATTATCAACTGGGTAAGAATATAGTTGACATCTCGAAAATTTCCCTTTCATTTATTGCATGTTTGCTACTGTCGCTCATGTTGCTATTTCAAACAGGGTGCGGCAGGAAAAAATGTGAAATTTATTGGTTTTTTTTTTTAAATCCCACTTTCAACTACTTTAAGCAATAGTATAAACATTTTCGAGTTCATTCATCTTTATTCGATCCTTTTAAACAAGTTTACTCGATGTGTCCTCCATTTTTACCAATCACATCCTCAAGGGTAGCCTAGGCACGCCTTTCGAACGTAGTCCTCCGACTGCCATGTACGCGTTATGACAGATTTTAGGGTCTTCACACTTGGGTGAGATATTTTGCAGGCTTGTGCTTGAACATACGCCCAAATCGAACAATTCAACAGATTAAGATCCGGACTACTAGCGCCCACAAATCTTTCGACCAAAATTTCATGTTTTCCAGCAGCCATCGTTGAACCCGATATGGCACTCCATCCTGTTGTAGGACATTGTATTGATCCTCAGAGAAGTTGGACACAACAGTTCTTGTCGCTATTGGACACAACAGTTGTTGTGGCTGTTCGACACAACATCGATGCTGAACAGCTTTTCATTGGAGGACAGGATTATCATTTTTTCTTCTTCAACAAAGAAAGCAATCTCTTCGAACGAGTCATTCGTAGTTCTTTTCGCCCGCTCCGTAATCAATTGGCGTTTCACACTAGCTTTGGAAGATGCGTGCAAGTCTACTTCGATGATTCCATTCTTCCATTCTTCGAGTGGATTTTTCATTTGACCACGTTTGGCGTAATTGCAAACGGCGGACCTCCACTACCCGGCTTTCGCTGCTTAGGACTATCCTGTAGAGACTTTTTGATGCTATAAACTGCAGCCAAATGACATCCTACCGCCTTGGCAATCTGCGTCTTCTGGGCGGGCAGCAAACACGTATTCACGTCTTTGGCGTACATTTTCACAAATATGAAATAAAACAATTCCAATGTTTTATTACAGTGCTTGAAACGAAACATAAACAAAAACACTGTCAACAGAAATAAGTCATTAGTTATACAAAATAATTCAATATTGAGGTTTAAACATGTTCGCAATTTTTCCTGCCGCATCGAGATGGCAGATTCTTACGGAAAATTCATATCTTCTAATCGATTAAAGATTTCATTGTATTCTAAATGAAAGACATACTCGTAGAAAATCGAAAGGATGTTACAGAAAAGTAAAGTAATAAGTAATAGGAAGAAGATAAGATTCTAGCGAAAAGTCTGTAAAATTTCTTGAATTAGTATTAACGATGTCGCACAAATTTGGATTTGGTACAACCCCTAGATGGTTGTACGAGTGCTACAGACGTTCATCGATTGAAGCAGTTTTTTGGGATAAATCACTGATCTTATGAATGGTTGTGATACACTCTCCATAAATCGTGCTATCTCCTAGCTACGTGCTTATAACTAATGGACAAACGCAGGATTGTTAGTTCAACGCTCACTTAACATACCTATATGCAGAATAATCTACGATCCATCAAAGGGACCACGGGAAGGTCGGAATGATATAGCATGAAGTAGTGGACAGGTCTGGATTAGAACCCACGGCGTTATGCTCGCTAAGCACACTGAACCACCCGTCTATATTTCATAACTTCCATGAAGGAGTTCAAACTTTAATGTTCGAAACATTTCGATAACAAACTTGAAAACGAGAAATTCAATTGCAGAACAACCTAATTAGTAACCTCTAATGGTAACCTCTTTGCAAGATGTTGCGTTATTCACACCCTTCCCCCTTTCGCCATTTTCATTTCCAGGCAAGAGAAGATGATCTCCGGTATGTATATGGGCGAGCTGGCTCGCCTTGCCATAGTCAAATTCACCCGAGCCGGTCTTCTCTTCGGCGGCGTTGGGTCCGATATCCTGTTCAAACGTGGCCAGTTTTTCACCAAGTACGTGTCAGAAATTGAATCGGACAAACCGGGTACCTACATGTACTGCCGCGACGTGTTGGACGAATTGGGTCTGGAGCATGCGACCGACGAGGATTGTGCGAACGTGCGTTACATTTGCGAGTGCGTGTCCAGCCGAGCTGCCCATCTCGTGTCCGCCGGTATTGCAGCCCTCATCAACAAGATGGACGAGAAGAGTGTTACCGTAAGACCCTGTTAGGGACAATTAAACAAATCTGAAACTAAACCTACGCATATTGTTTCTTCTTCCAGGTTGGCGTTGATGGCTCGGTGTACCGTTTCCATCCGAAATTCCACGATCTGATGAAGGCAAAAATCAGACAGTTTGTGAAGCCGGACATTAGCTTTGACTTAATGCTGTCAGAGGATGGTTCTGGTCGTGGTGCGGCACTGGTTGCCGCTGTAGCGTGTAGAGAAGCCCTCTAAGCCGGTCTCTTAAGACCACGAACTCCCTTTCCCCGCCCATCATCAACCAGATACACAACTACTAAACTAGTGATTTAGAGAATAGTTAATCAAGCAAGCCCACACACATACACAAACACACACAAAGAAATAGAAAGAGAATACAAACAAGTACAGTTCAAGAAAGGATTGCTAATATAAAATAATTATTCGTAATAGTGAAACAAATGTTTTAAACCTAAGCAGCATGCAGCGGAAGGCAAATTGAGGATATTGTTAATTATTTATTACAAAAATAAACTAAAATTGAAAGAAAAAAAAAACAAATTGTGAATGCAAAAGCAACATTGTTTACACTGACAACTGAGTTTAGCTGTACATTAATTAGTTTTAAAAACTTTTAAAATTAATAAACAATTATACCTTCAATGGGAAAACGAAATTAAAACGGCGTTTGGATTACCGTAATCCTAATCCAATCTGAATTCATTTCAGTTTAACTCTTTGGTTCGTATCAACGCTGAAAAATAAAGGTTGGGAAAAATTAGACTTTGAATTGCTCGATGCGACTTTCTATTGTAAATAGATATAGTCTTTTATCAAAATTTACAGGAATCTTAATAGGCCTCTTTCTTGACGCAGTCCCTAAAAAGCTAAAGAATCAATACTTGTTACATAATGATTTCAGGGTTAGTGAATATCTTTTCTTATTATGTTTCGTTTTTGTTGAGGTTCTGTTTATTTCTGGTCTATAAGAACACGAGAGATGAATAAAGTTCAAATTTCATCCACAGCACTGAAATAGACATGTATGACATCATGTATTACTTTTTGTCCAGTTTCGTGGTGTTCCAGAACCGAAATGATGGCCAATCCGTTAGAACTTTATTATTTAGTTATTACTTTTCGAAGATCGTTTCGCTAAGTAAGTCAATCTTAAGCTGGTTCGGGAATACAAAAAGCCGAATATGCTTTTGAATGAGATAGAAATTGACTTTGGCAGAAACATCACAAGCAAAAAAAACTAAAAACAATACAAATGTAATAATTAAAATTATATGAAACAACAATAAACAAAATAAGAAAAGAAAACAATAGCAAAGTGTACATTATTAAGGTAACGAAAAGGAAAAAAAAACGAAATATGGAAAGAGCTAACTGTAATTTAAATTAAAACAACAAGTAATTTAAAGAAGAAATAATTATAATACTGTTGACAGTGAAAAAATGAAAATAAAGAAATGCTATTGATCTAGTAGATTACATTTACATTTTTTTTATTCAAACCTATATTTTGCTCAGATAGCTTTTTTTTGGGGTCACACAGACAGTTGTAGACACTAAACAAGTATCATCGATCAGTTCTCTTTCTGCTTTCGATTGGTACGGTTGAGTTTTGTTTCTTCGTGCGATAGCCTTCTTCTATACGGCATTGTAATCAGTTTGCATTGTTCTTTCATCATCAACCCGGTCGCTTTTGTTATAGCAGCAATGTGCGAGTTGAAAAATACTGTGCGATTTACCTTCGGCAATGGAGCGGATAAACCAAGCTTAGGCGAAGTGGCAAATTTCGTCAAAGGCTTGGATGCGAAGCTTCATGAAATTGAAGCTGCATTTAGGATAGTAGATGAAAAGTCCCTTCTCGTCAAGTTCAAATCTGAGCGGTCGATGTTGCACGCGCTGACCGCCAACTCGGATGAACTGATGTTCCATTATGGGAATGGAAAAAAGGTTAAAGTGCACATGTCGCATGTCCAGGATCACATATGCTATGTGCGAATATACGATCTCCCACCGGATGTTCCCGACCAGGAGATCGTTACGGTGTTGTCAAAATATGGACACGTGAAACGCATCGTGCGGGAGAAGTTCCCGGCGGAGCTGGGCATTCGCGCCTACTGGTGTGCGAGGCGCGTACATGGACGTGGAGCAGGAAATCCCGTCATCGCTGCACTTCGCCAATCGGAAGGGTAACATGTTTTACGAAGGCAACAAGGATAAATGCTTCATCTGCAAAGAAGTGGGACATCTGATGGCTTCTTGTTCCAAGCGGAATGTTCAGAGTCAGCCGAAAGTCCGTCGGCAAGAAAATGAACAGAACGGTAAATGGAAGAAAACGTACGGATCTGCAGTAACCGGAGACACAGCCAACATAGGATCTGAAGCTGAAGGTGATAGCGAATTGGAAACGCTAGAGGTGCTGGAAGACAAAATGGAGGAATCTGTCATGATACCGGTGGATAACGAAATCAGTAACGCTGAACCGAAGGATATGGATACCCGCGATCGCGCGTTGTTACAGTTTGCTGCATTCATGTCAACAGGGATAAGTAAACAAAAAGAGATGGCTAGAATAGCAAAAGAACAAGAAGAAGGTGCCATAAAGTCGATCCCAAGAAAGAAGAAGAACTCTAGTTTGTTTAAGAAACAGTTTTTTTTGTGTAACCCACAAACATTGCCTATGGCTTCGTAAAGCTAACGCGATTGAGCCGTACAAATAAACGAACTGGTTATAAAAATGGTCAAAACTGTATTTCGAATGTAAAATATATTATCACTTTTTATGTTATTGTTATCAAATAGTTTAATCTCATTTTCACCATTCATCCTCTACATTAACACATATTGTTAATGTAGGGTAACGGGATGTAATGTCAGCCTAGCTCCTTCATTCGGCCTATGTACCAAAAATATCATTAATTCACCGATAATCAACAAAATTATATTCCTATCAGGATGACCGATTTATTTCAATGCAATTGAGACATTATTAATCAATTAATAGTTGCTCACTTCCGCGTAATTTTCGATTTCCTCAACTTTTTAGACAATATGACTTTACTGGTTAAGCTGAACAGATTATCTACACGATCTTCGAATGATCTTAATTTTCAGAAATTGAACCTATAAACCGAATAATACAGCCAAGATGTACAGAAAATAGTCACACGTTATAAACTAACAGGTCACATAGGTAAAATAACAATGCTTTAACAAGAAAACCATTGACCCAATGTTAGGAACATATTTTTGTTCCACGTTCCCAACTATGGCGTGCTATATGGAAAGCGTAGTAAAAATGTTGTTATTGGTAAAATTTACAATAAAAATGTCTGAGTTTCGATTGAAAGTTTTCCATATGGGTCATCTTAACACAAACTAAAGGAACAAAATCTGTGTAGAGTGAATTATAATGTGTTGATTATCAAATGGTCGCTAAATCATATGTGAAAATGACTTAAGTGTTTCTTAGCAGTTTTAGTATAGTTTGATTGATGAAATTGTTTGTTGGGTAGAGCGAATACAGCTAGAAACGCATTGAATCAGAAAATCAGAAAAAAAAATCGTACGAAGACAACATTTGATAACAAATCTGTCGAATGGGACGAACTTGCATCCATGAATAGACCCAATTTGGCGCTTATAGACCGACATTACATCCATATCCCTCGAATGTTTCTGACTTGATCAAATGAATTGTGTAACTTTTCGTGATACATACTATCAAATGGCATATTGAACATATCTAAGCAAGTGTATAACTAGTTAAATATCGCTTCCAGCTCAAATACTTTATGAGTTATAGTAAAAAATATAATCGATTGTTGCATATTAGGCTGAGTCAAGGGACACATACCCTATGCCATATTTTCAATGAAAGGTTTTTTATTGTCTGCACTCGGTCTGGATTATATAGAATTATATATCTGGATTATATATTTTGACATAGAGTCAAAGCAAAAATTTTGTTCGTGAAAATTGGCATTTTTTTATGCTAACCTAACTTAACCGCCTATTCAGCATATTGTTAGTTGGCCTTTTATCATCTGACATATTGTTAAAACTTTATAGTAGATTGTAAGTTTATAGTTGCCAACTACAAGGGTAAATGTCGTAACAATAACGGAAACGGTCATCAACAATAAAGGAAATGGCCCAGGAATGGTTTGTGATTATGCGGGCGTATATTCATCGCAGTATTCAAATGATTCTTACCCTAATAAATTTCGTATGGTTATTTTTCTTAACGACCTATTTGGGGTATCATCCAAACCATTAGAGAAATTGTTAGAGAATTTGTGATATCGTTTGTTTAAGGTAATTTTTTATCAGGGTACCATTGCATATAATTTGAATATTGTGGCGAATAAATGGCCTTGACAGTTGGAGCAAATCTCTTTTGAACAAAATTGCAGAATTTTTCTAGCGCTACAATTTCACACCATATTTTGAATTTCAGCTTCTTAAGCGAGTTATCAGGAAATTTAATCAGAGAACATGCCTGAAAAAGTTTGTCGACAGTTTTGAGTATTTTTCGCGAGTGATTCCTAAATTGGAGAAAAGCACCTATGTAGTTGATTCCGGTCAGCTGAAGTTAGACGAGTGTTGTTTATGTTGAGCTCACGCCGTTTTAGTGATTTATAAAAAAAAACTGCTAACATCTGTTGGCTTTTGGTGTGTTTTGAAATAAAGTGAGCTCAAGTCCAAACTGGAAATTTTCTGCTGTGATTTTCAATTGCAAAAACAGTATTCGAAAAATAAAGGAGCATGAGCATGATTGACCGCCCACGGATGCTACTCCGTTATTGCCAGATCAGCTGTATTTACACAAAGAACCAATAGATGATGTTTGGGACTAACATACAACCTCAATGTGTAAAAACTGGTGACCCATTATGAAGCAATACCGGCGCCGGCCGTGCCCGAATGCTGGTCAAGTAGGGAATGGGAAGGAACGTGTTGACGTGATGCTCACTTTGAAGGAAGCCGAGAAATCCTCTGCACTTCCACAAGAAATCACTGGGATGTTGGATAGTTGGGAAAAGGTCAGCAGCAGGGTTCGTTTTGGTTAACGATACGCTGAAAGTATGTAACTAGCACTATCCGCCAAAAGCATGTGACCACTCCTTCAAGCAACAAAACATCGAACGACAGTTGCACCGCACTCCGAATAGTCCGGCATGACGCAATCACCGTAAACTCGTAAATAATGGCGATCGCTTTTTCTGTCTGTGTAGGTTAAAGGCCGTTCACACCAAAATCCGGACACACACAAAATATTTTAGAAAAACAACAGCATGTTTTTGATTCATATTATTTATTTCATGTTATAGATAAATGTGATACTCAACACAACTGCATATAGATTTTCCTTTCATCAATCTTTGCACGGTGTCCTTGTCAATTTTCTTCGAAGCAGTAAGCCACTTAGAACGAAATTCTTGGATCGTTGATACCTCTCCATCAAGCTTTTTGAGGTTTTCCTTGACTATTGACCAGTATGTTTCAATCGGGCGGAGCTGAGGACAATTTGGTGGATTACAATCCTTGGGAACGTAAATAACGTTATTTTGCTCATACCAAGTGATTGTATCTTTAGCGTGATGACAGCTGGCCAAATCTGGCAAGAACAAGGATTGAGTCGCATGTTTTCTCAGGAAAGGTAAGAGCCGCTTTTTGAGGCATTCTTGCCGGTAAATCTCAGCGTTTACGGTGCCTGTGGTTACGAAAATCTGAGACTTTAGCCCTCAAGAACATTGCTTGCCAGACCAGATATTTTTCAATGTATTTGGTTTTATACTTCCGTTTAAAATGTTCAGGGACATCTTTCCGGCTAGTTGCAGTATAAAATTCCGTTCCCGAGAGATAGTTGAATTTTTTGAAGCAGTATGTTTCGTCATCCATGACAACACAATGGAATTTTGTGAGAAGTTGTTTATAAAGCTTTTTGGAGCGTTTTTACCTATTTGTGTTGCTTTGCGGTACGATCTGGGTATGTTTGAATAATCTCAATTCAGCCTTAGACTTCACTTTTTGCACAAAACCGGTTAACATTTGCACTTTTTTCGCAACTGTCCGTGTTGCGGGTTTGCCTGAAAAGCAGCAAGGATTCTTTTCTCCATCCTTGTGTTACTTTGTCCATGTTCACCACCACTTCCAGCTTTCCTTTCGACAGTAAGACTCTCTTTATAACGTTTAATCACACCTGCAACAGTTGATTTTGGTACATCTAACGATTTTGCGATGAATCGAACAGTAGCATTGGGATTTTCCAAATATTTGTGCAAGATAGATTTCCTGCGTGCTAGTTCAGACGGCGCCATCTTGAATACAGAATGTGCTTTTGTAAACAATGTGTGTGATTCACGTTTGTCTATGTGTTGGTTATGTACATAACAAGTTTCAGTCCATTTCGTAGTGATTTGACTAAGAAACAGGATAAATACTTTGTCCGGATTTTCGTGTGAACGGCCTTTAGTTAGGCATGAGCAGCGGCATGCCCTCTTTTCTGTGGATATACTACAAAAAGAGATAAGACAAGTTGGGCCGCCCCTCCGATTAGTGGCCCATCATAGCATTAGTAACTGATATTGATTCTATTGATTCCTACGCTCATTAATTTGGTACCAACAGGGGGAGACTTGGTCCTATACCCAATGCTTTTTTTATCTCCAATCCGTTCAACTACTCGCAATATTTTGTGATATAGTGGGCGGAATATTACAATTTGAGATAATTCTAAGCAGTCGGTCTACCAAAATTTGGCAGATCGACAGGTAATCGGTGGGTGACTGACCACCAGGTACTTCATAGCAAAGTGATAGGAAACGGACCGGAAGCGTAAATGAGCAAACTCCCCCAAGCAGTATTCGAAAAATAAAGGAACTTAATAACAAATCGGTACTTTGTGTTTTGGATTTTGAATGTTTTAATTGTGTGGAGCCGAGATGGAATAACACTGGGAAGCCGAAACAGGACTGAGTTACCAGTAAACATCTGACGATAGAAAAGCTTGGAGACGAAGTTCATCGAGTGAGAACTGAAACGCCTTGAAAACGAATCGGCGACCTCAATCCGATTTGATACTACGTGATACTACGATAAAAATAAGCATTTACACCGTCTTCAATTCGAGATTGTACAGACTGAAGATTGAACATACACCCAAAAGTTGAAAAGGTGGCAAAAAATGCAATTGCAGTTTTGCAATCATATCTTCAGAAATCCGCATGATTCAGAAAAGGCAATTTTGCCGATTTTGATCCACAAAGCGTTTTATGGTACAAATGAAGCCATGCAAGTGTGTGCAAGCGACTGGCAACGAAAAATAGCTCGAAACAAATTTATCGCTGTAGGATCCTTATTCAATCATCACCAACATATCAATATACAATATGGATGAGTCGATATCACAAAATGCCGCAACGCTATTGGCCACTGTTGTATTGCCGCCGTCAAGTAATCTATTTTTGTTCTCACTGATCATCGACAAAGCGTTTTATGAAATAAACAATGCCTGCAAGATTGTTAGCGACAGGTTGCACATAGCTTGGTGGAAAATATGTCCATTTGCTTCATTGCTGTACCCTGCATTCCTCGTCAAGTGAAGTATCTGTAGGGTTTCTATTCCCTATCTCTTAGTTTGTCAAAGCGGGTGAATGGTTGCCATCAAGAGCCGCTGCGCTGACGATCACGGTTCGTATCCCGATCTCGTCTTAGAAACATATCATTTTTGTGAGCCATCTGACTATCGGACACTCATCTCTTACTCATCAACTATAAACATCACTGCGCACAACCTTCACGTACACGTTCAATTTTTCATTGCGAATTGCTGTTGCTTTTTTGCCCAAAACTAATATTAGATTTGTCATCCAAGTTACGATCAATAGCGAGAATGGAACAAAATCATGCGAAATTGTATTACGATCTTACTTTCTTTTTTTGGATGTAGAGCGAATTACGAACAACTTAACCTAACACCAAGTAGACCAGTTTGGACATTTTCGTGTTGCAAAAAGGTCCACTGGCTGGAGCGGGAATCGAACCATCAACTTCATGGCAACCGCTTGAACGACGGGCGACGCTGCTAACCACTTGACCACGAAGATGATGTGGGCGATTGATTTGGCTATTTTCTCCGGGACGCGGCAGTTTAAGCAACGCCATGTTGAGCCGGTGCGTGGTAATAAACATTTCGATGAGCTCAAGAGAAATTTCAATCAAACATACTCTTCAGTTGGCAAATTGATTTGGTCGTCCTGAAAAGGACAGATTTTAGTTGTTTACGGAGGGATGATTTACGTCAGCGTCGACGTCGGGCTTCTTCCGCTTGCCTCGTCTAGCGGACGTGCCAGCCACATCAGGCGGCGTTTACTCGATCTCCAGCAACAGGGCGAAAAACTCGGAAAAGCGCTTTTCTATCACGAGAGCGGGATACACACGTCTGAACGTGTCGATGGTCCAATAACGAATGATAACTGTTCGCCATGTCGGGCCTGTAATGGCATATACCATTACATGACAGGAAGGGGGTTCTCAACGAAGGCAGTGCGAATCAAATTTTACAAAAGGGAACGGGCCTCAGTTGTTAGGCCAGACAGCAGCGTGGAAATGAAATCATTGGTTTTCATTAGAGCGACAGGGGTCTCCGAGGATAAATTCGCAACTTTTCAACTCAGGCAACAGAAACACGGCCCTTGTCAGGGCCTCAGAACCCCATTCAAAGAGAGTTGAGATATAGACACACTTGCTTCTGAAACTGCAAAACAATAGAATTTATAAATATTGGCCAGAAAAATTATAACTCACACTTTATAACTACCTGCAACTAACCTAATCTATTATCTGCAACTAATCCACTATGTACCTATGTACAACAAGAACTACAATGAAGCTAACCTACCCCGTACACTGAATATGTTTACACATAATCGGTCTGCCGTGTTGCAGTTCGGCTCAAATTAACTGTTAATATTTCGTTTATTGAATGTCCAACGTGCTTGCTAGGTTTAACATGGCAAATAGAGATTTATATATGAATACTATTAAAAAATGTTGCTCATTTTCACCAGAACGCGGCTTTTCAAGCAACGCCATGTTGAGCCGGTGCGTGGTAATGAAAATGCGATGAGCTCAAGACAAATTTCAATCAAATATACTCTATAGTTGGCAAATTTATTTGTCCGTCCTGAAAAGACCGGGTTTTAGTAGTTAACGGAGGGAACATGGTTCGCGATTGAAATTTTCTTCTCGGTCTTCTTGGGCAGCAGGACGGCCTGAGTGTTTGGCAGCACGTAATACTACGATAAAAATTGACCTTTGCAACCGTCTTCCACTCGAATTTGTACAGACTAAACATTGAACATATAACGAATTACAACGAATAACTTAACCACCTAACACCAAGTGGACCAGTTTGGACATTTTCGTGGTGCAAAAAGATACTCAGGCTGGAGCGGGAATCGAACCCTCACTTCATGACAATGAACGACGGGTGACGCCGCTAGCCACTTGACCACGAAGATGATGTGGGCGATTGATTTGGCCATTTTTTCCGGGACCCGCCTTTTTTA
The DNA here is from genome assembly GCA_024533555.2 of Aedes koreicus. Taxonomy (NCBI): domain Eukaryota; kingdom Metazoa; phylum Arthropoda; class Insecta; order Diptera; family Culicidae; genus Aedes; species Aedes koreicus. The sequence goes on along the minus strand of JAHHFK020004741.1, from coordinate 213,747 downwards.
CGCCATATTGAGCCGGTGCGTGGTAATGAAAATTTCGATGAGCTCAAGAGAAATTTCTATCAAACATACTCTTTAGTTGGCAACTCGATTTGATAGTCCTGAAAGGACGGATTTTAGTTGATAAAATGGTTCGCGATTGAAATTTTCTTCAGTCTTCTTGGGCTGTAGACACCACTCTGTGAAATGGTCACACCGGAGAAAAGTTTGTTCAGCTCCTCGTCGTTGCGGATGGCTAGCTGCAGGTGACGTGGATGATTCTTCTTAGTCTGGTCTTCTTGTGTTCACGGGCGGCGTTTTCTACCAACGTGCTCCGCAAACACGTCTGTCGCATGCGAGAGCTGATGATTGGTCGATCGTCCCTACATGTTTGATAATCGCTGGCACGGTAACTGTGGCAGTATTAACCAATCAGAGCGAGGCGCAAACATGATGTCATTTTCGACCAATAGCTTTGTGCGTTTAGACATTTTTCTTTTAAATACATTTTAATTAGTTTAAACAAACGTTATGACTTAAGGAACAGGGATTCAGCTTTGATGTTCTACCTTGCAAATGAAATACTTATCCTAAAATTTCTGTGGGCCAGAGAGGAGATATTATCGTTCAAAGTCTCCAAACCCGCGTAACGCTTGCGATTTCAGAAATTTTAGAACGGTGCCCCTATACAGGTATAGAAAAGAGAGAAGTAAGCCCTACGTCAAAAAAACGGATGACAAAATACGATGAGTGTTAATTCGCAAATAAAATTGTTGGAATTGGGCAACGAATATGAGCTCAGTATCACCAACAAAGCGAAAAAGTGAACGATAAGTATTAGATTAATAATAATTATTCGGTTTTCTAATGTCTAATCTCCTTTCTTTCAAACGCATAGGACGAATATACATTGTTTTCATGGGTAAACGTTTGTCTGACAGCAATTCCTATACTTTCTATGCGCTTGAAAGAGAAAAGAGATTAGACGTCAGAACACACGTTGCTATCGTTGCTATGCTACACACTTCGCGAATGAGCCAAGATATTCATAGAAGGTAAATCAATTGACACACTCTAGAATTTCACAGATCGTAATGGATGAACACGCTAAGATAGGAATAACTAGAGGTCGAGGATAATCACACACAATCTAAATTATGAATAATCATGTGAACTTAAATTCCCGGTTTTTTTAAATTCCCGGTTTTCTCGGTTCTGTGGCCACCCTGTACATGGTATTGAACAGAAATTCAAACTACCTTTTCGAACAATGTACCGGCAGCACGGCCCGAAGGTAAACACAACACGGAAGTGGTGGAGAGCGTACGAACGAGGGAAACCGTTAAGTTTAGAATAAATTAAGTTGTTGAAACCTATTCCGACCGCTACGATTATTTAATACGACTCGTTCATTCCGAAATTGTCCGCGCGTTAAGAATTAAGCTTGGAAGATCTGAATTTATACAGTCCACCCTGAGTCAGTTCTTCCGACCGAACATACCTACTGATTCATTTTCCAATCAGAATAGCATGAGAGTACCGGCAGAAGTATAAAACAAATTATAAATCTGGTTGTAATAACATTGTTGGTTATGAAAACACGTCAATTTAAATCCAAAATAACGTATATTAATGATTTTCTAGGCATTGTAATAAAAGTATCACGATTAACTATTTTTATTCGCTAACTGACTGAACAGTTAAAAGTTCATCCAAACTATGCTACGCTTTTGTAATGTGTTTGTACAGTTCTTGAATTATAGAAATGAGCCTGTGCACGCGGCTATAATTGTTTTGTTTTTTGTTTTGTCTTTTTGACTTTTACTGTGAGCCGTGTTTTGGTGTTGTCTCACTCACTCTCACAGGACGCTTAAAAACATGGCTCACAGTATTGCTGTTTGCAGTTAAAATTGGACTCCGACAAAAACAGAAAAAGTTTGATAAAAGTGCACGTTTACGTCAAATCTTTTCCTGTCTTCAGTAAACTTATATTGCTGATTGCAGTTAAAAATGGACTCCGACAAAAACAGAAAAAGTGTGATAAAAGTGCACGTTTACGTCAAATCGTTTCCTGCCTTCAGTGAACTTACACGCTCATTCGGATTTACCCAAAATTTAGTAACTTGTACCCATTTTCATAAAACAGGCTGAAATGTGAAGCCATGGGTAAGGCAATTTAGGAAAGTGGGTAAATCTCACTCGGTTCTTCATAAATCTGGTTCAATTCTTAATTAAGCTGTTAGACTATAGTGAAAAAAAAACCCGGTAGCGTCAGTCGCCATTTTTCCAAAGTGAGGTGTAGAATTTAAAAAATTTTAAGTTAAAAACGATCAGTCAGTTAATGGAGCAGATGGCAGCGGATTGCAGCGGAGTGGATATGGAAACGTACAACAAATTGAAAGGTATTATAATTTTTGATCTATTTTCTAATAATTATCCAAAAAAAAATCCATTCTAGTAATTTGATTTGTTCAATCAACGAAACCAACCACTTTCAACAGAGCCTGTTCGAGCTGATCGGACTGACGACCAAGGAAGTCCCGCGATGCGTGACCAATGGGCACCAGCACCGGGTTCTGGACACCGTGATGAGTGTTGTCGAACTTCAACTGCTGGAGAAGAGCAAGATGATTTCGCTCGCGGATGCCGTACAGGGATTGGGCTATTATCTGGTAAACTCGCTCGCTGGATGTATATGTGTATGTGTGCATGTGTGTATCTATGAAAGAATCTATGAAATTTATGAATTTATGAATGAATGATGTACTCGATTTTCCAACTACGGCTTTCCAACTGGGAAGAAATAAAAAATTCCAGTAACTCGAATTTTAATCGAAGGTGAACATTATTGAGCATGTATAACCATAGTACAAATAAAATATTGTAAATCCAAAGTTGACAATCCCTTTTTTTTAAAGGAATAAATGTTATCGAATAGTTTAATCTCATGTTCACCATACAACCCTTACATAAACACATATTGGTAATGTATGCCATATTGTCATTGAAAGGTTTTTTATAGTCTGCACTCAGTCTGGATTTTAAACCAACTTTTTGGCATAGAGTACAGCAAAAATTTTGTTAGTGAAAATTGCCATTTTTTTATGGTAACCTAACTTAACCGCCTATTCAGCATATTGTTATTTGGCCTTTTACCATCTGACATATTGTTAAACCTATATAGGAAATTAGTTTATAGTTGTCAACTATAAGGGTAAATGTCTTAACAATCACGGAAATGATCGTCAACAATAAGGGAAATGGTCCAAGAATGGTTTGTGATTATGCGTGTCGATCCCTGCAAAACTGATGAAATACTAATGGCTGACCCACAATTGGTACGTCGCGGATGCGTTGACGTAAATTTGACAGAAAACCTATGGAAAAACTGTCTAATTCACGCAAACGCATCCGCAACGTATCAATTGTGGACCAGCCACAGCGCTGCTAACGTACCAATGACGTCTATATAAGGTCTGGGGCAACACACTGCTTGCTTGTATTGGAAGCAAAAATAGAGAAAACATTGCTGAGCCGACAAGTGATGACGTACCACTATTCAACTTTCTATGGGCGATAAAAAAAATCGGTTCAAATGTTTAATGTAAATACTGGATTGTGGAAATAATCATGATACAAATGCCATTTATTGAGCACAAGCATTTTCTCCCTATAACATGGGTCATTTATAGTGAATTTAACTGAGGTCATTGAATTTTTACCACATTAACTTACAGACGCTGGGACTTGACAATCGATAAGCGATATAGAGATATAGAGCCAATTTTCCATCATCGATAGACTGGAATTGGTTGAAAAATTAAGATTTATAGCGCACACAATAAACAATGACGGAGCGAACGAATCAAAAAAATAGTATGACGTAGCACTTTCCGAACTCTTGTGTAGCGTGCGCAAGGGGTGCGGTGGTGTAAGTGTCATGAGCGAATTTTGCTCACTTCACTAATATTGTTGTGGCTACTGGGCCAGACCTTATATACACGTCATTGCTAACGTACCGCAACTACGAGTATTTACCAGTTACAATGGGGAGCGCAACGGCGCGTTGCGGCAACTTTTGACAAAATATATGAATTACCTGTCAAAAGCTGCCGCAACGCGCCGTTGCGCTCCCCATTGTAGCTGGGCCTTAATATTGAGCAAAACCAAATATTGCATGTAATTTTCCCCACCACCTCCATTCCCCACCCCACAGTTTTTTTTTTTTTTTTTTTTTTTTTTTCCCCCCCCCCCACCCCCTTTTCCCCCCTTTTAAATAAATAAATTTTTTTTTTTCTTAAACATAGGCCAAACCTTCATGAAATTAATTCAATTTTAAAATACCAAAAATTTTTTTTGTTACAGCATGCACAACCGAACCGTTCGTTGCTCATAAGTAGTATGGGTGCAAAGCGTGTGGATTTATTAAACGTCACTAGGTTGTCAACAGTTCACCTTAGTGCGGGGTATATTTCACGGAGCAAATTTTCTAATCTTATCTTGAGCTCGTAAAAGCAGATGTTATGCATTGTTTTAATATGAATCAAAGTTACCATTGATAAGTTGAGTATGATGAAGTGTAGCCGTACTTTTGTCTAACAGCAATGGGTATCTGAACCTGTTTGTAAAAAATAGTGTGATACAAAAGGTTGTTCGATTACGTGCAATTTGAAAATAATTCAAAAGTTTCGTAGAGCTGTGATGAATCCAAGAATTGTGATAATCGGCGCTGGCGCTGCTGGGGTAGCCACTGCTACAAGATTGATCGAGAAAGGTTACACAAATTTGACGATACTGGAAGCAGAAGACCGTATCGGAGGTCGAATTTATACAACTCCCTTCGCTGCAAATGTAGTAGACATGGGAGCTCAGTGGTACGTTTATTGCAAATTTGTTAAATTTTAACTCTCTATAGATAGATTTGTCTTTCAAGGTGTCACGGAGAGAAGAACAATTCATGCTATGAGTTGGGTTTGAAGCACAACGTGTTCGGTTCGAATGGTTTCAAGTATGAAGACTTTGAACTGACGAAATCAAACGGAGAAAAGGTTCCGAAAGAACAAAGTCAAAAGCTTATGAGCGCCATGTGGTCTATTTTGGCTTCTCATAAAAACGAACTTAGTCGCTACCGTGGCTCGTTGGGTTCATTTGTCGTGGAGAAGTTCCGAACATTGTTGGAGACCCCAGATTACGCTGATGTGGATCACGAGACTGCTTATCAGTTTTTGGAGTTCTTCCACAAATTTGAAAACTCTATTGAATCTTCCGACAGCTGGTTCGATACATCCGGACCGGGTTATCTGCACTACTGGGAGTGTGATGGAGATCATCTTTTGAACTGGAAGGATAGAGGATATATCACTGTGCTGGATATATTGATGGTATGTAGTACTACTGGGTCAAATGGTTGCAACGGTAGGGTGTAATAATATATCTCGACATATTTCATTCGCAGAAACGCTACCCTTCTCCAAATTCTCCCAACGCCATAAACCTGGAAGATTATACTCATTTCAAGAAAACAGTAGCCAACATCTGCTGGAACTCCGGTCCGGACCATATAGTTTCTGTCCGATGTACTGATAATAGCATTTATGACGTAGACCATGCCATCTGCACGGTGTCACTGGGCGTCCTTAAGGAACGTCACGAAACACTTTTCTCACCACAACTTCCTCTTATGAAGAAGAATGCTATTAAAGGTCTTTCAATAGGTACCGTGAATAAACTGTATCTAGAATTTACGAAACCATTCTGGCCGACCGAATGGCAGGGACTGAGTCTTCTATGGAATCAATTCGATCTGGAAGAAATTCGAGCATCCGAAAAAAGTTGGATGGAAGACGTATTCGGCTTTTATCCTGTCGAATTTCAACCAAATATTATATGCGGTTGGATTTCCGGTCCGAATTCACGTCGGATGGAGCGCCTCAGTGAACACGAAGTTCAAGAAGCATGCATGTTTTTATTAAGAAAGTTTATGAAAAACGTTGTCATTCCCGAACCGGTGTCTTTTCGACGTACCCAATGGTATTCGAATCCTAACTTCCGAGGATCGTATAGTTTCCGCTCGGTATCAACGGATTTGCTAAATACTTCGGCGGCACACTTGGCACAACCGCTGTGCAATGCTATAGGGATTCCTGTTGTGCAATTTGCCGGCGAAGCGACGCATGATCATTACTACTCGACAGTGCACGGAGCCATCGAGACAGGCTGGCGTGAGGCGGACAGACTTGTTGGACTGTATCAAAGGTATGTCTTGTCTAGTTTGCATGTTCGCATTCTTGTGTCGATGTCTATTCCGCTTCAGTGGTATAATTAAAGCTTAAACATTTATTTGTTTCACATGATTGGCATAAAACGAATCTCGAGATCGCTATTGCAAATGCGATTTTTATGTCGAAAACGACAACTTAAAAAAACCCAGGGGTACGGCCTGGTCTGGAAACCCATGGTAACTTAAATAACTTTGACGTAACCAGAAAATTTGTAGATCATCATGATACTGCTGATATTAAATATGCACTCGTTAACCATTACCATGTTACGGATAGTTTTTCAACTAATTTGCCTACCTCCCGAAGGCCTTAGCCACTCAAACGGGAGAGGAACAAAAAGCCGAATAACAAAAGGCCGAACAAAACAAGGCCGAAACACAAAAGGCCGAAAATGTATGTAGCTACCACAAAAGGCCGAAACTCAAATAAGGCCGAAACCACAGAAAAGTGAACATTCTTTAAATCTTCAGTCAGCCATTAAATTACCCTATAAGGGAAAAAACCACAGTTAGCATTAATTATTTATTTCCAGTTTCGGTAGTTGACATCAATAAAATAGTAGTAGAAAAAGTAAAAAAAAAAATTAAAACAAACATCATGTTAGACTCGCTTTGGTCTAGATGATAGTAACAGAGCAATACTCTCAACAAAATCGTCATCTGCGATAGCATCACTTTAAGAGTTAGCATGCTACTCGGAGTTAGTTCGAGCTCTCATTAAACAGACCCATAAGGAAGCTCAGCATTTTTCATTCAATTTTTCATTTTGATCCTCAAGACATTCGCGATTAAAACATAGTATAAGTTTATTAATTCCGCTAAATTCTAATATAAACGCACGGAATTCTCGTTTTAATAAATAATACTCGTTTGATATTCTGGAAATACTTTACAAAGTTTTCTTAGATCAGGCATGAAAAATCTAAATTGCTTGTAGACTAAATGAAATAACTAAAATGTTGTAAAAATAGATTGCAATAACTGACTTTAAAATTGTGCTCAACGAGGAAAGGCCGAAAAAAATCGGCAGAGCGACCGAGTGGACCGGAGCAAGCGCGCGCTTGCTCCGGTCCATTCGGTCGCTCTGCCGATTTTTTCGGCCATTCGTGATTCGGCCTTTTGTGATTCGGCCTTTTATGTACTTCGGCCTTCTGTGGTTTCGGCATTTTGTGATTCGGCCTTTTATGATTCGGCCTTTCGTAGTAATTCCACTCAAACATATTTCTCAAGATGTTGTAAGACGATGAGGATGTTGGATCATCAACCGTAGCAACATTAAAGAAAAAATATACTAAATAGTTTAATAATAAACATACCAGCTTAGGTATTTGCATAGCAATCTTCAAAGTAAAAGAGTACAAAAACTAAACAAAAGTAAGCACCAACTTTTTGCAAGTCTGAAATATTTAACGCTCCCTGGCTAAACAGTTTTACGCATGACTTCTGTTCTTACAGTTTTATTTTCTCTCTTTTCTTTCATTTACACAGGAAAGCACAACTCTAAAAACGTGTTCTTAGTTGCTATACGATAACCCCATTTCAAAACCTGGTTTATCGATGTGTTTCTATGATTACTTTTACCGTATCCTACTTCCATAATGACTGCTGACGGTTATAGACACCAGCATACATTCCTGCTTCCATTGAACAATTTTATCAAATAGGAGTAAGCTTACGATTATTTGCAATAAAACAACAGAGGAAGACATAAATCCATGAATGCTCCTAAAGACAGAGTATTACTTGAAAAAAAAAAAAAGAATTCCGTTACAGTCCCAAGGCCGATATTTCAAATAATAAAAGATTCTGTTTTTCTCACCAGCCCGTTGCAGCAACAGGTGGATTTAGATGTTGATGTGTTAATTCTGGGTGCCGGAATAGCGGGACTAGGAGCAGCAAAAGCATTATCAAATTCAGGAAAGACCTTCGTTCTACTAGAAGCTCAGTCTGTGGCTGGTGGAAGGATTAAAACATTGCCGATGCAAATCTCTACCGGAACAGCAAGAGAAGGAGACATGATTGATTCAGGAGCACAATGGCTGCATGGCAAGCAGAATGCGTTGCACAAAACTGCCGAGAAGTATGATTTGCTGCATGAAGAACTGTCTGAGGAGGGTTTGGGCGAGTACATCAGGGATGATGGTTACAGAATGGATGATTTCGTTGTTAAAAAGGTCGATTTTCTAATCGGACAGATTTTGGAAGAATGTGAAGAATTTGCCCAAAAAGGTAGGGTGCACTTTCCCGCTTCTGTAGAAATGTTCCTAAGAGAAGAGTTCAAGAAAAGAATAGATAAATGTTTCACCTTTGAAGAGCAAAAATTAGCCTATCAGTTGTTAGATTGGCATATTCGGTTTCAAGTTATAGACAATTCTTGTCTCACATTATCAGACGTTTCCGCTAAATTGTGGGGTAGTTATTCCTTCAATGGAGAAAGCTGTCAAGCCCACATCAATATGAAGTATGGCTTCCAGTCCCTTATAAATTGTTTAATTAGGAACATTGGAGCAGAGAAAATACTATATAAAAAAGAAGTCAACGAAATACGATGGAAAGATCAAGAATCAAGCGTGCTTGTAAGATGTTCGGATGGAAGCACCTACAGATGCCAGCACCTTATCGTAACCTTTTCTTTGGGGGTTCTCAAAGCAACGCTCAATAGACTTTTTCATCCTGCGCTACCCAAATCCTATCATAGATCCATACGCAACATTGGATTCGGTACGATCGACAAAATATTCTTGCAGTTCGAGGAAGCCTGGTGGGAAGAAGCAAACGGTTTCCAATTTATTTGGAGAGACGATTTAGAGAATGATTCTCATTGGACCAGGTATCTTTCTGGATTTGATATTGTCAAGCCTGGACCGCCAAACACGCTTCTGGGATGGATCGGAAGCTATGGGGCGATGGAAATGGAAAAACTTTCCGATGAACAGATCGTTAATGATTGCATTTTTTTGTTGGAAAAGTTTTTGAGGAAAAAAGTACCCCGCCCGATAAGCTATTTTTGGTAAGCATTCATTTTTGAATATCAAACAGTGAAATATTTGAATCATTTCCCATTTTAGCACCAGGTGGAACTCGAATCCATACATACGGGGCTCTTACAGTTATACTTCAGTCAACTGCGATTTCGAACCGTCATTCTTGACTGCCATCCAGGAAACACTCGTATGTGATCATTACAATAAATCTACCGGAGAACTGGAAATTAATTCAATAGTTGAAAATCCAACAATACGAAATTTAGCAGCCACCATACGTTTTGCTGGGGAAGCATGTCACGGGAAGTACTTTTCGACAGTCCACGGAGCATTTCTTTCCGGAATTGAACAAACTGAAAAACTGCTTCGAACTTTTCCTACCAAATCATATCATGAAATATGCGTTCAAGATGCTAAACAACCAGATGAAATTAAACACCAAAAATAAACGCAAAGGAACATGGTAAACACATACCTTTCATTGTCACCGAAACCATCCTGGTAGATGTTTTGCCTGAAGTTTCACAATGCCACATCAAACACAACATTCACTAGTTGCTGAGTTTAGTTTTCATAACCTGTTGCAATCAACACAAAACTAGAGTTGATAACATGTATAAATAATATAGAGATCCTGCACAAAACTAAAAATGACAAAATTTAAATTTTTCAAATTCTTCTTCCTCTTCTTCTTTGCGGGGTGGCGAGGCTACACGCTTAGAAAAAAGTACCCAGCGGAGCAGTTAAGTGTGGGAAGCCAACGTTGGGTATAATCATGTTAACCTACCGTTGGGTACAAATGACTTACTTTTGGGTAGAATTTAACCCAGAAGTAAGTTATTTGTACCCAGCGGTAGGTTAACATGATTATCGGCTTCACTCTTGGCGTGACTCTTTATAGGGACCCTACCAGATTCCACATATATAATTTTTCTTTTGTTAGTCGAGGCGCCCACTGATGTAGCGGAAGTGTGGCATCACATAACATGTCAAAATATCGAGTCTTGTGGGGCGTGAGGCGAACGTCGACAAGATACCCTAATAAAAAATTACCTTAATCGAACGATATCACTAATCCTCCAACCATTTCTTTAATGGTTTGGATGATACCCCAAATAGGTCGTTAAGAAAAATAACCATATGAAATTTATTAGGGTATTTTGGCAGTTTTTACACGCGAGTCAAAGTGTTAACATCGCAATCCAAGAGTCCTCGATAATCGAAAGTGTATCTTCGGTATTTTTCTGCAGAACTCGTGAAAGATATCCAAAGTATCGACAAAATTGATCAAAGCTTCAGAAGCTAATCCTTTACCGCCAGGTGGTTAAAACATATCACCAAAAACCAGGGGGTGCGACTCTATCTCAGACCCCCCCCCCCCCCTCCCCCCCCCCCCCCCTCCTCCCCCATAGCCAAAGCCTCCATCTGCGTATGTGGATATTTTTGCTCCGCCGTAGATAGTGCTTTTGAAGCACATGCAATAACCCTTGGTTTAGAGTCGGTGTCAAACTGAACTAAAACAGCTCCTAACCCTTGCGGCGAAGCATCAACGTACAGTTTCATCATTCTGATTATAATATCCCAGGGTTTTGATATTTGTCAAGGCGTCGCATCTTAGGTAATCAAACTCCTGGTCCAACTCCTCAGACCAGTAGAACCGTTCTGATCTCGCAAGTTCTTTTAGCCGCCATGTTTTATTTACCCGATTAGGAATAAACCTGTTAATGAAGTTGATCAGACCCATTTGCTGACAAGTTGAATCCCAAAAACTACACATCTTGTTTGTTAAACGAGCATTTACTTTGATTAATCTTGACGTTGTGATCTTCAAGACGTTTCAATACTTCTGCTAGGTATCGTGCTCCTCTTATGTTTTGCCAAACACTAGTACATCGTCCAAATAGTTTACAGTGCCCTTACATTCTGACAATACAACGGACTGCATAATCTCTTGAAAAATGTCCGGGCCGTTGCATAAGCCAAAAGGGGGTCCGACGGCATCTGTATAATGCATACCCTGAGAAAAAAAATTGTCGAATGTCTGCACCGTTCATTTAGCATTCTTAAGATCGATGGTTGAAAACCATTTTGCTCCATGCAACTCTAGTAGTATGGATTCAAAAGTTGGCATTTTAAATGGCGTTCTGTAAATGCATTTGTTCGGGCCTCTCAAATCGATGACTAAGCGAATGTCATTCTTTCCTTTTGGTAGTACTAACGACGATGAGCAGAAAGATCTATCCATGTGTTCAGTAATCAGTCGATGATTCCAGTTGACAAGAGCTCATTGAGTTTCTGCTGGGCCAATCTTTTGAACCCTACCGGGATATGCGTATAAACATTTCTAGCTGGAGGTAACTCCGTATTATATCGTAGGAGTACAGGTGGAACGTTAAATTTCTAGTACTCTTCTGAGGCTGAAGCAGATAGAGCATTTACTGTACGAGCTCACACTTTCAGATACTGCCATATCCTCCAATAGGAACTCTTAGCCCAACGTCTAATAAGCTGTACCGGGCTGCTGTGTTAAAGCTCAAAACGATCGGCACTCCTCAACAACGTAAAACTTTTTCAGACATTCGGGTCTCTCTTTATAAACATATAGTTTAGCCGAGAACGTTGCTATCATGTTAATTTCTCCTGGTGAAGCATTCACACGCAATGTTTTTTTTCCGATGAATAACATACATCATGCAGCTTGTTGACAGTGGTTTTATTCTGAGCTATCTTGTCCCATACTCGCTTTTCGATTGTGTTCACTTGAGCCCCGGAATCAATGAAAAAAATGACACATGTTCCGGCTACACGGGCACCAACATAAGCATCTTCTTCTGTAGGTGGATTGAAACTAGGCACAGCACAATCTGCCGCTGATATCCTCCTCTTCCTCGCAGAGCTCATATGATTCATGGTGGCTAATAGAGAATCATCCGGTGGAGCCTGGTGTTCGTTGAAAGGAGCATTTCGTCTGTCTTGAATGTTTTTCGTATTGTTGACCTCCATGGCCATGGTGCGAAGCAACTGGGCTTTTTCGGACCTCAAGGTAGCTAATTCGTTTTTAACTGCCAACAGTTCTTCAAATAACAACTTCTTCGGGACCTTGCTCTTTGATTTGGATTTGGTTATTTTAACGAGAGAGATGCACACATTTTTTTTTTTTATAACTCACACCCAAAAAATCAATGTAAATTTTCAGGATACTGCCTCAACTACAGTACCTTTTATAGTTTGGACCCTCTGCCACGACCGTCCACCCCCCCCTTTCCTTTTTTTTTTTTTTCTTTACCCAAAACCCCGCTACAGTTTCTTCGTAAATATTTTCAAATAAGAATGATGCTTACCGATTGAGACGATGTGGTTTTACTAACAACTGCGCTATTGTCGTGATTTTCGTGGTTGGGAGCTCTAACGAACCGGTTTGCTTCCAGATGGTCCATTGTAAGCCATTGCTGTTGAACCACCGTCCGCCAAGTCGAACGCCAACTCTCAAAATCGTTCGCTTGGGGTGACTGGTTTGATACCGTCGTTACCACTGTTGCTGCTGTCTGTGGAATTCAATTCCCTGTCGGACATCGTTGCTTGAATGCGTTTTTTTGAACGCGAAGCTAAAAGTTGATGCTGGTACCTCCGTCGCTGGCAAAGTTCGTTACAAGAATGACCTGAACAAACACAGGTAGCTCGTATCTAAAACTATGCGTTGCCTTGGTTTTGTTTATTCGTGAAAAATCTGGAAATTTTTTACATAGCTTACTACAGTCTTGTTTCATTTCACGCAAAATTCATTTTACTTATATTGAATCATTATACCCAAATCTATGGCTTAGGTAACACAAATCTTGCAAATCATTTTATTATTTACTTTACACATACTCTATATACTACAATTCAGTCAACCTAGTTCTCTACAATACCCTTGTCCCCTACTCTCTTATTTTAGTGAATAATTAGAATTATATTTTAACATAGACTTCGGTTTTGATTTATTCTAGAATAATTTAAAATTTTATTTTATTATTTCTTCAGTATGTAATTCCAGTCAGACTTGCGTGGCCGTCCATTTACATTTTTGTCCGTTTTCAGATGTTCTTGTGTAGTTTGGCTATCGTCCATTATTAGAAAATGCTGTACAGTATCATGTCTTTGAATCTGTTTGGTTTTCTTATCGTTCTCTTTGGCCGCTGATGTATTTCTGTATCGTCTTCTATCGTGTGCTCAAGTTCAATTGCTTGTATCATTTTCTGGTTCTGCGTCTGTGATTTCCAATTCAGTGGTTTCGTGGGTCGACCGGTCAGCTTGCTTTTGAAGACATTCTGGAACCTTCTTAACGTCCTGAACGTTTCGAGACAACTGAACGCCTCGTTCACTACGAACAACCAACTTTGCTCCATTTCTAGCAATTATCAAGAATCTCTCTACGGAAAATTATGGGTCAGACTTATGTTTCTTCTGAATCGCGATTAAAACTGTATCGCCCACTTGAAGAGTTGACTCTCTAGCCCCTCTTTGGCTGTCTGCATATTTCTTGCTTTCAAGTTTGGAATTAGCGTCTTTCTCCTTGATATCAGTCCGATCCAACTGTTCAGTAGACTTTTAATCCCAAAGGCTGGGGAATGTCCCACGGAACTTCCATCTCCCTAAGAATTCAAAGGGTGTAACCCCAAAGCGCGATAAAGGCCTTACTTTGTCATGGATGTGGACATACTGCTCAAGTGCTGTTCACAAATTGATATCGTCCAATTTTGAAGCTGCCAATGTATGTTTGATTCCAATGTTTTGTCTTTCTACCGCGATTGGGCACTCAACGGGATCGATTTTTGTATCTTGATACCTCTGTCTTTTCATGTCTTGATAAACTTATCACTCTGGAGAGGTGGTCCATTACCGCTCTGTATTGACAAAGGATAACCTCACGCTTCAAAAATGTCAGTAAGGAGTTAGTAGTATCAACATCGATGTTGTTTACTAAAATAGATGTCAACAACCACCAAGAATTCTCCGTAACCGAAATCTTTGTCAGTAAAATAATCTATTTACAAGATTTCCCACGGTCCTAGTGGCAATTCTCTAGTTGTCAGTGGTAGTGGAGCGTTTTTCTTCGTTAGTCTGAGACATGTTTCGCACTTGTCTATATGTTTATGTACCTCCTTACTCATTCCAGGTCACCAGAAGTGGTTTCGAAGGATTCGCTTCATTGATGATGCCCCTATGTGGCCCTGGTGAGCTTATTCCATAGCTTTTTTTCGTAAGCTGAATGGCAGTATTACTCGATCTTTCTTGAAAATCAAAGCACCCAACACTCTCAAATATTTAGCTTGGCATTCGTAAGCTCGTAACTCTATATTCCATGTGCCGGAAATCATGGATTCCCTTATTTCCGTCTGTTCTTTGTCATTCTCGGCTTCCAATTCAATTTCGTTCCAACTCATCTCCATATTTCCCATGTCGAAGACAGATAATAAATGTTCTTCTGAAGAATCGTCGAATGATTCAGCTGGTTCATTGTCGATAACTAATCTTGATAGCGCGTCTGCGATGTTCATGTCACCTGGAACACACTCAACTTTAAAGTCATATGGCTGTAACCTGAGGGCCCACCCTTCTGCTCGTGAAACAGATCGTTTTCCAATCCGATGCATGCATCCAAAATAAATTCGTTAGACTTGGCGACTGATCTAATCTTAAAGGTTGTACTCATCAGGTTATTGGAGAACCTTTCCACACCCCAGACCATAGCCAAAGCCTCCATCTGCGTATGTGGATATTTTTGCTCCGCCGTAGATAGTGCTTTTGAAGCACATGCAATAACCCTTGGTTTAGAGTCGGTGTCAAACTGAACTAAAACAGCTCCTAACCCTTGCGGCGAAGCATCAACGTACAGTTTCATCATTCTGATTATAATATCCCAGGGTTTTGATATTTGTCAAGGCGTCGCATCTTAGGTAATCAAACTCCTGGTCCAACTCCTCAGACCAGTAGAACCGTTCTGATCTCGCAAGTTCTTTTAGCCGCCATGTTTTATTTACCCGATTAGGAATAAACCTGTCAATGAAGTTGATCAGACCCATTTGCTGACAAGTTGAATCCCAAAAAACTACACATCTTGTTTGTAAAACGAGCATTTACTTTGATTAATCTTGACGTTGTGATCTTCAAGACGTTTCAATACTTCTGCTAGGTATCGTGCTCCTCTTTTGTTTTGCCAAACACTAGTACATCGTCCAAATAGTTTACAGTGCCCTTACATTCTGACAATACAACGGACTGCATAATCTCTTGAAAAATGTCCGGGCCGTTGCATAAGCCAAAAGGGGGTCGACGGCATCTGTATAATGCATACCCTGAGAAAAAAATTGTCGAATGTCTGCAACGTTCATTTAGGATGACATGGAAGAAAGCATTCTTAAGATCGATGGTTGAAAACCATTTTGCTCCATGCAACTCTAGTAGTATGGATTCAAAAGTTGGCATTTTAAATGGCGTTCTGTAAATGCATTTGTTCGGGCCTCTCAAATCGATGACTAAGCGAATGTCATTCTTTCCTTTTGGTAGTACTAACGACGATGAGCAGAAAGATCTATCCATGTGTTCAGTAACCAGTTCGATGATTCCAGTTGACAAGAGCTCATTGAGTTTCTGCTGGGCCAATCTTTTGAACCCTAC
This sequence comes from Aedes koreicus, assembly GCA_024533555.2. Taxonomy (NCBI): domain Eukaryota; kingdom Metazoa; phylum Arthropoda; class Insecta; order Diptera; family Culicidae; genus Aedes; species Aedes koreicus. The sequence goes on along the minus strand of JAHHFK020004741.1, from coordinate 197,847 downwards.
CGGGATATGCGTATAAACATTTCTAGCTGGAGGTAACTCCGTATTATATCGTAGGAGTACAGGTGGAACGTTAAATTTCTGGAACTCTTCTGAGGCTGAAGCAGATAGAGCATTTACTGTACGAGCTCACACTTTCAGATACTGCCATATCCTCCAATAGGAACTCTTAGCCCAACGTCTAATAAGCTGTACCGGGCTGCTGTGTTAAAGCTCAATAACGATCGGCACTCCTCAACAACGTAAAACTTTTCCAGACATTCGGGTCTCTCTTTAGAAACATATAGTTTAGCCGAGAACGTTGCTATCATGTTAATTTCTCCTGGTGAAGCATTCACACGCAATGTTTTTTTCCGATGAATAACATACATCATGCAGCTTGTTGACAGTGGTTTTATTCTGAGCTATCTTGTCCCATACTCGCTTTTCGATTGTGTTCACTTGAGCCCCGGAATCAATGAAAAAAATGACACATGTTCCGGCTACACGGGCACCAACATAAGCATCTTCTTCTGTAGGTGGATCGAAACTAGGCACAGCACAATCTGCCGCTGATATCCTCCTCTTCCTCGCAGAGCTCATATGATTCATGGTGGCTAATAGAGAATCATCCGGTGGAGCCTGGTGTTCGTTGAAAGGAGCATTTCGTCTGTCTTGAACGTTTTCCGTATTGTTGACCTCCATGGCCATGGTGCGAAGCAACTGGGCTTTTTCGGACCTCAAGGTAGCTAATTCGTTTTTAACTGCCAACAGTTCTTCAAATAGCAACTTCTTCGGGACCTTGCTCTTTGATTTGGATTTGGTTTTTTTAACGAGAGAGATGCACACATTTTTTTTTTATAACTCACACCCAAAAAATCAATGTAAATTTTCAGGATACTGCCTCAACTACAGTACCTTTTATAGCTTGGACCCTCTGCCACGACCGTCAGAGACCAATAAAATTTCAGGATACTGCCTCGACTACAGCTCCTTTCATACATTTACTTCTTTTTTTTTTTTAGGCGCTCTGATTTGATCATCAGTGGCCATTTGAGGAAACTGCCTCGACTACAGTTCCTTCGATAAATATTTTCAAATAAGAATGATGCTTACCGATTGGGAGACGATGTGGTTTTACTAACAACTGCGCCATTGTCGTGATTTTCGTGGTTGGGAGCTCTAACGAACCGGTTTGCTTCCAGATGGTCCATTGTAAGCCATTGCTGTTGAACCACCGCCCGCCAAGTCGAACGCCAACTCTCAAAATCGTTCGCTTGGGGTGACTGGTTTGATACCGTCGTTACCACTGTTGCTGCTGTTGCGGGACACCCGTTTATCACGGCGATCGTCTGTGGAATTCAATTCCCTGTCGGACACCGTTGCTTGAATGCGTTTTTTGAACGCGAAGCTAAAAGTTGATGCTGGTACCTCCGTCGCTGGCAAAGTTCGTTACAAGAATGACCTGAACAAACACAGGTAGCTCGTATCTAAAACTATGCGTTGCCTTGGTTTTGTTTATTCGTGGAAAATCTGGAAATTTTTTACATAGCTTACTACAGTCTTGTTTCATTTCACGCTAAAATCATTTTACTTATATTGAATCATTATACCCAAATCTATGGGTTAGGTAACACTCTAAAATCTTGCAAATCATTTTATTATTTACTTTACACATACTCTATATACTACAATTCAGTCAACCTAATTCTCTATATAAAGGAAAAGCCCAATCAGGACTACACCTACACCGACAAAGATGGCAGACTCTATCGTGTCTATGTAGAGCTCATCAACACAGACCACGAAGGAAGTATCAACAAAATATCTGTCGGAAGAATGCTTAGAAAAATATTCGGAACATCCACCCACGTCACGGAAATAAAAAACGCTGGAAAAAGGAAGGTATTAGTTTATCTTAATAACTACCTAGCAGCGAACATACTTGTACTTAACAATGTAGTTGGAGCATATGGATACAAAGCCTACGTAGCTAAGCATCTACTATCGGTAACAGGAGTAATCGCCGGGATCCCAACTGACTTAACGAACGAAGAAATTATGCAGGATATACACAGCTCCGTACCAGTTATGGATGTATATCGCTTCCAACGCTTTGTTAACAACGCTAAAGTTCTCTCAACTCGCGTCAGTGTTACATTCCGATCAAACAAGCTGCCAGAACTCGTTAAATTGTACAACTGCTCTACTAAGGTCGAACCGTTCTACAGGAAAGCCTTTCTTTGCCTCAGATGTCTGCGTTACAATCACAAAGCAGCTAACTGCCGAAGTGCTCGACGCTGCCACGGTTGTGGAGAACGTCATGAATCCGATAAAGAATACGAAGAATGCAACAAACCTCATCGTTGTGTTTACTGCAAAAAAGACCACAGTACCACCAGCGAAAACTGTCCCGAACGACAACGCCAGAATAATATTAAGTCCATCATGGCAAAGAAAGCTTTGACGTTTTTCGAAGCTAAGGAACGTTTCCCGATCACGACATCGAATAGTTTCAATGCACTCGCGGAGTTCATCGTCGAACCGACGCCAGGTGAAAACGTACTTCAAAATTACGCATCTATAGCCTGAAAAAGGAACGACAGAACCCAGATCAAGGGACCATCTAAGGAAACTCGAAATAGAAAACCAGAAGTCAATAAATCGTTTTGGGACCCAGGCTGTGCCGGAAAAGTAAGAAAGCGTAAACGAAAGGAACCATCTACCGAAGTGTACGGAACAGCATTAAACAATCCGAACAGCCCAAGTAACACCACTTATTACATTCATGTTAATAATACACGTTTTAGACCAAGCTCATGTTTTTTTCTAACGTCAATAACTTAATTTCATACACGCATATAACCGAAAAAGCGCAATAAATGTGGCATTTTTGAACATCTTTTAGGTCATCCCAGATGTTTTGTAGAACATCCATAAGACAAATATTATGTTCTATGGATTCTTCCAACAGCATGCTTATAACATAATGATATGTTTTGTCAAAGCAAGCACGGTATGAACAAAGTAAAAACAAATATAAACATGATTTTTTAATGGCGAAACGATATCGTAGCTAATCTTACGCGTTACAGATGATTGTTTATAACTTTTTAAAATAGGAAATTAAAAGTGCTTTACGCATGGAAGTTGTATCAAAATTGTATATGCGGCTCAAGGTTAGCAGTGCAACTTTCCGTTTTACCGTCCCTAATTTCATGCGCCATCGATTGGATTAAAAAACGTAGAAGGTACCCCGAATAAATTATTGAATTTTAGTATGATTTCTTTATGGAATTCACAAAAACCAACATGGAGATTTCCCAAGTCTACAGTCCTACAAGTACAAGTCTACAGTACGGGTAAAAACATTAGTAACACATTTGATTTTCAAATGTTCGGTTTTTCTTTTCTGCGTTTTTTGTTGTGAAATTGAACCGAGTAATGTCAGTATGAATCAAAAGACAAATACAATTTTTCTATTATGTTGTACGTAGCTACATCTCAAAAGTCTCCCCCACAAATTAAGCGTAACAATTTATAATAAATACTAAACCATCTCCCAAACGGTTGCTTTATGTAACATTTAAATAAACACCTATGCCCAATTTGGCATCTATATGAATCAGTGAGTGGCATCACAATCTTATATTTAGGTAGTGTTTTTTGTTTTATTCCATTATTTCAAATAAACATACTTTCAGCCATCACTGTATTGGACACACAATCTATTCTGAATAATTTCACTATTAGCCGGCGTCGGTGGTGTAGTGGTAAAGCGTGACTGCTAATTGGCACCCCAGTGGGTCTGGGTTCAATCCCAGTCGACGTCGGTGGTTTTTCTGAGGCGAAAAAATCTGGTCACGTCTTCCTTCGGAAGGGAAGTAAAGCCGTTGGTCCCGGTTCATATTCATGAGTCGTTAGGTAGGGTCCAGGTGGTGGAGTCGTCTTCCTGGCGTCGGTGATTGTCACCATGTGAGGAAATAGGCCGACGTAAAATAAAGATTAAAAAAAAAAAAAAAAAATTTCACTATTGAATGAGGATGTTAAAAACATGTTTAAAATTCATCTTGAATGCAACCTATCAACATATTTACAAACAACTAGCATACACGCTATTTCCAAACAACCCAAAATTAAGTACGTTTGACTCAAATCAGTCAAAAGTATGGCTACTCAAAAGTGAGTAAAGATAATTCGTAGTGGTAAGATGACAAACAGTCACCGATGTTTTCAAGAAGTAAAATTTAAGTTGATCGAACAAAAATAGAACAAAAATGTGTTCGCTGTTCTGGTACCACGTTTGATCCGAATATGTGTGGAAAAAACATCCTCAAAACTTTTTCAAGACCAGACATGTTTGGTATTTCATCCTTACGACTTTTTTACAACAAACTTCTTATATTCTTTTCAAGGAAGATGTTTCTGGTGTTACTTGGGATGCCGGCATGAATGCTATTTCAATTCTCATCAATTTTATGTGTGAGATCTTATGGATTTTAACCATTAGACCTGGCACATATTGTTCAAATCGAGTACTAATAATAGAAATAATAACGAAAAACATTTTGCTATACAGTCGAAACTATATTTTGAATGTAAGATATGTTATCACATTTTATATTATTGCTATCAAATAGATTAATCTCATTTTTACCATACAACCTCTACATTAACACATATTGTGAATGAATGCTATATTGTCATTGAAAGGTTTTTTATTGTCTGCACTCAGACTGGATTATATACCAACTCTTTGGCATAGAGTACAGCAAAAAATTTGTTCGTGAAAATTGCCATTTTTTTATGGTAACCTAACTTAACCGCCTATTCAGCATATTGTTATTTGGCCTTATACCATTTGACATATTGTTAAAACTACATAGGAGATTGTTAGTTTATAGTTGTCAACTATAAGAGTAAATGTCGTAACAATAACGGAAACGGCCGTCATCAATAAAGGAAATGGTCCAGGAATGGTTTGTGATTATGCGGGCCCTCACTCAAATACAAATCAAGAGAAGAAGCGGGAGTTTCAAAGTTAGAAAATGGATGCTGAAAAAGTTTGGCTTACATTGTGCTGAATGATTTGGAGATTCTTGGGGATTTATAGGCGATTTTCGAAAGTAATTTTTATCAAATGAATTAAAATTTTGTAATTCTAATATTACAACGACTATTTCATTGATTTTCAGATCATCACTTTGATTACACCAAAGTGAATATTTCGAAGGACCAACTGGCAGATATATTAACTCCAAGGCAAAGCTCACGGAAGGACCAATTGGCAGATATATTATCTCCAAGGGAAAGTTAAAGTTAAAGTTAGTTTTTATAATAAAAATTAGAAAAACGATTGTTTATTATTTTGATAGAATGAGTGTTTATGTGTACATTATCATAAGATATATTTGGGCGATTTTCATACGTACATGAATTTCCTTTTGAGATTAATTACAGAGCTTATAATTTATATTGATAAAAATTTATAAATTATATGTGTATTGCTAATACAATTTACATGCGATCTACACATAAAAAGTATTGGTATGAGGCTATTGCAAATATCTATTTATCGCATTAGCGTGCAGGTCCCTGCGTTTACACGGTCGTTTGCAAAAACCCATTAATGGGTGAAAAAACACCCATTTTCGCTAGAAGTACCTCTCCCCATTTAATGGGTTTACTCTATTTACCCATTAATGGGTAAAAACAGTTTATGTCATAAAATGGGTATTTATTCACCCATTTCAACGAAAACAGGTTTCCCCAAAGTGGGTAAAAATTACCCATTTTTGAAAATAGATTTTTTTGCAGTTTACCAGTAGATTGTAGATTCATGGTATTCATGGTACTTAATCAATAAATGTTAAAAAATAAACATAAAATACTTTTACTTTATTTTCATTCATGCCTTTCCTGGTATAGCTATGGAAACGATGAATCCATCAACAAATCAATATTTCTGCGTCCAAGTTCTTTCTAGGTTTCCCATGTTCCGTGCGCACAAAGCGATTACAAACGCAAGTGTTTACAATCGACGATCCGGAAGCATTATTTTGAGTCATTATTTACAAAAAAAATAATAATTTGTCTGACCTGCGTTGTTCCAAGAGTGTATAGTTTAAATATTATTTCAGTTTTTTATAAAATTATAAAACTGAAACAATCTGCGCTTTCCACCAACGATGCACCGGATACACTTGGTTTTTGAACATTTTTTTCACCCATTAATGTGTAAAAATATACCCGTTTTTTTATTGTAAGAGGTTTCTTCTAATGGGTATTTTTTTACCCATTGTATGACTGTGACAGTTTTCCCATAGGTTTTCTGTCAAATTTACGTCAACGCATCCGAAGTATCAATTTAATCCCTCATTTTATGACAGATAGGAATGCAATTTGAAAATGGGTATTTTTTTACCCATTAATGGTTTTCGCAAACAACCGTGTACCGTGTTTACCAATCTTTTTTCTCATCAGTGTTCTGCACGCTAAGATTAGGTATTTATGTTACCTAAAATTAGGTACTGTTTACAATACCCAATATATCGGTAAAATTAAACGATAATAAACAGTAATTTTTACTGACAGTTAGGTTATGTTCATTTTTCAATATTGGACGATATTATTTACCCAAATTTAATAAAATTTTCGTCACTGAAGCAACGCGGACGCCATGTTTTCTCAACGAAAACATAATTATTTTTCATAGTTCATTGTCCCAATATTTGAAGCAATAACTTTTGCTTTTGTTTTGATTCTAGCTCATCAATTCCAGCGGCATCAATCCGGAGCGAAATATTGAATGAGTTAAAATGTTGATGCAGAATAATATTTCTGTAATGGAGGAATCCAGGTTATTTAAAAGTGAGGGTCTACGTCGTAGATTGTGCTCTTGAAATGATTTTTCGAGCTGTTTAAGCAGAGTTATTGGTGATTAAGAGAGCATAAAATCGTCAATAATGACAATACCGGCCAATTCCATACAGTTTAAAAAATAATCAAAAAGTTATTACTAATTTCAGTTTTTGATACTTCGATGTTTAATCTCATTTTAGCTTTACTTGGATTCCTCCATACTTTTCGTTTTCAATGCCAGAATTATATTTCTGCAAGACATTTGAACATTTCCCGCATAACGAAAAGCAATTTGCTATATAGTCAAAACTATATTTCGAAAGTAAGATATATTATCACATTTTAAGTTATTGTTATCGAATAGTTGCATCTCATTTTCACCATTCAACTTCTACATTAACACATATTGTTAATGTATGTCATATTGTCATTGAAAGGTTTTTTTTATTATCTGCACTCGGTCTGGATTATATACCAACTTTTTGGCATAGAGTACAGCGAAAATTTTGTTCGTGAAAATTGCAATTTTTTGTATGGTAACCTAACTTAACCGCCTATTCAGCATATTGTAATTTGGCCTTTTACCATCTGACAAATTGTTAAAACTATAGAGAAGATTGTTAGTTTATAGTTGTCAAAGGGTAAATGTCGTAAGAATAACGGAAACGGTCGTCAGCAATGTAGGGTCGTGCAGCCTGCAGCCAGCCACCCACTCGCTGACGAGAAGCAACAACCGCCGACCACCGACCACAACGACTGAAGCCAACAAAGCAAGCGGAGAAACCACACAGCCCGCCACCCATCGGCCGCAGTAGTGAGAGTTTTTAAGAGTTCTCTCTCACTATAGTGCCGCTCTACTTGGATAGAAACCGCATCAACAAACCCGACTTCCTCCCACGTGAGAGTTTCTCTCATTGAAGCAAGTACGGGTGTTCAATTGTTCGAACCGAGAAGCCCGTCAAATTGGCAAGCAAGACCCCCGTTCACGACAAGCAATAAGGGAAATGGTCCAGGAATGGTTTGTGATTATGCGGGTTGTTTCTCCTGCAGACTGTAGAATACTAATCTGATTGGAGGAATTGTTTAATTGCATCTCTTTTTTGAAGCATTATGTAAAATAAAACTATAAAAAAATACCCAATTTTCAGTAGAAAGTAACGGTAGAAAATCGGTTACACGGAGAAAATCTAAAATGCTGAAAAGCATATTATATATTCCTGTCTACGCTTTACTCGTTTTAAATTACTGCAATGCATAAAAAGTATGCATTGAATCAATATATTTTATGCATTGCAATACATTTTAGATAATTATTATTTTCTATGCATATTGCGTTATATACTTTAGGAGCTTGGACGACTTGTGCAAATTTAATAGCGAATTCGTTTTTGATCCAGTTCCAGGGTCGACTTGTTATGTGTTAAACGTCAGTGTGTATGGTTTTATTTGTAACTCGTATCGGATTGAGGGTTGCACTGACAATAAGTTAGGGTATCGCAGGTTGGAACTGGTTCCAACCTAGGTTCAAAAACGAATTCGATATAATTTTCTTTTGTCTTCTGAAAGCGCGTGCAAATCGGAAATTTTTCGTTATTAGTGGACTGCCTAGCTAGGACATCGTTTGATCCATGATTTCTCTGTGTTCAGTTGATGAATAAAACTCAGTTACGTAGGCTCACAAGGCTAGGGCAGTTTTTTAGAAAAGATTGAAGGCGAAAACAGTCGGACATAATCACAGGAATCGTAGATCTCACAACCGAATGCTTAGTTTGGCGTCTCGTCAGTAGCAGTGGAACGGGGAATCATTTCTGTGCAACAATTCTGCCTTAGTAGGTGGCCTCTCTATCCTGAACTAACAAAAACAACAAGTTAGATTTTCTGCACGTTGAAATAATGCTCCCATCACTAGCGTTGTTTTGGTCGTACTTTTGCTTATCCCTGAATGCACAACTTATAGAGGTGCACATCATCACTGCGCACAGCAAACGATTCCCACATCATGTATCATGTGTTAAGTTAAGAAAGAAATTGGAAAAACTTTTTTCAAAATTGTTTGTCTTTTATTTTATTTAAAATCACCAAAAAATAACATCCAAAAATAGTCCTCTTTAATTTTTATGTAAATATGCATTGCAATGCATATATTTAAAGTATGCATTGGAATGCATAAATTTGATAAATGCACTGGAATGCATATATTTGATTTATTCTTACCAATGTATAAACCACGTTTATTCATTCCAATGACTGGATGGATCGAATAGGGTTTTAGCATAGAATTTGCTTTTTAGTTTATTTGTTTTTCGCCGTGTATCGGTACTTTTCAGGGACCTGGCAACCCTATCCTATTTACTAGCGTTTAACAGTATGCAACATATCACGGGCCTTATTTGAATAAGGCCCGTCTGACGTTTGTTACTACGGGTAGGAACGCCAGTATTGTTTATAAACAATGCGTCTTTTGACGTTTGGTTCCTAGAGATGTTGGCTACAGGAAAATCGCTGTCCGCCAGGTCCCTGGTACTTTTTAATGATCTTTAGGTATTTTCATCTTAGCGTGTGGATTCCTCCATGGCGAACAAGGCTTAACCGCAGGTGTACTTGGAGCTTAAAAAATAATTCCTAATTTCTAGACAAAATAGTCAAAAGGTCGAAAGTAACATTTGTAAACGATGACTTCTAGCGTATTTTTCTGGGATCTGCTTGCTCCCAGAAACAAAATAGCACCAGAAACAGATACAGGGAGTTATTATCTTTCCGTTGGTAGTAGATATAGAAGGTTAGCAACCTGGCATTTTCAGGAAATTTACGTTGTAAGTCATTGTTTACAATTGTTACTTTCGACCTTTTGACGATTTTGTCTAGATTTAAGGGATAGGGATCCAGTTGTCATCGATTTACGATGGTCGCACTGCTCACAAACGTCATCCAACCGCCATCTCGCTTTTTCGCCGAGCGCATCAGACTCTTCCCGACAGAGTCCCGCAGTATAGAAAGTGAAAAGATATATCGTAGAATATTGCTTGTCGTTGTTGATCCGCGAAAATGAAGTCGAAAACTCCGTTTTAAGTAGTGAAATTTCGGTCGAAAAGTAGTGTGTTCCATAATACGTATGCAAGTGAGTAATTTGGAGGTGAAATTTGAGAGCTTACGCTGGAGTTACGTAAGGAAAAACGATTAGAAAGTCGGGATATCAAAGTGGATGCCTTTTTGATGTGCAGTGAAAATTGTGATGTCTTGAAAACATGGAGGATTCATCTACTTTACGTGCTACGGGTTCGAATTGGGACACAACTTTGTTGTTGAAGAAACTGCTAAAATAAACCGAAGAAACATCTGAAATTAGTGAGAAGTGTTTCTTGAGGTCGAAAATATGCAATGAAATATTAATGTAGTGCTTCTTGGGCTTCGATTGCAGTGTACGTCCAGCAAAACCTAACCTCGAAATTCACGAATATTAAATTATCGCCCGATATAGAATTTTTTTATGCCCCAGAGAGGATCTTTAGTTTTGATCTAACTAATGTTTAGGGGTGTTACGATTGGTCGCTAAATCATTATAATTTGGTAATTAGAACCGGTATCTTAGTTCCTCTGCATGAATCAATAAATCATCACGAGGTGAATGTCCTCTGCTCAGTTCCGTTGTATGTCATAATTACTTCTTAATTACGGTACCATACGACAAAAGCAATTGCAAATACATACACATGTATTTGCTTGGAAGAAACCTAAATTGCCCTATTTCAGGAATCCAAAACCAAATATTTAGATCAAGATGTCGGTACATTACAAATTTAAAAGTGCGCTAGATTTCGATACCATTACTTTCGATGGGTTGCACATCTCGGTGTCGGACCTGAAGAAGGCCATTGTCCATCAAAAACGACTCGGGAAAACGATGGATTTTGATCTGCAGATCACTAATGCGCAAACCAAGGAAGGTAAATTGTTTCGTTTTTTTGCGCTTGGTAGCTGAGTTGAAACGTCGATAACAAAAAGCAAATTCAATTAACAGAATACAGCGAAGAAGCTGCACTAATTCCGAAGAATACGTCACTGATAATAGCGAGGATACCGTTGAAGAATGCACCGAAGAAAAACTGGGCCCCAAAGGATGACAATAATCAGCAGCAGGCTCAGGCACCGAGGAAAGGCCACGATAGTGCATCGGCAGTACAATCCAACGTCGATCTTTCCATGATGAGTGGAACGGAGGAAGACAAGATTCGCGAGATGATGTTCCAGAGCACGGCGGAATACGATCCAACTAAGTGAGTGATGCTAGCCTAAGGATAAAGGAAAAAAAAGCTAGATTTAGAATTTGGAACAAGGTTTGGCATTGGTCAGCTATATTTACTCTAGATTATTTCAGAATGTTGATTGTTATCATTATTTTTGCTTGGTTTATAAACTGACCACTAATAAAACACATCATACTACACATTCCTGCTTACACTCTATAGTCTTCTGTAATAACACAGCAACGATGAAATATTAATTATAAAGATATTACTTTGTTGATAATGAGATGCTCGGGTAAAACTTGCAGAAAGTAGAATAGCATTCCAAAAGTCATATTTCTTTTGTGACACCTCCTATCGGAATCTATACCAGAAATCACTGTCGTTAGTTGTGTGATTCGTATTCGATAGTGATTGAAAAGGGGCTACCCCGATTGGCATAAGGTCGTTTGCCATAATGCCATTTGACAGGTCAGTTTTTCCTCAAATAATCGTTTGGCATAACATGAAAAAAGGAAAATATAATCGTAATTTGACATAAAATCCATTTGGCATGATGGCCTTTTTGCATAATCAAAAAACTATTAACATAATAAAATTCAAGTTCAAAAGAAGGAAAAAAAAACTAAAAGGGACAGCCCAATGAAGTTGTATGCAAAGGTGACGTAGCAATGCGTAATGAATGTTATAATCATTTGTTTGGCCTCCCTTAGCTCAGTCGGCAAAGGCTCAGCTACAAAGCAATAGCAACACCTCCAAAGTAGCTGGGTTGGATTCCCGGTCTGGTCTAGGCATTTTTCGTTAAGGACAATTTCTCGACTCCCTGGGCATAGAGTACACACTTAGAAAATTTTACAGTATTCGGTAATTTTTTACCGAACTTTCAACAGCTGAACGTTCGGTAATCCGATTTAACAGATTTCGGTGAAATTTTACAGTACTCCGGTAAAAAAATTACCGGAACTTGTCAAATTTTACCGAAATCCCTTTAAATCGGATTACCGAACGTTCAGCTGTTGAAAGTTCGGTAAAAAATTACCGAATACTGTAAAATTTTCTAAGCGTGTATGATTGTACTTGCCACACAATCATACTAATGCAAAAATGGTACCTACCTCTTAATCAATAACTGTGGAAGTGCATTTAGAAAACTAAGATGATTGTAAAATTTCTATTTGGTATACTGCTCTTGGCATAAGCTTGCTTTATATTTGCGCTTCAGAATAATATAGGGACCGTTTAAATTTCCGTGCCGTGTTTGAAATTGTACAAAAGATTTAAGGTATGTGGCGATAGAAAATCTGAAACTTTTTTAGCCACCGCTGGATTTCAATTTACAAAAATTTGGAACGGTATGTTTTGAATAATTTAAATCAATTATCTGGTAATTATTAGTAACTGGTCATTCTAATGTTGCTAGTTAGAGCGTTTTCAACACACATTAGCGATGATGATGGTGGCCCTTGCGCTGAACTGGCCGGCTTGACGTGCCGCAAGGGCTCAGTAGGGATTCTTTGTCGAGACCCGAAGCTAAGAGTCAGTTCCATTGTGGTTATATCACATCAATTCGTTTTTCCACTGTAGCAGCAGCACATTGAAATTGTAGATATACTATTCTTTATACGGTATATAATTTCAATTTTTCCATGGATCATCCATGGAATTCTCAAGTAAGGTCAAATAATTTTGAATACTTTTTTTTCTCTCGTGGTTATGACAAATGCAATGACAGTAGGACCATAATCTGTAGACATGTAAAAACAATTAAAATTGTTATTATCATTTTATATTATTATAGCCCTTCACTATATTATCTATGCTAGTTTATATGTCATTTTCAGCTTCACATGTATTCGTCCATGTCAATTATACCCATTATAGTCCATGTCAAAAAAGCTTTTTCCTTCTTCACCAAAAATATATAATTTATAATCATACATTTCCTATTTCACAAACATAAAGAATCATTTATGGAACCAGACCAACAAGAGTTATCGGAAAATTTTATTAAGTTTCCGTTCATACTCATATGGAATTTATTTCGCCTTATTGTTAGCTGTTTTCGACTTTTCCAAGACTAATAGGATATTAATACATATCTAAATTTTAATTTCAGTAATAAGCCAGTGGATGTCAGATATATATATTGTACCTACGCTTATTGTGTTCTTTGACTTTAATTGTGAAAACAAATTCTAATGTTAGTAGTTCTTCATTCTATAGAAGCTGCAACAAGTCTTTCGATGAGTGGATGACCAGCTATGTTACGGATATATATTCTTCTGGCTTGCTCGTATTATTATTATAGATTATTACGTCAGTTTATTATTTTATGTTATGATATTAAATGATGTGATATTGCATTCATATTAATTTCATTTAAATCACTGAGACTAGGTTTAAAATGCTATATAATTTCGGATCATCCATGGATATCCCAAGTTTTGTAAAATAATTTTAAATCCATTTCAACTTTCAGGTTCAAAAATGGAATTTTTATTATCATTCTTATATTCATTTATTATATTATTATTCATTATAATATTCATTCACTATATTTTTTTATCATTATAATGTTCATTCAATATATTTTGTATATTATTATATGACATTGAATACATAATGGGAAGGGAGGGAGCATCAGGGTATCACTCAAGCTGGAATTGGACAGTGGAGTGGTATGACAACCGGCGTCTAGGAGAGAACTAACAGTATCATTTTCTTTATCCTTCCGCTTCGATTGTGATGCTATGAATTCTACTTCAACAGTTTCAGCGAGAGTGACGCGGCCTTCTTAACAAGCCATCTCGTAGAAAGCTTAATAAGTATTGCGAATTGGGTTATTCGATTTGTTGGATTGTATCGTTGGGAGGAGAATCTTATGGTCCCGTGGGTTTCGCGTAAGTGTCATTGCATACGGGTCCGCCCCACCGTTTTTGGCCGTTCATACAGCATTATTGTGAATGCAACCCGGTATCTCAATTTGATCTTGCTATTAAGTGGAGCTGCATACATGACAAGGTATTAGAAGGGATGGTGGCTACCTTACATACATACATACATACATTAGCGATGATGATGGTGGCTGGCTTATACCATTCATACCATTCAACCGCGTTACCGAAAGATGGTTGCCAACTAGATCACACTTATTTCGCTCGAGGTAGCGTCAACCGGCTCGCTACAAATTCACCACTGGCTTGGTTAACCGACTCCATTACCAATTGCTGCCTAGCAACGGTTGCCTAGCCAAACGCGATAGAGCCATCAGCTACCTGGCCAATGATTGCTCGCCAGTGCACCCTCCAGGGTACTTGTCACCGCCAGCTGCCAATTCAATACTGGCTCATTGCCGCTCTGAACATGAGATCTCCCTTACTTACATTTGAAATCTGTGATAGGAAAATACTTGGAATTGAGTAAATTTACTCTGCAAAAACAAATTATAAGACTACCTTATACATGCGTTATTTTCAATAGTTTAATGTTGAAAATAAATAATTTTCAATATTGAAATCGACGCGTAGAAATATTTCCGATCGATTAGGGCAAACAACTTGAGAATGTTTGAGAAACGGCTGAGATATTAATGTTCCAAACCTGACCGCTTTTCGTGACGTAGTATAGAAAACAAACAACGCTGCGCTGCGCTGGTGACAAAACGGTTATTTGTTGTTTTAATTAGCGTTTGAAAATGCGACATAAATTTCGTCTAAGCGTTACGTAAATACATAAACTTGCATGTTGCTTACGTTGTGGTAGTTAAGTAAAATTTATGCTGCCATGTTGCTTACGTCTTGTGCCTTTCGTAGATTTGCAAACAATGTCCTAACTTATGCCAGAAGTTCGATAGCATAAAAATACGCTTGTCGCATATTTGCCTCCACATGTCTAGCTTTTGTCGTTGGTGGGCTTAATCTCATGCTTTATAATGGAGTGCTAGAGACGGTTAGTCGGCTCAATCGCATGCTTTATAATGTAGCGTTGCCGTTGGAGGCGCTGGTTTCTTTACCGTCAATGCTGATCCACGTCGTTTTTTTGTGCAGGCTATGCGGAATATATGAGCTGCCCTCTCTGATGGACTATTGCATGAGAGAACTAAAGATCCAGCTCGCAGTGATGGTATCACATCTGTTTCATCTTTTTGTCGTAGTACATTTATGTAAAGGCATTGACGTTGGGTGTAATACTGGCGGGTTTTATCACAAATCACTCATACCAATTGGGAAATTAAACGTTCTACTTGCGTGGCAAGCTTTCACTGTTGGTTGTTGAAATATTATTCTAGAAATAAACTGAAATATCATTTTGGTTGTAGGGTAACGGGATGTAATGTCAGCCTAGTTCCTTCATTCGGCCTATGTGTCAAGTATATATCATAAATTCAAAAACAATCGACAAAATCACGTTGACATCATGTTGATCGATTTGTTCTGAAGCAGTGAAGACTTCATCCATCAACTTATGGATATACACTTGAACGAGATTTCATTTTTCCCAATTATTTAAGCTATTATGATTTGCTGGTTAAGCTGACAGATCACCTTCACGACTTCAAATAAACTAAATTTGGCTTAATTGAATCGTTATGGCTAGTAATTCTTTCTAGATATACAGAAAATGGCCACGCGTAATAAATTAACTGTTAGCACTAAAACATGAACAATTCAAAAGTATACTGAGACTATGGCCTAATTTCTCCATTACATAGTAAAATGTTTGTAATGCTAAAAAATTTAATGGAAATTTTAACGTAGGACTACGTTTCTCTTTTCTATACCGAGTGTCATTTCAAAATTTTGAAAAATGAGAGCGTTACGCAAAAATGAAAGGTTTTTGAACGCTAATAACTCTCGTTTGACTGAACAGAATGACTTCATTTAAACACCATGTGATTAGAAAAACTTACAAATATTTTGGAATAAAATTTCAATTAAGTGCTATTTGTGTAAGTAGTTCAATTTTTTTCTGTAAAACAGACCTACTTTTGCTTCCATACAAATTTGCATATGAACAGGTTGAAAATATGGTTTTCCCTCTTCGGGTCCTCAAAAACGGGTAAAAAATGGTTCAAATTGTCTTCTTCTTTTTATTCTATTCAGGCATTCCATTCCTCGCGATTGCGCGTCTGGCTCGCCAATTATCGCCTACGCTTGCTCATCTACAAACCAGAAAGAAGCGCTGCAAAGTTTTGCAAGTTTCCCCTCTCGGCCAATTGCCGTAAAAATCGAGAATCTGCGCGGGCGACATCCGCTTCCGGAGCCTTACTGGAGCCAGGCATCTCCCTGCGGAAAACGATGTTTGTGACAACTAGATTACTAGAATCATCCCAATTATCTTGCCGTCGGCCATTCACAGCGACGAGGAGTTTAATATACTACTATCTGGATTGAATACAGCACATTATGGTGTCCAGCTAGCCAAATAAACCGAAAATATAAATTTTTTTCTTAGGCGTATCCCTAGCAAAGTAAAATAACAAGCTGATATCATATAAGTAACAAGTTCTGTTATCCCAGTTATCGTTTTGATTTCCGCTGTTATCGCATAACAAATTTAGTTATCACCATTGGCAAATTTTGTTACCATGTGTTACCATTTTGAACACACTATTTTTTATGAACGTTATAAGTTGAATTGTAAAACTGTAAATATTTCTAGCATATTTGAACGAGAAATTTTGCTTTTAATAACAATATTTTTTTCAGTTATTAGCATGAGAATTTGATTTCAAATTGATAACATAATTTAAAACTATTTCAATTAATTTGCTTACAATACAGGATTTGATATCAAGTTGTCCGCAGTGATAACAAAATAAGTTATTATTATGATATTCAACGAGTATTTTTTTGTTATTCATTCTGTTATTTTGGCTGTTTATTCAGCCTCAATGATAACATATTCAGTGATCAAAAAATGATAGCCTGGTATTAGAACTTGTTATCAATTTGGTATAATCCTTTGCTCGGGCATCGTCCTTTTCAGGACGACCAACTAAATTTTACAATAAAAGAGTTTGTGTTTAAGTGAAATGCTCGTGATTTATCCTGCACAATCTTTGCATAGCCGGCGTCGGTGGTGTAGTGGTAAGCATGACTGCTACTTGGCACCCCAGTGGGTCTGGGTTCAATCCCAGTCGACGTCGGTGGTTTTTCTGAGGCGAAAACATCTGGTCACGTCTTCCTTCGGAAGGGAAGTAAAGCCGTTGGTCCCGGCTCATATTCATGAGTCGTTAAGGTAGGGTCCAGGTGGTGGAGTCGTCTTCCTGGCGTCGGTGATTGTCACCATGTGAGGAAATAGGCCGACGTAAAAAAAAAAACCTTTGCATATTACCAAAAAAAAAAAAATACATTTTGGATTGTTTGAGGCATTCAGTCGAGAGTGTTAAATTCGACAAAGATTTTTTATGGAGAGTGTGAGCTGTTTAGTGGAATACCTGTAACTAGAAAATAAGAAGAATGATTAGTAATTTCCATTTAATTCCAACTACCTTTATTGCTTATCTTGACAGATACGCGTATTTCGTCTACAATGTGCAGATTTCTTCAGTGTCGTGTACTAATACTCGACTGTATTAGTACACGACACTGAAGAAGTCTGCACATTGTAGACGAAATACGCGTATCTGTCAAGATAAGCAATAAAGGTAGTTGGAATTAAATGGAAATTACTAATCATTCTTCTTATTTTCTAGTTAGAGATTTTTTATTAAACCGGAACTGAAATTTTTCTCCACAAACTGAACTGAAAGAGCAATGTAAATAGAAAATTTCATAAAGGGTCACCCACAATAGCTACGTTAGCGTTCCGTTGACGTAAATTTGACATAAAACCTATGGGAAACCTGTCAAATTCACACAAACGCATCCGCAACGTATCATTTGTGGGTCAGCCATAAGAAGGGACGGGTCAAGCTAAATAATAAAAATATTTTAATATTAATCAAACATATGTGTTATGATAAGTATAAATAAGATGATACCACTATTAATATACACCAACGAGGTCCTACGTGAACTTCTCGGTTATATCCCTGATATAACCCACCTCTATTTTTTTTAGTATGTGGTTATATTTTCTTCAAATGGCTTATCCAAACCAAAACCGTAATATTACAATATCTATTAAATAAGAATTCTAATGTTTTGAAATGAAATGGCCGATCGATGATATGTGAACATCATTCAGGTGTTTCAAAGTAGTTTAAATTTAATTTGCCATGTGAAATGATGTGTTGACTATAGCAAATGTAGGTCAAAATGGAGGGTCTACAGAAATAATAACAATAATTTTAAAAAGATTGTTCTATAATTAAATGATGAGATGAAGTTGCATTCACGAACAGACCCAATATGCTGCTTATAAAGCGACATTACATCCATATGCATCGAATGTTTTCGTATGTATATTTAAAAGCTACTTGTTATGGCTATAGACAGCAAACGTCTTATTAAGCTTATCTAAGCCAACGTTTTACTAGTTGAATACTAGTTTCCAGATCAATTACTTTATTAGTTATAACTACAAATCCACCACGGCATATCAAACTGAGTTAAGGGACACATACCTTATGTGGTATTGAATAAGTGCACTATCACGACCGCTTATTACAATAACCGATATATAAATAAATCATGAAAAACATCAAAAACTAATAATAACAAGCATGTTTACATGCTACCGAACTACTGGCGACTACAACCAATCTGGCTTATGTAGCATAGAAGGAGAGATATTATATTTAAAATTCTCCTTTTATGCTACATGGTTAGTTTTGAATACTTTCCGGTATGATCATCCAAAAACTGACATTCTTTGAGCGAATTCGTTTTTGATCCAGTTCCAGTTCACAGGATCGGGTATCAAAATTGGGTCGACTTGTTGTGTGTTAAACGTTAGTGTGTATGTTTTCTTTTGTAAATCGTATCGGATTGAGGTTTGCACTGACAATAAGTTCAGGTATCGCTGGTTGGAACTAGTTCCAAACTAGGTTCAAAAATGAAAACGGTATAAGTTCGTCCGTGCCTGCTTCCTACTACGCGCTTTTAGATTGTTTCAATCTGTACGGTTTATCGCAAATCAATCTTGTATCAAACATAACAACCCTCGACTGCTCGATTTTTTTCTGATGAACAAAGCCGCAGAAGAATGCTCTGTATCAGAAGGATCCGAGCATCTAGTAGCTCTAGACGCCAATCATCCCGTATTGGACGCTTATCGGCACAAGTTCTTCACGAAAACACTACTAATGTACACTGTGTGCGCCGGTTTCTCGAAAAGCTTTGCACTTCCACGCAAATTAGCAACACCATCATGATATGCAAATATTATCCTTTGTAATGGTGGCACTAATTTGCTTGGAACTACTAAAGTTTCGAGAAATTCACGTTTGAAACTTTATTTACCTTTTTGTTTATAAAATCAGTAACGTCGTTTTGAATAAGTTGTCGAAAAATGATTGCAAAACCCGTTGTTTACAAAACAAAATTAATATTAACATCCTCAAATCAATAAGCGCGGTGCAACTGGCGTTCGATATGCTGTTGCTTGTTGGAGCGATTCCATGCTTTTGGCGGATAGTGCTAGTTACATACTTTCGGCGTATCGTTAACCAAAACGAACCCTGCTGCTAACCTTTTCCCGAATATCCAACGTCCCAGTGATTTCTCGAGTAAGTGCAGAGAATTTCTCGGCTTCCTTCAAAGCGAGTGTCACATCAACACGTTCCTTCCCATTCCCTACTTGACCAGCATTCGGGCACGGCCGGCGCCGGTTTTGCTTCATAATGTGTCACCAGTTTTTACACATTGAGGATGTACGCTAGTCCCAAACATCATCTGTTGGTTCTTTGTGTAAATACAGCTAATCTGGCAACAATGGAATAGTATCCCCGGGCGGCCATTCATGCTAATGCTCATGCTCATTTGCATCCTCAAATCAATAACTACGAATCATAATAACTAGTCATCTGTCGATAATAAAAATTGCAGTCTTAATTAAATTTATGAGTTCGGAGTGTCAAATTTCAAATAAGAGTTGAAAACATCACCTAATTGTTCACAGACTTAAGTTATTTTTTCCGTGCACCTCAGGTTCAAGAACATCTATATAAGGTTCTGCTCAACATAAAGCTTGCTTTCTTAAGAAGCAAAAAAAAAAGAACACGGATTTTTATGGAAATTGGTATAGGGAAACGTATTTTTTTTGCATTTTCGTTCCTTCCACCTTAACACATAATAAAGTGCCCACCTCATATTTGCCTTATATTAAAGTAAACGCTCCACAGAGAAAAGTTTGATAGTCAATGTTACCATTATTGGGGGTTAGGATGACAATGGCAGTATAGTGATTTCGATTTATAGTGAAAATATTTAATTCACCATTTACTATAGTGTTGGAATAGTCCTTGTTACCATGACCATAGTCAAAAATTAACGTGGTGAATTCGACCGTTTTCCTGGTCATTGTAACCATTATATGCAATAATCATCTGGATCATAGTCGGTTCAACAATGGAATTATTCTCAGAAGCTGCAGTATTTTTTGTGTATCCTATTTTTTATATTCTTTCAAAGTTTCACTTATGAAACACTGAGAAAAAGAGTTTTACTTAGAAAAAAAAATCAATTTGTATTGAAAAAAAAAAAATTACAAAAAAGTGCCCACTTCAAAAATTGATGTTCTCGATAATTTTTCATGAGAAGACCCCTCGATTATTTATGTTTTGATATTTTGACATGTTTTGAAGCTCGACCTAGTTCATTTGTACACGTGATCGCATTTGGTTGAGTTGAAACAAAAATGGTGGTGGTTCGCCATGTGCAAAACAGTGAATTGCACCGGGTTGTCTCTAGGAAGTACAATATCAGCAAGGCAGCGGTTGGAAAAATTCTTTTGAAACAAGAGACGTTCGGATTCTGTGGTGGCAGAAGCAGGAAGCGCAAAACGGTTGCGAGAATGGACACCAAGATCATGCGCGAAGTCAAGAAGAACCCGAAGGTAACTGTCTGCGAGATCAAGTAAACGCATCAGCTATCAGTTTCCTATCGAACTGTTCGTCGCCATCTTTTAGCAGGTTAATAGGTTAATAGTAAAGTTGCCCGGAAGCTCCCATTTATTAGCAAAGCAAACTGCTGGAATAACCTCCACAAACCCCGGACCACAACCCCATCGAGAATTTGTAGGCGATTATCGATGCCAGGGTTGACAAAACTGATGTTACCCATAAAAATAATCATTTTGAAGCCCTGAAGCGCGCCTGGGAAGAGCTTGATCCACAACACATAAAGAACCTTGTTGAGGGCATGCCGAATCACTTGCAGCAGGTTCTGAAGGCCAAAGCAGGACAAATTTATTATTAAAAAGCTTTTCAAGAAGCTGTATTGGCGTGACGCCTAGCCTAGAGTGATGTTTGCGCGTGTTGCGGGTGTCAGCAGACACTCCGGAACATCAACCGTGTAAATGCAGGAAGCCGATTTGCAGTATTTCCCACGGGCCATTCGGAAGATGGCGACTGCAAATTGGGATTGGTTGATTCCTTCTATATATTAAAGGGTGCGGCAGGAAAAAATGCGCTTATTTATAATAGTTTTCTCAAATCCCATTTTCAACTAATTGTAGCAATAATATGAACATGTTCGAGTTCAGTTATCCTTATTAGGTCCTTTCGTACACATTTACTAAATGCGTCCTCCATTTTTATCATTGACATCCTCAAGATGAATCCGGAAGCTAGAACACGCCTTCGAACGTAGTCCTCCGACATCGATTGCCATGTGCGCGTTATGACAGACTTCAGGGTCTTCACACTAGAGTTTGATGTTGAATGTAGTGGTATGTAATTTTTTTAATATTGACAAAATGATCTTTTTTTTCATTATGTCAATGGATACAAATATTATAAAAATTTATGCTGTGTTAATTTTGCAGGAAATCTTTGTGTAGAAAATAACTAGATGGCTAGAATTTTCACTATTTATTGCATACTGTTCTTCACATAAACCCTGCAATAATATTTGTATGCTACGTTGTTTGACTAACGTACCCTCCTTTGCCAGATGGTTCACCTGAAATTATATATACATATTTTTTTTTTGTCTTGATTATCGAGATTTTCAGCCTTGGGCTGGTTCATCTCCCGTCGTAGTTACTCAAATTCCCTTTTTGGGTATTTTCGTAACTTGTTCGGAGGTGAGATTCGAACTCGTGACTTTGGCGTGAGAGGTAACCACTACGCCGGGGTCGCCCCCAATATATACATATATATGTGTACATATATTTTCATTTTCATTTTGCATCACACTTTGAATCTTATTTCCCCTCTTTGTTATAAAATGAGATACGTCGTTTTGAATAAGCTGTCGAGAATTCATTTAAAAATGGTCGTTGAGCGCATCTAGTATGTGAAGGGTAAGTGATACTCCATTTCTCGTCAAACGGTTGGGACTTAAGCATTAACTAATGCCCATATGTCCTAGCCCCATATGGCTTACGGTTATATCGCCATTCCTCGCTCTCTGAAAAGAGAAGAACGTCTGAAAATATGTTTTTCCCTGACGGTAGAGACATGATCACAAATTATCGCCATAGCAATTGAGAAATCCAAGTAAAGCTTAAGTGAGATTAAACATCGTGGTATCAAAAACTGAAATTGATAATAACTTTCTAACTATTTTTCAAACTGTATGGAATTGGTCAGTATCGTCATTATCGCCGATTTTCTTATCTTTTTATCACCAATTCCCGATGAGTGGAAAGTTTAATCAATTCCATCACGTTTAGCTGTAGAAGATAAGGAACATTTTACCACGTGCTACATTTGGGAATAGGTCAATGATCCCCCATCGCATCTTCAAGTGATCTTTACCAGCTGTCCATTTGGTTCAGGCACTTTTGAACGTTGATGTTCACACATGGAATCTGCCGCGACCAAGTCGGCAGAAGGCGCCCATGCCCCTTTCTGAACCAAAGGGCAGGGTGCCGATGACTTCAAATGTTAAGGCTTGATCTGCATGAACTCGACACTCGCTGGATTTATGTCGCTTAGAAGACCTTCGCAGATAGCCCTGACAAAATCGATCAACGATCAATTTCTATGGGTTCTTTCTGTAGATATGCCAAAGATTGGTGACATCACCATTCAGCGCAAAAAGGAAAAGAGGGCCAATACCACTTTTTATTATAGTCACTAGATTCATAGCCTGGCGGATATAACGATGGGAGCCAATTTGAACTGTCACTTGGCGGAGCCAATCGTGCATAACTGTTTTTATTACAATGAATTGGTGGCGAGTATTGTGTTTATAAATATATAAATAATATATAAATTAATCTAGTGACTACTCTCCACCAATTTATTGTAATAAAAACAGTAATGCTCGATTGGCTCCGCCAAGTGACAGTTCAAATTGGCTCCCGTCGTTGTATCCGCCAGACTGAATCTACACAGAGAGGAATTTGATAGTCAATTTTACCATTATTGGGGGTTAGGATGACTATTGCAGTATAGTGATTTTGAACCGACTATGATCATGGTTAAAACGACCGTTAAAAATAGTTGATCCAACATTTGCCATAATGTCGGAATAGTCCTTGTTACCATGATCATAGTCAAAAATGCCATGAACGTGGTGAATTCGACCATTTTCATAGTTATTGTAACCATTATATGCGATAGTCATCCTGACCATGATTAATTGTCGGTACAACGATGAAATTTTTCTCAGAGTAGTGACTATATATTTTTTATTACGTATGGCGCGGGCACCGAATAAAACAACAACACTCGTTCTTTTGTTGCGGTTGGAATATTGCTCCTCTCTTTTTCTCAGCCGGAATGTATCTGCTACACGTACCCCTACGTAGGACAATGTTGTCGTCTTTCACATTTGTAGCCATATTGACAACATTATTGTCATTCCAACCAACTATGGTGATGATCGTTTCGGTGTCGTGCACAGTGTCGTATGACCCTCGAGCCTGCTTTTTCAGGGATTCCAACGGCGCCTTTTCAATCCGATTGTTACGGATGGTTCCAATAATATTCATGTCCATTTTGCCAAAATCCTCAAGATGGGCCAAGGTGGTAAATGAAATATCCACGTACACGTAAATTTCTTCAGCAACAATCATACTGCTCAATTTGGACACAACCTTCGATTGAAAGGTTCACGGTCGAGTTTTTTTTTTTTAATCCGTCATGAAAATTTATCGTCATAGCAATTAAGCCTAAACATAGTTTCGGAACTTTACTGCATTACAATATATCATTGAGCGATTGTAGCCTCCGATAACGCACAAAACCTGACCAAAACGAACAATCAAGCTGTTCTTAAGAGGCAACAAATTGAATTTCGTTAACAGGATGGCATAATGCAACCCAGAGTGTAGATCACAGCCGCTGTAATGTAACGAAAGACTTAGCAAGTATCTTTTCTAGAATGTCAAAAAGCAACTTCCAACAAATATCTTTGAGTTCCAGTTGCCTTCCAATGCAGTTCCGTTGCAACACGAAACACCAGGATCGCTGGAAACGCTCTTCGCACAATCCCTTCCGGTTCACCTCCAATCAAATCGCTTGAACTGTACCTATAAACTGTTGGTGGTGTGCGGGCCTCAGCATTTCATTTCGCAATTAAGCTTATCACGTCTGGGTTTGTTAGTGTGCCTTCTGAAAATGTGGTGGTGCGTTTTGGATGTAAACATAACAAACAGCTGTCGAAAAGATAAAATATGGTAACAAACTTTTAGGTTATCTGTGGGAAAACAAACAATTTTTACACGACGATAGACACGATACTGTGCGTGCGTTAAACGGCACTAAACTTAATAGGCGATTGTTTTGCGAAAAATGTACATTTACCACCATTGTTCATGTTATTGCCGGAAATACAAGTAAATGCCTTTACTTACCACACTTGTATTTGTAATTCATATATCGACAGCATGAGCCTGTGCACGCTGCAATAATTGCCACTGCCATAGAAACCGTCCGAAATGAACGGGATGTTCCATAAACTAAGCAGTTAAAATTCAGGTAGCTTTTGGGCTTTTTGACGTTTAATCACCTTTCCCTCTCTAGCACATGCCGAGGAATGATGGTTTGTTTTCCTCCAAAAGATTTATTTTCTTACTTGCACTCTGTTAAGGCACAACGTAATTTACGGACAGATCCATCTGCTCGAATCATCAGTCAATAGTGCACTCTCTCTTACGCACTATTCTTATCAGGCCGTCACATCTACCGATCATGATCTGCCGATCATTATTGGCAATTCCCGAACTTTTATCAATTTTCTACATAATCATATCATAGCTTTACAGAATAAAACCGATAAGAATAGGCTAAATCAGTTCAGTATACTATCGAATAAACACCAGTAGACATCGCATCGAATATCGTTTAGTTTATAACCGACGGATAATAAAATGGTATCGTTCTTAAGGGTCACCCACAATTGATACGTTGCGGATGCGTTGACGTACATTTGACAGAAAACCTATGGGAAAACTGTCAAATTAACGCAAACGCATCCGCAACGTATCAATTGTGGGACAGCCATTACTCCAATCGAAAACACTGATTCTTTTAGTCCGAAACGTGATCACGCTAACACAATTCTTTGATCTAATAGAGCTTTAGGAAATTTAATCGTCTTTCTTCGTCTATTACTCAAAGGTGAATCGATCCTTTGTTTTCCCACTACTTTGTTTTTATTGGGTACAGTTGCTTCATAAGTGTGCGTGGATGAAACTTCAAAAAGTTCCATGCCACTCTTTCTATCTAGTAGGCTTAGTGACGTTTAACGCACGCACACTACAGCGCCATTTAGATCAAAGGAGTGCAAGTAAGAAGGAAAATAATTTGGAGGAAAACAAACCATCATTCCTCTGCATGTGCCAGAAAGAGAAAGGTGATTAAACGTCAAAAAGCCTAATACTCTCGTTCTCTCTACTTAATTAAAAAAGACTTAATTTTTCGGGTAGCGTTTGTACTTATTTTGGTACCTACAACAGGTTGTAAAGAAAATGCTAGTATACAATTTTGAAAAGGACAACTGATGCCATAGAGAGATATGTTCTTCTATTGTAAACATATTTGATATTTTTGAGCGCTTAGCATGGTTAATAAATATGTAATTTGTTTCTTTTGCAACCGACGCTTTTACATGGGATAAGGTTTAAACACAGGTAACCAAAACGATTGGTTTAATGTTCATTAATTTTACCATTGACAGTCATACCTCACTTTTGTGGGATTCGTTCTAACAGCAGCTCATTTTTTTTTCAATAGCTATCAAAAAATTCGCGGAGCATCTCAAACTGGTGAGGTTCCAGTCAATTACAAGTGCTATCGGTGCAACAAACCTGGTCACTGGATTAAGAATTGCCCCCTCGGTCCATTGGTAAGTCGCGTAATATCAAATGAAACACTATAAATGAATCAATTATGACTATAAACGAGTTCACTATAACTATGTAGTAAGCATTCTCGAAGGAAAATGGGACTACACTTTGTTTTACCCACTGTAGGAGTATCTACTATTCATAAATGAAATAAAATTAAAATTTGACTCTTTATGGGTAGCCCCATTTTCCCCCGAGAGCGTACTTTGTGGTTATAATTAAGTATGATGCGGGTTCAGTGTTTTTCATTCATTAACCGCAATAGCGTGTGCATTTTTGTTTTATTAAACGTTCCATTCTTCCCACTAGCCCAAGGAAGCGATGGAAGTGAAACGTACCTCTGGTATTCCACGTTCCTTCATCGAACGGGACAAGGATCCGGAAAACAACCCGATCATTCAACCATCGCAGGTTCCCCCGGAAGAAAAGCAGGTCATTCCGGAGGATTTGATTTGCAGCATCTGTAAAGACCTGTTTACCGATGCGGTTATGATCCCTTGCTGTGGGAGTTCATTCTGCGATGAGTGTGTACGAACGTCATTGTTAGAATCAGAAGATAATGAGTGTCCCGATTGTAAGGAAAAGGGTTCATCGCCGGGTTCGTTGATTCCTAATCGGTTTTTGCGGAATTCTGTGAATGCTTTCCGGAATGAAACCGGCTACATAAAAACCGTCCAGAAAGGTAGCTATAGATGACCTTGGGGCTTATTTGAACATTTTATTGACTTTGATTGTAATTTACTTTTTGTTAGCAGCATCAAACAAACAAACTAAACCAGCAGAGGAACATTCAACTGCTACGTTAGAAGCAACAGCTTCATCTAACAATGCTACAGCCGTGGCAACCGCTTCAAGCGGGGATCTGGATGATGAGCAACAAGCTTCTGAAAGTGTTGTTGAGGACAAGCAAGATACCTGTGACCAGCTACAGGAAAGTTATGAGGATGTATCCCAACATGGAGATATTGATTCTCCCCCTGCGGATGATAAAGGTTTGTAGAATAACTTTGTGGTCAACTATGCTTGCTAATAATACAACACTGACATTACAGCTTTCGATAACGAGTCGGATTATGAGGATAATATAACGGTCACCGTACCGCCAGCTCATCTTCAAAGCCGAGGTGCATTTCGAGGGCACTACAATGGCCGGCAAGCACATCATCGTCTTGAAACGCCTCCCATTGGGCGAGAATATGCTCCTCAATATAACAGTGGCAATAGTGCCAGTGGTGGCACCAGGAATGCTGAACAACAAGGGGTAGAGGAAGCCGGTTCACGAACTCCGAAAGTTGAAGAAAAGGAGAGCAGCTATAATGTTGCTCCTTCTGCTGGTTCTAAACATGAGTATGAAACAAGATCGCCGGATTATCATCAGCCAGCTGCTAGAGGACCAATGCCTATGCCGCCTCATACTCATCCACCCCTCCAACAACAAATGGGAGCACATCCACCACCCCATGCAGGTTACATGGGACAACCGCATCCGGGTCCTGCTGGTCCTTACCCTGGCCCTCCTCCGCATGGAGCGCCACATCCGTACCCTGGAGGATACGGAATGCAAGGTGGTTACCCTCCGCAGCGTCCATACGAACATCATGGCGGTGGAATGTACCATGGTGAACGCCCTAGAATGATGTATCCACCTCGTACGGGATATCCCCCACATCCTTCCCACATGAGACCCCGCCATATGGCTCCAATGGGTGCTGGAGTTTATCCCGGTGTACCAAACGTTGGGCCTGGGTGAGTGCAGTTTATTAATTTATCTCTGTGATGTTTTATTAAATCTTTGCTTTTAATACAGCGTTATTGACGATCCTCTGGAAGCATTCAATCGTATCATGCGTGAAAAGGAAAGACGCAAAGAGCAGGAAGCAAAACAAGCGGCAAATCGTCATCGTTCACCGCACGCGGATCGGAATCGTCGGTCCAGATCGTTTGATAATAGCGGTAGCAATAGACGTGGTCGGTCTTCGGAACGTGAACGGCGACGATCGCCGCGTGGTAGTGGTGCACGTTCACCGGATCGACGCCGTACCCCTGACGATAAGCACGGAGACGAACGGGATCGAGATCGTGATCGGGACCGCGATCGAGAGCGTGATCGCAATGGAAGGCGAAGGAACCGCTCCAGTTCATACAGCTCCAGCGGATCAAGATCGTATTCAAGGTAAATAATTTGGCATTTGAGGGAGCTTTTATTTAATGTGCTGCTAATATCGAGGTCTACCCGCAGATCGCCAGCCGCCAAGAGAGGAAAGTCACCTAAACGGCGCTCACGCAGTCCCTACCGGGAGCGTCGATCGAGAAGTCGATCCAAATCGTTCGAAGATAGAAGGTAAATAGGAATTCTAATTTGCACGTGAAGACCACCGTGCTTGGAATAGAGCCGTCTGCATACATTTACTAATATTGATTTTCTATAACTTACAGACACGGTAAACATAACAAGGATAGAAGAGAAGAACGTCGCGATGACCATCGTGGCGAATATCGAGACAATAGAGAGAGATCACCCGGATTCAACTCTCATTACCCGAGGTACGTGACGGTTATAAGAGCACAAGAGTTGTTTTTCCAAACGTGATTATTCACGTCAACGTTTCTATTTAACCAAATCTTTGTGTGCATTTCGCGAAAAAAAAGTTAGACAATTAGCGCAGCGTTTAACCATTCTCTCACATTTATTCGGGGTTAATATTAACTGTAACAATGATGTTGAAGACCCCTCTTCTTCATCTGCTCTCAACTTAGTATCCTAGAAGCACTGAATTATGGAGAGTGTGAGCTGTTTAGTGGAATACCTGTAACTAGAAAATAAGAAGAATGATTAGTAATTTCCATTTAATTCCAACTACCTTTATTGCTTATCTTGACAGATACGCGTATTTCGTCTGCAATGTGCAGACTTCTTCAGTGTCGTGTACTAATACAGTCGAGTATTAGTACACGACACTGAAGAAGTCTGCACATTGTAGACGAAATACGCGTATCTGTCAAGATAAGCAATAAAGGTAGTTGGAATTAAATGGAAATTACTAATCATTCTTCTTATTTTCTAGAAGCACTTCCAAAGGTATGAATGGAGATCTTTCTATGCCAAATACTGATGCATGACATTGCACAATGTGCTTCAGGCATTGGTGGCACATAAATGTACTGTATTTTCCCCCAGTATTTTTGTCCTCCTTGATCACAGTTGATTCTTCCTTGTAGAGTATCTGCGACGGCTAAGGCTCTACATACATCAATACGGACTCGCTCCATGTTGACTAACTGGCAGCGACTTTCGTAGCAAGTAAGACGAATTTGGTCTCTCCAAGGTAGTCTACGAAGCGCGAACCGAAGAAAACGGCGTTGAATTGACTCGATTCGCTCGGCGCCATTGTTATAACTCGGAGTCCAAACCGCTGAACAGTTCTCCAGTGTAGAACGCTCGAGAGCGCGATGCTAAAATTCTTCGCCCCCTCAAAACAAAAACAAGAGTTCTAAATCTTTATTAACAACATATGAAATATGTTACGAGTACGTTAGTTTAGAATCCAGCTGAACACCCAGGTCTTAAACGCACTGCAGTCGTTAAATCTGTGTAGAACACTGCAGATGTTAAATTTGTGTAGATCACGTCCGTTTGGTATCGAGAGACCATACGATCAGTGATGTACGAAGTAAGGCACAATTGGTTTGTAGTTATGGAACACCCAGCTGAAACCCCGTGTTGTTCGAAACTTAAAAACTGATTAGGGGATATTCGTAAACTACGTACATCTTTCTTGGGGGGGGGGGGGGGGGGGGTTCTGGGTGGATGACAAAAGTCTACGCTCCATACAAAATTTCAAAAAATTGAAAATTGTATGGAGAAAAGTCTACGAGGGGGGGGGGGGATCAGAGATTTTCAAAAATAAGTCTACGTGGTTTTTGAACAAGCCCGTACAATGTGCAAAAAGTGTGTTTCTCAAGACGAGTTCAAAAAGTGTCCATACAGCGCTTAGCGATGTGGTTCCTCTGTATTTATTCACGTCCCATTTCCGGCTTCCTTTTTTTAAATATGGAAATGTGCCGCTAGAGAGGAGCAGCTGGGATATCTGATGAAGTGGATCCAGAAGATAGGCTATGTTCTGTTCAAGAAAAATCGACGAACACAACCTGGTCCGGGCTTTAACGATGTCTTAAAATGATGTCGCGTTTGAGATCGTTTCTAAATCTACATCAACGATGCTGAGTGTTTGATTTGTTAAGGGAACATCGCTAGCGGCAGTGTAAATAGAACGAACGGGAAGTCTCCCTTTTGGCCATGTGTCCGAATTCAGAGAAACTTCGCATATTTTTGGAGCCATTCCGACTTTGATCGGTATAATGCTCGTACGGCTCGTGTCTTTTTTTATAAAGGTTTACTGGCGGGACTCTGAATAGAGTAGAAACCTCTACGCCAGGCTTTTGATGATATCGTTGCGTAAATCCTTTCGAATCATTTTGCCAGCCGTACACGGAATATGTCGTCCAAGAAGACGCTGTTGCAGATGATTCGGAAGGAGTCACGTTTGAGTTTTTTGAGTCCTTTCGTTTGTTTCTTCAATTGTCTGTTTGTTATTTTGTTAGTCAATGTTACGTTCATAAGTTTAATAAGGCGTTTCGTAATTTCTTTCTTCTTTTGTAGTTTGGTCCGTTGGTGTGTCTTGAGAGTCTTCCGGAGCAGTTTTCTCGAACCAAAAATAAAAAGTTATTGTATTGTACCTTGTGCGTTAGAATGATATAGCTTAACTCCTTTTGAAGCATTTCACCAGTCGTGCAAGGATCATGTCGTCCATAGAGACGCTGTTGAAGCTGCTCCTAAAGGTGTTAAATTTTCAAGCTTTCCTTTTCTCTCAGTCATGTTCATGTCAACGGTTTTGTATGGTGTCGTCTTTTTGTCTGTTTGTTATTTAGTTCGTCAGTGTCACGTAATTTTAATAAGGCCTTTTACTTATCTTCGTTATTTCTTAATGATTTCTGCAGTCTTTTGTAGTTTGTGAATTTCTTCATCTTCTGTTTGCCTGGAGCCGCTTCGTGCCATTCTGTGATATGAATTCCACTCCTCTCAATGTCTTGCCATATGCAGTTTTGCCATGAATATGCGGGTCGTACTTTATATTCTAGGGCTGTTTTTAGTATACTTCCATGATCACTTCTATACACTCAAAAAAATCGACACGTTGTTTCCACGTAAAACGCACGTAATTTTCGTCCACTGCCAAAACCAGTAATAAACACGTGGGATTCACGTTAGAGCTACGTGATTTCCACGTAAATCCACATTCTACGTGAAAATCACATAAATGTTACGTGATTTTTTACGTACAATTCACTGGCACGTAATGTTCATCTGATTTTACTGAAGAAGTTTAGGTTACGTGTTCAGGTGAAAGTTACGTGAAATTTAACGTGGAAACAACGTGTCGTTTTTTTGATTGTACACTCAAAATAATCCACACTTCAACGTTACGTGAAAACATATGTGGCTTTTTTCCATCATACTTTTCACGTAGCATCTACGTGAATCATAGGGAGCACCAAATGAACTAATGAACTCGCATTCCACCGGGATTTCACGTAATAGCTATGTGCCTTTTCCCGTATCTTATACAAAGTGTGTTAGTAGAACCTAGATGATGTTCCAGTAAACTTTGTCAAACAAATATATGGGATTCGTGTTATTTTGCGTTGATTTTAGCCTTTTGCTTTTTTTAATAATCGGCTTATTGTTTAGTAAATTATTTTAATAATTGCTTTATTTTCCAATCCGTGTTACCCTAAACAGTGTACATAATTGGAAAATAATGCAATTATGGAAATAAACAAGTAAATAAATAAATAAAACCAATACTGCATATTACATTTTATTACAAACTATAAAACTACACATTCACATTGAAACTGTTTTGAAGTCGGAAAAACATTTTAGTTTGAATACCGATTTTATACACTGTACTGAGGAACTGAAATAAGTCAATGGATCTACTACAGGGATAATTGTTGATCAACCTGATAACTCTCGATAGATGCAACCAGAGAAGAAGCAATTTTGCTTCACAACGTAGCGACGTTAGAAAACTAACGCTTTTGTAATTCTGCAAAAAATAGCATAAAACGAATTATAGTTTTTATTTACGAAATCTATATTTACTTACGTTCCGTGTTCGCCAAGAGGAAATCGATTCATGCATCACTGGATTTTTCCAAGGATTATAGTAAGCAAATCGACAAAATCAACTTAAAATTTTATTTAAAAGTTAAAAAAAAAAACGGTTATTCAAGGTACAAAACATTAAACGGATTTCATCTTGAAATCTCTTTAATAAATGTTGGGTAATGTTCAAATCTGCTAGCAGCTCTCGTAATTTGTTTTCAACAAATGCCATTTTGTCCTTTCATCTCTATAGTAAACTACAATGAAATGAATGAACGCGAAATGCAGCTGTCAAAATGAATTCATGTGAGTACGTGATTTTCACGTAAGAGAGATGGGGCTACTGCAGTAAAAGTAACTGGCGATTCATTTCATATTCATTTTTAGTCCGATAATAGTTACTTTTGTCAGATAAACTCGAATGAAAAAGCATTTTATGTAATCTACGGGAATTTTCACGTAACAATGATGTGTGGATTATTTTGAGTGTATGATAATGTATCGAAAATAAGGCTTGTTCGCGACAAAGTCTGGACAGATAAAATTTGGAATAAAACAAATTTGCTGTTAGTTCAATCCAAGATGCATGTTTTATTGTCATTAGGCCGGAACAAATATTGATTTCTTCTTTTGTCACACGGCGTCCGCTCCAGTCGAGGGGGGGGGGGGGGGGATAGAATTAAAAAAAAACATAAAAAAAAACTTCGAAATATCACTATTATATAGTAATCAAACCGTATATTTCAAAATTTACATTATTTCTTACCCTTCGCCTTCGCTTTTAAACTGCTTCGATTCAGCGTGTTTTGACAGTACTTTGTAGCAGAAGCCACAAATATTAATTTTATTGTGCGTTACACTGAGATTACTAGCAAGACACATCGCATATAAGTTTTTGTATCCTTTCAAGAACGCACATTTATAATAATGCAGGTGAATGGGATCATAACATTTGATTTTTGGGCTTTGAAAAATATTAGACAAATCATCAAGCGGAAAACTACAAAAATAGACATTTTTATCATAAAAAAAGCTCCGCTTCCGACAGTTCCTGCTTATTCAAACCGAGATTCAAACTGTATTTGGAGTACATAAGGCGAGGAAATTTGCATTCGGTGCAGTTGACGATCAAGAGCGCTCTAGTCGACGCTAAAGCGAATGAAGGATGAGGCAATAGTTTTTATAGGGACAGCCTTGCTCTTACTCGGTTGATGATCATCATTTGGTTCAGTAGTTGTGATGCTTGCATATTTTTTTCCATTGGTACCACTCACACAACTCAACCGATTATTGCTTCACCTCGGTTACCCAGCTTAGAGTACATTTAAGACGAGTGACGCTGATTAGAAAATGGTGATTTTTTTTTAATTGCATCCCTCGAACTGGGGGAGTTGGACCGCATCACTGGTTCGATAGAATGATGAGGTTATCATCACGTTCACCGTAGCATAGTGGTAGAGTGCCCGTCTAGCGTACTGGAAGGTGTGGGATCGATTCCCACCGGTAGGCAGTGAATTTTGTTTTCACCATTTTCTCAACATATGATCACACTTGTTCTTAGCTTTCGAGTATCGTTTTCCAAAAGCTATATTCATGTTTTAACAGGTTTCTTACCCGTTGGGAATGAGGATTAGTATGAGACTGACATATGATTGCTGTTCCAATGAATTATATTCATGGACCCTGGATTGAATTGAGTGACGAATTTTGTCGAAAAGATTTATTTTATTATGGAGAAAATCGAAAAAAAGTATATTTTTCTCAGGTTTGACTCGGAATAAAAAACATGTATTTACATAGCGTGGTAGCTGTCATAAGTACGCACCTTTCTCAAGTAATAGGTGAAAAAAGTTTAAATACCTAATGTAAACAATGACTGAACGTCAAATGTTTGAGAATTGTATGCATCTAGTTTTTAGGAATTGCATGACAATTTTAATAAATTTAACTTTTCATGCAGTTCATGAAAACTATTTGTGTAGAAATATGCATACTTATGATTATACGTTATATAAATATTTACATATTGTTTTTTATTCCGAGCCAACAATGAGAGACATACATGTTTCAGTTATTTCACTACTAAAATAAATTTACTTACTTCTGGACGCAATTTGTCACCCTATTCAATCTAGAGTCGATTAATATATGATTAATATATTGAAGGGACCATCGAATCTACATATAGAACAAGAAAAGCCTACTTGTCCACTTCAAGGGACCGAGATATCCATCGACACAAAGAAACAAGAGGTCACATCTCGAGATATAGAACATCGAGATATGGAGAGTTAACTGTAATTTATTTCAACATTATCGTCACTCTTTCACTCTTTTTACAAGCACTCCTTCCATTACATCGTAGTGATCGTGGTTTAGGGAGCAGCGCAACTCCCAGTGCAAGAAAACAGAAATATGTTTGATTTTTTTTATTTCCCCCTTCATGATAATCGCAAATTTTGGAGGGGGGTGGTGACAAAAGAAAAAAATAAGATTTGTTCCGGCCTTATTGGTCATCATAAAACTAATTACAGTTACTTAATTAGGCTGCATGAAGAAACTACGAACTTTTGAGTTTACTCCAGCCATTAGGGTCTGTGCAGACTTCTCTGCAACCGATTCAGCTGCCTTTGTCCAAGATTTTCGAAATTTTTCTTTAGTTGTAGCTTGTTGTTTATATTCAGAGAGTTCTCTCTTCACGAGAGCCCAATACCGCTCGATAGGTCGCAACTCAGGGCAGTTCAGTGGATTCGTCTCTTTCGGTACAACAAGGACTCCATTCGCTTTATACCATTCCAAAACATCTTTGGCGTAGTGACAAGATGCCAAATCAGGCCAGAAATGCGAGGGAGCTGCATGGCTGCGTAGGAATGGTAACAATCACTTCTTTAGGCATTCTTCACGGTATTTTCCCCTGTTTACCGTCCCGGTAGTGATGAAGCTTTGGCTTGCTCGACCACAGCTGCATATTGCCTACCAAACCAAATATTTTTTTGGGAAACTTGGCCTTTTTCTTCGTCCTAAAATGCTCCTCTACGTCGTTCCGTGGCATAGCAGTATAATAAGACATTCCGGGAAGCTGCTTAAAGTCTCCCAGCACATAAGTTTCATCGTCCATTATCACGCAGGAAAACTTCGTCAAATATTCGCGATACAACTTTCGAGCCCGGGTTTTAGCCGTCACATTCTGTTTATCATTACGGTTCGGTACAGTCTTCGCCTTGAACGACTTCATACCTTGCCGATGCTTGGAAGTATGCACGAAAGTTGGGGACATTTTTATTTTTCTAGCCACAGTACGTACCGAAAGATCTGGTCTCTTCTGCAATATTTGCTTCACCTTCGGGTCCTTCTGGTGGTTCCTGAGATCCGTTTTTGTTCCGCTCCCAGCCTTCCTGGCTGTTGTCAAACGTGTATCGAAAGATTTAAGAACGTTATGGATAGTGCTTGCAGGAAAACCAAGATTTTTTTGCAAGTTTTCTTACTGACAGATCCGGATTTTCATTGCGACCGCACACAATTGCTTTTCGCCCTTGCTCTTCTCTCTACTCTGCTCTTCTAAAAGCTTGTAGTATCCTCAAAAATGATTTTACACAATGAGCAGACATACGTTCCTCAGTCTGCGAAATATTTCACGCGTTGATGAAGTATTTCCAGAGATATACGTATTACCGGTGTCCAGATTTTGTCGCGAACAAGCCTTAGTTCAGTCTTGCAGTTCTAATTTTCTTGTTAATGGTTCTGTTGTCAAGCCAATTCGATGCAATATGTGGATTTTCTCTTCGTTCTACGACGTTACTATTTGCGCTGTCGTGATTTGAGTAGTTTGTTTGGCTTTCATTTTCTGTTTGCTCTGTTGAGTTAATACATCGCCCATTAATGATGATTTTAACGGTGAACTTCACTTCTCACTGATGACCGGCATATGCAAATGGATACAACCGAAAAATTGGGTTTACGATAACCCGTATATGCAATTATAGTTAACAAAAACAGCGCAAAAATCCAAACGAAACAAACATATGGTAAAGGTATACCCATTTTTCGTTCAGGGTTTACCATGCCCTACCTCGTGAATTTATATTTCAGAGACACGACGGCGCAGACGAGCGAAAACAAACGGATTACTTTGTCGATAATAATTTATTACCACCAAGAGGCAGACTTGGGTTGGGTACGACTCATTAATACCAGATAGACCCACCACTAATCTACCATGGACATAAACCATCTAATCCATTGCAAAGAAGTGAGATATATTCAAAATGAATACAATGCAAATTTTTTAATCATATTTTAGAAAAGGAACGATTTTCGTTTCGTGATGTTTCCTAAACATGAAAAAACATTCCTAATGTGTAATGAAGTAAATTACATACACAATAATATTAACAACGAAAAAGCCTTGCACAAAACTATAGTATCTTGCTCAGCACGTATTTTTGGCAACCTTTAAACACAAAACAGAAACCATTAATACGAAAGTTAAAAGTTGTAGATTAGGTAGATTTAAATAGCTTAGTAATCTTAAATAAAAAGTACAAATAATACCAATTAGCTCAACACCGAACATCAACCGTTTGAAAAAGCTTTCATTTCTTTCTCATCTTGCAGCTACCGCGGTCGCGGAGGTAACTACAGAGGTGGCCCACGTGGCCGTGGCAGCAGCCGAGACGGTGGCTATCAGTCCCACTTCTCCCGAGGCTATGATCGTGGTCACCCGCAAGGGCCACCGGTGCAGGCGCCCCAGCACGATCAGTACGGTCACCCACTGGGACCGGGACCGGGACCGAATGAGTACCACCACCATGATACATCACACCACCACGGAGTGCCGTCGGGGGTTGGACCGGGCAGTATGCCACCACACGGCGTACCTCCGACTGGACACTATGCGCCACCGCCTCAGCAAGCGATGCCCCAGAATACGGCGGTCCCAGGCAGGTACTGTGTCCCATTTGTCTTTTATTTGTCTAGTACCATTACCGTTTTGTTTGCGTTTGCGCACAGTTGCTGGTGCGCTCTGATGACATTAAGTTACCTAAGCGGAAAGTTTTTGCTTTCGCATGTGATGACAAGTAGTATGAATGAGCTAAATTTGAACAATCGATTATATTTGGTGAAAGCAACGATTCGTTGCTGTGATGTCGGAGTGAGATAAATTGGTGATGTTTACTGTTTTATGGTATGGAACATATGAAGGGTGAACATTTCACTGTCATGTGCATGAAACATGACTTTCAGGATTGTATCATGTGTAACAACCTATCTGACGATATTTTAAGATGATGCCGTAGACTGCCAGTCTTATTGTTACTGTTAGACTCTTATGTGTTAGGAATAAGTATAACGTTTGCTTAGGACATTTATTGTAATCGGGAAATTATTTGAATGCTGTATGTACGTTGGAGCGTTCCAAATACGAGATTTTACATCATTCTTCTAACTTGACTTCTGCTTGACAAACGGGTTTGAAATCTGTATAGACGAAGTACGAATCTTTGAATAGGTTTATATCTAAATCTGTAGTAGTTGCGTAATTCGATTTTAAATTCAGAAATGATATGCGATGTTGTTTAATCTCAAAACAAATATCAAAAAAGGCTAAGCTAACATTGTTCTGCATTTAAGTACACGTACTACTTTATGGTAGTTTTTGAGATTTGTGATCCAAGATGGTGCAATTCAGTAAAAGTTGCGGCAATTTGTGCACTGCGTAAATCAAAATAACAAATAACATCTTGCATCTTTTCTGTCTAGGCGAAAAATTGTTGCATGATTTACGCCCGTTCATAACACGTTTAACAATTCGATTAAGATTTTTCATTAGGGCCTAACTAACAAACGTAATCAATCAATGGCTTCTTGCGTAAATTTTCTCGTGGCATAAAGGCTACCCATGTAAGCCTCCAATTCTATCGGATAGGTGAACTCTTCCTCTTCGAAATGATCGTGGTGGCTTGATTGGGCGAGTTTTCAATGATGAGAAATTCGCGGAAAAAGCCATTGTTTACGTTTGTCAATTAGGCCCTAATGAAAAATCTTTGTCGAAATTGTGGTTACATAGGCGGTTTCGTTGATGCTATATCTGCATCATGCTATGACATTTGGCGTTGACTTCTTTGGCATCATTCCACCATTTTTTCTTAAACCACACCACAATTTCCATAACGTACAATGTGTTAAACGCATCAAACCCTTTCATATTTACCTCCTTATGGGTTTCTCTATGGGTTTCGCTTACCAACAAATGTAGTGATAACAAATAATTTCCCGACAGGCTGTGTTAGTGTAGTTCACATAGTGTATTTATAAGTCGTTCCTTCTCATATTTATATACTTTTTAATTGTTTAAAAATGACTATTGTAAAACATGTAAAGTATCCTTTGGAAATACTTTTGTTATTATGAATGAAACCATTTTAATCAAACCTAGACACCAGAATTCAATCATAACAGTTTTTCTAAGAGTTTAGTATTTTTTTTAAATGAGAGGATTGCAAGCCAAGATGCGCAAGTGACATAATGGTCTAAATTGTTAAGTATGTCAAAGATTTCTAAAGCTTCAAACTATATGCCATCCAATTTTGGTGAAGATTTGATCCCATCCTCAGTATTTTTATAGCGAACAGTAAAGACTTGTTTTTAATGCTCTATGAAATTTATATCGTTGAAAAATGATGATGATGATGAGATACTACGATCTATTATAGTAAGGAAGCTCCCTATAGCACTGGAATAATCTGAAAAACGATTTTATCACCATTGCATTGCTGTTTATGATTTTCTAGCTCCTGTACGTAGGCACGCGACCCGGGGAAACAGACAAGAGAATCTTCTTCCACACAATCAGCGATAGAATCGAGCTCTCTTTTAACAGAACTTTTCGCAAAATGTTAACAATAGATTGGATGCAGTCCCAAGTTCCATATCCAAACCGCTTCACTTGGGTGCCCTGATGGCCCACCTTTTCTCCGAAATATGATTTGATTTGAATGTTTAGTTATAACGTTGATATCTTACCTTTATGCTAGGGAAATTTCACTGAAATTTTCGCTAAAAATTAGATTAATTATTGTTATTTAGTAATTATCCTCATAACGCTAAATGCTGCTAATTATCTTTTAAAATTAATTAGAGATCTTTACTCGTAAAACAAATGAATATAACTGCCATCTTGTCCATCCCATGCGCTAGATTCCTCAAATCTTCGAAGAAATTTGTCATTTTTTTTCTGCTCGTTATATGCCCAAGATGTCATTTTGAAGTTTCTGCTAAATTTCCATGCAGGTTAAATTAATCGCTAAGTAAATACGTAAATAAATTTCGTAGCTGAAGGATGATAGTAGAAGTAATAAGACGTTTTTTCCAGCTTATTTAAGTTCAGTTCCCTTATACCTCTAGTTCTATCTTTTTTGAATTTGTCTTCTTTAAATATTCCCAATCTTAACCAGGGTTTGTCAGCCTCCCGCAATGAAAACTTAAAAAGTAACCTAAAATTTATTTGTCCTCGTTTTAACATCTTTATTCTATGATTTCACGATTTATAAAGTGGAAATGTCGGCTCGGCAATGTTAACTATTCTCGGCAACACATTTTCGAACCCTTACATCAGTATATTCTTCCATATACTGACTATCATATATGATAGCTTGATTAGTTAGCATTAATTTGATTACCTTTCAACTACGGAGCAATTCCGTTTTACCATATTTTTCTTCAAATAGATCACACGTAGTCGAAAACGCTGCTGATTTTGTATAACCTAAAATGGAACAACTGTTTCAGGCGCAGTTTTAATGGAACGATAGCCAAATAAAACAGGGGATGCCAACATTCTTACGAGACGCCCAGCTCACCGTAGACGACCGGTTTTAGCGGTGTGAACGGGGTCTCCCAGCAACAGATGCAATTCGTGGTTCATTCGCTTCCACCGTGGCACTCCACCGTAGATTGTACCAACACCAAGGTTAAGTTGGCCCTCCACGAGCATTGTTCATGTTTCGTGGTAGATGACTATCGGTCTAA
The DNA here is from genome assembly GCA_024533555.2 of Aedes koreicus. Classification (NCBI taxonomy): domain Eukaryota; kingdom Metazoa; phylum Arthropoda; class Insecta; order Diptera; family Culicidae; genus Aedes; species Aedes koreicus. Next base: position 157,161 of record JAHHFK020004741.1, on the reverse strand, counting down.
TTAATATCTTGTAGATAGTCAACTTTGTATTTCGGCGAACTTTGTTCGATCTTAGCGACTTGAATAGTTTGGCGCTTTAATAAACCACTTCTAAGCGGTTATGGATAACTCAGTCGATTGCAATAGATAGAGAAGCAAGAACCATATAAATATAAACAAACAAAAACGTTAATTGTGTGCACGGCGCTAAGAGAATACTCATAAAATGGTGTAGATTGCCGAAAATTCCCCTACCTCCTTATTGTTATTTTTAAATTCAAATCGGAAACAAATAGGTTCAGTTTGAGTCAAGTATTGCAGATTTGGGCTGGTTCAACTCCGTTCAACTCTGCTACCATCTTGTCAAGTGCCTTGCCCTGACGTCTCCCAAAGATGGCTCTGGAATGGCTACCGAATTCTGGTACGACAGAAATCAATGAAGTCGACGGGTGGTTGATTTTTGAACTGTCGCTACTGTACCGTGGTGGGAACCTCGGAAATTATTGACGTTGCCGAGTGAGTGCAGCTTAGATCATTCCTCGACGTCTTAGTAGTCGCTTAAGGGCTTACGCTGAAGCATTCTCGATGGCAGCCATTACCCCAAAATTTAGAATTGATATAACTCAGAATCTGTACTAGATATTGGATATTTAATCACATCAGTTAGCATGCTTACTTGCTGTGAGAAATCGGATGTAGTTCGATTTGATGTTCATTCACTAAAAATCGAGATTTATCAATTTGAAATTTGAAAGGTAAATTTGCGAGAGAAAGATAAAAGATAGGGAAAAAATACACGGAGCAGCATTTCACCTTAAGGTGAAGATACAAGCTAGCCTTAGCGTGGAACTACATCTAAGACACCGTCTTAAATCAGATCGATGTTCTAGATATGTCGACTTGTCAATCCCAGTCACATTTACTCAAATATGAGTGACTCCACTTTTGACGAAAGTGAGTCAAAAACGATTCAAAATTGAGTTAAATAGTCCCGCCGTGTACGAAAACACAAATCGCATCTCCCACATGAAAACATGCTACCTAGATCGTATACGAGGAGCAAACCCGGCCAGGCCGGTGCACACTGGTACCGCCATGGACCATAAATGAAAAACTGGTGCATAGACCATAAATGATAAATGAAGACTGGTGCATTTTCAGGTGTCAAAAAGCAAGTGAAAAATAATTATCGGCATCTAGGATTCACTGAAAAAGAAACGATTAATCAGCTACTCATGCTCTCCGAAAATTATAAATCGCCGTTGCTTTTCTCGCGAAAACTGCTGTGAGCGCATAATAGTCTCTCGCTTCTCACATTGTTTCTCCAAGCGGTTGAAAAAGGACGTTTCTCTTCTCAAGTAGGCGAAAATTTCGGTCTCTGGGCTAAAGTGATCAAATCACTTAAGCCTTCTTGACGGCACAGGTTCTAGGTGAATAGTCTAGGTGGCCATGCTCACAATGCCAACCACATAGTATTTCGCCAGGATATGGCACCGTAATATACTCCGGTCTTGGCAAATGTAGGCAATGGTACTAGTCTTGTTGCGGGTAGGTTTCCTATCAGATGGCTGGTATTGGTTGGGTTAATCCGGGAGCATTTCACATACTTACGTGTAATGTGCCAAATTGTGGAGCGAGCTTTTAGAAGCCAAGATCGTTGTCACACAGCGTTCATTAGCTCAGATTGACCGACGTGAACTTGCTCGTCGGTCAATCTACAAGATATCATGGGAGCACGGCTCTTGAATTGAGGCAAACTATTATATCATAATAGATGAAAAATGGCAGTGTTTCGTTTCACCTAAATCGTTCGTTTTTTTTTTAGAACGGCGTTAGAACGGTTTGGCGTAGCTTTTTTTGTGTTTCGATAGAAGTATAATGCTCTTTCTTTAAGTCTTGTTTATTTGGTGATTATTCCACCGAGTAGGGTGCTGGAACATTTATAACTTTTGTTTGTCGGAATCCGATTTGGAATTTGTGAAAATCAATGTCGTTTAATGACTGAGGGTAAAAACGCCTGAATTCATTCTACCAGTATGCTATACGATTCATGAACCACGATCATCGCTGGTCGTAAAACGTAACTGATGACGGTTACGGTCAGCGGCGCTCCATCAACAATCAACACTAGACATTTACGAATTTCAAATGAGCTTATTTTGCAGATCTTGCTGATTTGTTTGCCCATACGAGTGTATTAGTGCTTGATCCCCACATCAGAGGTATTTGATTGCCTTGCTTTTTGACTCACATAATCGCGCCAACTGCATCAGATTTGGAATGCGAAGGCTTCGTTATTATTTTATACTTATTCTGTTGTTCTGCTTGTGTCATAACCGGCTTCCCAAGCTACTTTGTGGTCATGCTTTTGATCCACTAGAATGAGACTCATGTTTCGTTTGTAGGCAACGACAGTCCCAATCAGAGTATCGTTTGCATGGTTCTTCCTATCACACGTGATATCGGTTTCTGGTTGACGTTTTTAAACTGATATGCTGATAACTCTCATAATAGTGTCTTTATAAGCTTTTTCGTCGAAGACAACTACTTTCTATCTTTTATGATTCCAGCGATATTTAAGGTATATGAAGATGTGAAGGGTATATGAAAATCAAATTTATGTCAATAACTTCTTGTTTATTGATTCAGCAATAACACATTATTCCGATTCTACCTTTAATAGTTCACTTGTTATTCGAGCTTTTTTATCTGAAGTGAACTTTACTTTCAAGATTAGTATCTATGGCAAAAACGGGCCTAACATACAAGTTCCATTCAAAAGAAGAGCTTGAATACTTCACAGTTCTTTGTGCCGAACATTAGCATTCTCACCTATAAAGAACAAATCATACAAAAAACTGTAAGTTTCAAGAACTAGTGTAACAGTTTTATATTTACGGTCTACGACGGTTACACGTCGATACGGCGAATCAAATGAGTTTACTTACGGGAGACATCTGAAGTCACGTTCGATATTTGAATTTAAAGAGCGAGAGGAGAGAGAGTAAGTATGACCTGATTAAGAATGGGCGTATCTAATGGAGAAGGAGCTAAGAACGGTTTGACGACAGCGTCGTACGAATGTGCCTTGGCAATAATGCAAAGTATTGAGTTGGAAACGGGGACATATGTTTCCGATCATCGACCCACGCTTACTTTGCTGGTCTCGGATAGAATTCTGAAGTCAAGGTATTGTAACTGATTCTAGAAATGATAACATGTAAGATCACGTGTCACACTAGACAAGATTAGAGCATTACTTATGTATTGGAACAAATATTAGAGCATTACTTATGTATTGGAAAGCCGCCATTTCCATCGGAGCTGTTTCAACCGTTGTTGGGCTTCGATGACTTCCTCCACCAAATCTGCGGATAGCTCGAGATTCATATATAACTTTCTTCCTCGACGAGTTGAACCAGTCACCTTGTTCCCACACTCTTAAAAATAATGGATTTTAAGCGTGGCGTAATCCTTATTACTCGTAAATATTTGAATAATGAAATTCAAAATTACTGAGTTCATTTGGATGTATTCTGAAATATATGTGTTGATATTAAGTTTAAATAATATAGCTGCGAACACTAGACGGAAGACTGGATGTTATGATTCTTAAGACTGGCACGGTCGTCGACTTCGGTATGAGCGTCATGCACAATCATTTATAATAAATACATCGGGGTGCATCGATATTTGAACGAAGGTCAGTGCGCATTTCATTGCCACGCGTTCAAATCATTCATCCTTCGGTGCCTATGGAGAGCACCTCAGGCAGCGTTATATTGGAAATAACGGAACTTCTGTCACGTTCAATAATAGGTTGTGGTATTGTACAGGCAAAATTTCGAATAAAAGGGTAAAATGAAACGCAGAAACAATCTTTTGTTTGCATTTTTTAATGCTGAGAAGACAAACCTTCTGCGACAACACAAACAGCATAATAATGAAATCTCTTAAGATTGTGAAATAGTGTGAATTTTCGTCTCGATTGAAGATCATAGTTTCCAAAATATGAACAACTTTTTTTAGGAACAAGATGACAACTTCCTGCCTGGGGTGCAAAAACTACCACCTTGCTGTGCAACTGGCAGTTCTCAGCATAATAAAAGTTAAAAAAAACTCGATTAATTCGCACCAATTGAATGTTTGCTTGTGATCGCAAACGAATCAATCGTCGGTATTCATCAGCACCAGCCTCATCCAACTCAATTCCTCCCTCAAATGATCGGTGATACGATCCAGATTATTCCGATAGTTACGCAACGGTTCTGTGCCTCTCCTTGCTGTTCGTTCGTTTTAGTCATCGAGGCGGTAGGTGCACTTTCGGCTAGGTAAACCAATTCAGGTTTCAAAAACAAAAATCAGTTTAGATCATAAGCTTGTACTGCAGCGTTTAAAGTGCGTTTAAACCATGTCACCCGGTTATGCATCGATAAAAGATCAATTAAGTCTTGTGCTTTTAAAACACCAAAAGCTCAAGCAACTTGGTTTTCTTCATTATCTCGCACTCTTTGAACAAGCTGGACTATACCATGTCTTTGGTTTGCTTTTAACTGTTAGTTCCTTAATTTTACATACTCGACTGTTTTTATCATGTGATAGAATATAATTAACAAATGAAACATTATTTCGACGGAAAAACACAAATAAATGACAAAAGTAACACGCACTTCGTTGTGACTAGATAAATAAATAAATATAATTGATGCTATTTTCTAACATACGTACATGTAATAAAGAAGAAACATAATTTATAACAGAAAATACATTCATGTTACGCTTCGCAAGTTGCAGCTGGTAAATAAGATTTCAGAAAAGAAAAACCTAAGGATACTTTATATGTTAAGCAAATATCAAAAAAAGACTGAAGAAAATGTGATATAGTGAATGGAAATTAAAAATTAAATAACGATAAGATTCACCAATTGTTCATTTGAATCGTTTGTATGTAAAACCACATAAGTACATTTTCCACTGCAACGATGAATGTTTTGAATTCTGATGGAAACTAAATTTTCTTACTGGAAACCGTGATGCAGACCAAAGAGCTTGGATCGCTGTGCTTTTTGTGTATGTGTCAAAAAATGTAATTTGAAAGGAAATCAAAAAGTGTACAAAGTTCACTAGTGTGACTTATGTGGTTCCTCTAAACACGTATTCTGTATGCAAATGTGATGCTTGAAAATTTACAAATGTTAATACTAAACTATAATTGAAACGTGTCAACTAGATATAAACATTTTTGTTTATTTTATTTACTCTTTTGATGTTGTTGTCAATATTTATGTTCATTTAAAACATTAGCTTATAAATAAATCCCTATCATAATGTTTATTGGATGTGAACTAGCAGAACAATGATCTATAAAAAATCCTCAAGTTTGTGGCTTGAAAACCAATACATACAAGGGTCATGAGGAAATGTACAACTTCGAAATTTTAGATTAAGAAGAAACTGAACAATTGTTAGCACCTGTGATATTTTACTCTAAAAATATGTTTTCTTAAGTTTCGATTGAAAAAAAAATGCCAACACGATTGCTGGAAGCTGCATTATCGGTGCCATGAATGGACCAAACAAACGGAATCATCCTAGAACACAATCCGTGAGGATGTTTCGCTGAAATGATATTTATTCAGATGCTGAAATTACATTCAATACAAATTTGAACGCGCTCGCTGTCAGATCCAGTACTATCACGGAGCAAAACAGACGCCGTAAAGAATTAAAAAAAAAAAACAATATTCACACAAATTTGTCAATCATTGAGTCAAAGCACTGTATAAAACACAAAATAAACAGCAATAAATGCAATCGTTCGAGCAACCACCAACAAAGAGCTGTTTGTCAAATGAAACTAATCTCCACGTTTACTAACGATTGCCAGCCGGATAGCTGTATGTAGGCCAGCAGTCAACCGTGAGGAATTGATGGATTGTCAGCAGCAGAGCGGATGCAGTAGCAGCAGCAGCAACGTGAGCCAAGTTTTCCGACGTTCAATTGCCTTTCGCCCTTTCATGTCGAACGTTTTCAAATTTAGCTTTTCCTGAACGTCGGAAATAACTTGTATCTACAAACGGAGCCTGGCCTGGTCGACAGCGGTGTCACATTCACCTGATTATCCGAAAGAAATCCCTTTGCAATGTTGTTCTCATTCCTCGATAGTTGTCGTGTGCCCGTATCAGCTGGAGTTATTCGCATAGCTGGTTTCGGGAATATTTAATATTGCCTCATTCAATCTACGACATCAAATTATTCAACATTCAAATTCAATACAAATTTTGTACCACTGATGAAACCAAAACGTAGGCCTGAAAATTTTAGAAAGATACACATATTTATTCTATGGGTTACCAATGGACATAATTGAAAATTCGACTATTTAAGCCATAGCTTGAATAAGAAGTTTCTGTCATTTGCTATCGGCACGAAAAACGTGTCTTGTATTAACGCCTCGTTGAAATGTTCGTCTGCCTGAAGTTCATTCGAGACGGCTCGAACAAGGGTTTCACTTCAACAACAGATATCTGAAATGTTTTGTGCACGCTCATTTCTAAACGTTCCATTTATTGCAAGTATGTTGCTTATATTTTTATCTTCACAAAAGTAAAGGTAAAATTATATTTACAAACTAACTCTGAAAAGTAAGCTTCTTAAAAACTGAACCGAATGTCTATTGGACTGAAAGTGTTGTGACATTGAAAACACAATCGAACCATTTTCATTATATTTACTATTTGTCCTGAATCGCCAGTTAATACAGGCCAATAAAAAAGGGTAAGTGCAATGAAAGTTTATCCGTTAAATGCATACTGTTGCCATTTGGTAACATGTAGCAACTAGTACAGCGTCCGTTACGAAAAAAAATACCTTTCCATCCATTTTTTGACATAAGGCGTCTTTTTTTTTTACCAAAAATAAATCATGCATGTAGTGGTTGAAGCAAAGTTTTAGTTGATATGTGTTCATATTCTAGTTATTATATGAAATTTCTACCCGAGCAGTTCTGGGCCAATCGATAGTGCTGAATCAGAAAACGTTTATCTTAAATAGTATTTTCTACATTTTCAATGACCTGTCCACATCTGATAAAGATAACGGCTGAAACAAAGCTGCATAGAAAAAAAATCTTAATAAATTATTTCCAAACTTCGGAAGCTTTTATGGATTAGATTTAAATTATAAAGCTTTGTTCACTTATAATCCATACGAAGGAAATAACTTAATCTTGGGGATGGAATGGCATCCGACATAGTTTAGTCAATCAAAACAATGATATTTTTATTGCACTTTCATAGTAAAATATCATAAAAATTACATCTTTTAATTTCTGACGTAACTGTGCACTTTCCTGTGATACCATTGCCATCAAACGTTGCTGTGCAGTGCCCCGAGCAGTTTAACCAGTCTTCTTAAGCTTCTGCTTCATATTTGACCAATATTTACATTGGGCAGAAGTGGTGTCAATTGGGTGGAATTAGATTCTTGTCGATGAAATCCACCCTATTGAAGCAGTGGCGTCGAACCTCAATCTTCCGATGCACTGACTCTGAACGTAAACAAACTTCAAAATTACCGCGGATTAAGCAGATACCGAGAGAACTAAAAGATTAAAAGTCCCACACTTCCAAGTACTTGGTCCACTTGGTCTATCTTGCTCGTTGCGCACCTCTGCTCTGCGCCTTGTTCCGGATTGAAGACAAACGTCATTTTTGTAGGATTGTTGTCCAGCGTTCTTACGATATGTACCGCTCATTGTACCCGTCCAGGTTTAGGGAATTTCAGGAACGCCGTTTTCACATACACCGCAAAGATGGTCCTTGAAAAACTCCAAGTGCTCGCATGTCTACCTCGAGCATTACATTGTCCATGCTCTATGTTCGTAGAAAAATAGCCGTCTTATTAGCGTCTTGATGATTATGTGAACTACCATCTAATGTAGCAAGGCAACTGCCTATAGCACTGGACTGTTTTAATTAAATGGTTTGATCAAGGTTGTACTGTGGTAAATGCTTCATCATGTTCCTGTATAAAGGGCCGAAAACGTATTGTGGGCCCGTAAGCAGATACACTTACGCGCAACCCAAAGCTACAGGGGTCTAAAGCTAATCTCCTTCCAGAAACAAGTTCACAGAAACCACAACAAAGCCGAGCCCTCGCCTAGTAAAAAGTCCCACTAGATGGGGAGAAGAGCCCGCCCTATATTCACGAAATGTTAACAACAGGAAGTTTGCAGTCCCAGTCTTCCTATCTAAATCGCTTCAATCGGGTGCTCTGATGGTCCCTCCCTTCATCCCAACAGATGGTGTTCTATAAATATATGAAAAGTTCAGAGATATAATATGATTTTCTTACCTTGATTTTCCAAATTGTTGTCTCGGTGTTTCTGCTTTAGAAGAGCTGACTTTAGTAGCGCATATCGAGACTCACAATGTGTCATATGGCACCGCTCGCGGCCATGGCATAGGGAAAAGAACAGGAGAAAGGAGAGAAGCATTAGTAATTGGTAACATGCTATGCGCATGTGAGATTTTCATGGTGATATTCTCACAATGGCCGTTCAGAATGGTTCGACGGATGCATACAAGGTGGGGTGAAAACTAACCTCCTTGAGAATGAAATTTTTTTTTTTAATGTTTTATTTTATTCAATGCAGTCCCCTTTAAGCTCGATACACTTATTCCAGCGATTTTCCAACTTCTTGATCCCGTCCGAAAAGTAATTTTCCGCAAGGTCTGCAAAATACTCCTCCGCGGCTTCGATGATTTCCTCGCGTGAGCTGAATTTATTATTGATGAGCCATTTTATGAGGTTTGGGAACAGATAAATTTCCGAGGGAGCCAAATCGGGTGAATACGGTGGATGCGAAAGCAATTAGAGCCGTAATTCCTTGATTTCAGACGTGGTTGTGATGCTCTTTTCCGCCGGCGCATTGTCTTGCAAAAACAAAATTGTTTTTCTCTTCATGTGAGGCCGTTTTGCAGCGATTTCGGCCTTCAAACACTCCAATAATGCACTGTAATACTCGCTGTTGGTGGTTTTATTCTTTTCGAGGTAGTCCACGAAGAGTATGCCATGACAATCCCAGAAAACCGACGCCAAAGTCTTTCCAATCCATTGAGCATCCCTAGGACGCTTCGGAGCACTCGTGCCGGCTTCAGTCCATTGCCGGGTACTCATTTTGTTCGCTGGTGTGTCATAGTGGATCCAGGTTTCATGAACAGTTACCAATCGACGCCAAAAGTCCTTCCGATTCCGCATCAGCAAGTCTAAACACTGTTTCGAAGTGCTCTCGCGTTCGTGTTTTTGGTCAGGAGTGAGCATGCGCGGCACCCAGCGGCAGCAGAACTTTTTCATATGTAGAATCTCTCCCAAAATATGGCGTGTGCGCTCAGTACTAATCTTTCTGGCATCTGCTAGCTCACACACCTTCACTTTCCGGTCAGCCAATACCATTTCATGAACTTTTTTAGCATTGTCCTCTGTAACCGCATCGGAGGACCTGCCGCTGCGGACTTGATCGAACTTGACTTGAAACCAATATTTAACGGTGTAATCTGAAGGAGCATTTGCCCGATAATACTCATCCAACTTTTCTTTTGTTTCCTTCGACGTTTTGCCTTTCCAAAAAAAATTTTTTTTTAAGGAACGAAAATCTTTTTTATTTATATTCAACATGATTCCAAACACGTCAACAACAATCAGCTGTCAAAACAAAGCTAAGGGCAGTATCGCACTGAAGTTTGGCGTGTATGCCTAAATATGAACGGACTACTAGGCACTATAACCTTTTTTGCAGTAGCATCGCATTTTGGCGGTCAAGGTGGTTAATTTTCACCCCATCTAGTATGAGAGATCATTCCCGATGAGTTTCCACTTGTTTATTCCATTCCATCACGTCTAGTTATAGAAGACAAGAAACATTTTACTACTTGCTACATTTGAGAATATCAGGACAATGATCCCCCATCGCATCTTCAAGTGATCATTACAAGCTGTCCATTTGGTTCAGGCACTATTGAACGTTGATGTGGCAGCCTATTCACACGTGAAATCTGCCGCGGCCAAGCCGGCAGAACGCGCCCATACCTCTTTCTAAACCGAAGGGCAGGGTAGCCGTCTTATAAGCGTCTTATGCACATACTACGGGGAAGAAGTTAACCAGACTTCAGGGTCTTGTTTAGTCCATAGTAAACATGAATTCCGGCGTCTCCGAATTTCTCTGCTGCAGTTGTTACCTATACACCAATGATCCGAGGTACCCAAATTTATCCACCACCTCGAACTCATGTCTGTTGATTATCACACTTTGGCCTATGCGAGCTCTAACACGCTCGGTTCCTCTTGCCACGTATTTCGACGTATTCACCTTTATTCCAACCTTTTCCGTTCAAGTTTCAGCTTGGTGTACTGATCAGCAACCGCCTGGAACGTTTTTCCTTAAATGTCCACTTGGTTTGCGATGCATATGATTTGAATTTATTTATTTATTGAAAATCACATCCCGCATTTTAAAGTCCACTCGTTTCAAACACCTTCTAGCAAAATATTAAATCAATCAATACGATACAATTCGCTTTGAAAATTTATGCGCATATTTCTTCATAAGAAACACAATTTTTCATACCAAGCAAGCCGTAGAAAATCCGGTATTTCTGTGTTAATCGTTCTGGGACAACTTACAGAGTGTGTCTTCGAACGTTAAGCGTACGTAATCCAGCTGGAATTTAGGTCTTATGGACTTTTGAATCTTTTGCTCAGATTTTTTTTGCCTCATCCTTATCCTACGAGATACGAGAAACTCTAGATTGTACGACAGCCAACTTTTTTTGTTTTTTAAACCTTATGAAATATTCTTATTTTCGAAGCATGAACGTGTGAAAAATTGTCTCACAAACGAGCGCGAAGCCCAGAGTTTCAAAAATTAAGAGCAATTCACGAGTAATCCAAGTTTATCAATAGGGTTTTCCCTTAGCTTAATCGAGTAATGCGCAGCTACGTAACAACACCTCGCTCGATGTGGCTGGGTTCTATTCCCGAATTGATCTACACCGAAAAAATGAATTTTAGTAAACATGAATTTTAATAAATAAATTCCCCCCGTTCAATAGCTAACCAAAGCATGCGTAAACAACGAAATTGTTAGTAATCTTTCATACAACAGACCTGATTTAGGTGACATCTGGCTTAAGTTGACACAAAATATCCCATGAACTTATGCCAAATCTAGCATTCCACATTTATGCATTAGATAACGAAGAAATTTAATTGTTTAGGCGTTTTTCGTAAAGAAATTGTTCTGGTGCTGGTGTGTACACAGCTCGAAAAATAGTGTAAATTTCTGTTCAATATCATGCACACAAGATTGCTTTCTAAAACGTGTAAAGTTCTGAGGTATTTCATACCTTGTCCTAGCAATATTTCTTGCAAGTTGCAGCTTTCTTGTGAAATGGAATACAGTTTTGCAGGCATCAATATCTACATCACAATGGAAATTCAGATTTTTTTTCTGTGTGCTGATTGTAGTTGCTACCAAGAGGGGATTTTAATAGGCATTTTTATCATTATTTATCTGATTGAGTTATCGATAGACTAATTTGGTGTCCAAATGATAAAAAAATTATCTTAACGCTAACTTCTTGTATAGTTTCGCAAGATATTAAAATCGAAAACAGGCGACACACAATTAAAGGTACGTTGTAAAGCAATCATTCCAGAGTTGGTCCCGTAGACGGTTCCTATGTGTGGAACTCTAAGGAGGGACGTGTTTCGCCATATTGGAAATGAGGATTCCAGACCGGGGAAGCATATTCCAAGGTGGACCTCACCAACGAACATTGGGGGTCACGCTGACTATTGAGGTTAAGTTAAGCTAAAGTGAGGTTTAACATCGTAGTATCTAAAACTGAAATTGATAATAACTTTCTGACCAAAAATTTATTTTAAGTCGGATTTTCTTTCAGGGAATGAACTAATACATATGGATTATGTTTCGGCATATTTACTTTATTCAATTTTCTTTCCATCGCTGAAAGCCCGCACCCTTTCCCTTAAGACCCCTCATTACATTTTGTGCAATGGTGGAGCCGACCTTTTTGGTCACTTTCATCCATTCTTTCTTCAACTCCAGCTCGTTCTTAAACACCTTGGACGATTTTCGAACTTTGGCCTTCATTATGGCCCAAAATCTTTCCACCGGACGAATCTCTGGTGAATTTGGGGGGGTTGGCGGTTTTTGGTACAAAAACAACGTTATTGTCTCTGTACCAATCCAACGTCGATCGCGCGTAATGGTATGATGCCAGGTCCGGCCAAAATAATGTCTCGCCTCCGTGGGACCGCAGGAAGGGCAACAGACGTCATCCATAACCACACACATAGGTTTCGTTAACCACTCTCGATACAGCTTCCTTGCGCGGGATTTGGCCGCCATGTTTTGTGGATCACGTCGGTTCGGTGCCTTGCAGACCTTGAATACACGAAGCCCAGCTCGTTTCATGGTTTGCTGAACGAACCAGGCGGAACACATTGCCTTCAGAGCCGCGTCGCGAATCGAAAGGTTCGGATTACACTTGAAATACTCCAACACCTTCTGGGTCTTCACAGGGTCAGCTGTCTTCGATTTTCTTCCACTTCCAGCCCGCCGCTCGGTCGTCTGGGACTCCTTAAACGATTTTACCACCCGAGACACAGTTGTATGGGGGATTCCCAGTTGTCTTCCGATCCATCTCATGATGGTCGCAGTCGGATTTTCCATGACGGCGCGCAAAATTCTCCGGCGATTTTCTTCTTGTTTCGATGACATCTCAATAATTACTGAACCGATTGTTATGAAATTTTGCGCATGTAAACAAACTAGTTATACCCAGATTTCATCAATTTTTACCCACGGACAAAAAAGTTACACACGGATAAAAATGGTGCATTTTTTCGAGTACAGGCCTTATTTTCACAACCAAACTCAGATACGTTATTTTTACTACATCTCATCGATATTTTGAAGCACCCAAATGGTTAGTGTACATGTTGAAAAAATCAAGGGGAAAAAATTGCGAGGAATGATGGAATTGCGTCTGCTACCGAAGTAGTGTATCCTACTATGGATTATTATGGCCATTCTTAGATTTTCTTGTTCAGATTTTGAGATTGGAATTTGAGCTTGGCATTGCGACTACAGAATTTTTGAATTTTGTTTAGAATTCCAAGCAAATTTTGCATGCGTTAGGAATAAACAATAAAAGCTCAGCTTAAGAAACATTTTGAGAAGATTACATTGGATTGGTTGGACCATTCATAGGATTCTCAAAGCAAATTTCTTAGGTTTCTGAAGGTTTCCGAGAATTTTAGGACAGTATTACTTGATCTGGTAAGCGATTTTTCACAGGATGCTGAACAAATCCTACTTGGGATTCTAGTTGAATCGGACAGCCGTACTCAGGAATATGAGGTGAGTTTTCTTGGGATTGTGGGCGAATAATTAGCAACTTAAATCCTATTCTGGATTTTTATTTTATTTGAGTCAGAATATTTCTGGCGATTCTGAGCTTATCCAACTCGAGTTTCTTATAGCATCATGCATCATAAATTTTTTTGCGTATTCTGCTTAAGACTCTAAGTTTTACGCTTAAGACTCTGGATTACGATTGAATCATTCCAGATTAAATAATGTTCAACAAATTATCGTCAGGATATTGAGCGTTCACTGGACATTTTGTGTAATATTTCACAGAATTCTAAACAGTCCACTCCTGGAATTTGGAAGGAGTACGGACCCTAATCAAAGCAGGCACTTATTTTTTTAAATGTCTTGCTGAGGATTTTGACGGTATCTAGTATTTATTAAGGTGAAGGTCAATTAGAATTTTTGAAGGCATAAATCTAAGAAACTACAAAAGTTTCACATGCCAAATTTTAATAGAATTCTTGCTATACTACAGCATACAAGTCATTACTGGCATCTGATGTCTTTGTCATTTAGATTTATGCTTTCAAAAGAATTGGCGATTGAAATTGACTTATGGCGGCAATTTTTGGCCTATTCTAAAGGTGAAAGATGAGCAAATCTTCTTCCGAGTGTTGAGCGATTTTATAACATCTTTTCCAACCCGAGATTATAGCATCTTTTCCAGTATTCCTAATGACTTTTTATCAATGTTGTTACTACAGACTTTACTAAACTAGTAAAATTAAAATAACTGTAACTTTTTTGAAAACTATTTTATTTATTTAAAAGTCATTATAGTTTGGGAATTTGCTTCAGAAATATTGCAGTTTATTTTAGTTACTCTTAGTCTCCCATTCCCGGCGCAATATTTTTCGAACTCTTGCAGTGAGGTTCACGACAGTACTATCCGAGATCTTCTTACTGGCAGAATTCCATCAGTCTTATTCTGCGTGGCGTGTGAAGTGAGAGGACGCGCTCTCACATACGAGGTGACAATTGTCGCCTCTTGTGAGATGACTCTTTGTGTAAATTAAATGGAAAGCTACCTAAACGAGACGACAGTTGTCACTTCGTATGCGAGAGCGAGTCTTCTCACCTCACACGCCACGCAGAATAACCCAGCATTTCTTGCGGAAGTCACTGATGTTCTTACAATTTTGACCAGTTTTCAGAATATTCTCCTTAATAATTGCCCAATATTAATCGATCAATCGGATTCATATTTTTCGGCACAAATAAATTGTATATCATTACTGTTTATAAATGCCAGCGTATTCTTAAGGCCGCGAGATCTGGTCAAAACAATTTGCTTTCGGTGTCCCTTCGAATGAACGGAAGTAAACGTTTTTTAAGCATTCATTAATGTTTACATCCTTATTGAATGTTATGCTCGGCACGAAAAAAGATCTCCGACTTCCGCATTGACAGATTGCCTGCTAAACAAGATATTATGCTCCAAACTTTTCAAGGCTAATGGCAGTCTTGAATTTTTAGTTTCTAGACTTTCTCCTTCTAGGTTTTTATAGATTTGCGGTCCAGGAAGTGTAGCAAAATCCGCTTAAACGTATGTCACATCGTCAAGAATTGATGCAAATGGCTTTTTCCGAGGCAATCATAAAGCTTTCGAGCGCGAGTCTTGATCGCGTCGCTCTGAATTTCTGATGTTTTTTGGTGCCTTCTGCTTCTTGTGCGTTTTCATTCCACTCCGTTTCTTGACTCTTTGAACCATTGCTTCATTAGTTCCGCACTTTTTTGAAACATCTCTCACTGACAACTGCAGATTTCGGTATTGTGTTAGAAACTTTTTTGTTCAAACTAGGAACCCGTTGTTGTTGACAAGCGTTCAGAATACCGTTTCAAAACGCCGTCGACGGTACCCCTCGGCATATTTAATGCCTTTGCGATGAAATGATGCAGACGCTCCGGGTTTTCCATCCATTTTGCGACGCTCTTGATTTATTGCCACAATTAAACAAAACTGTTAAGAATGCTCATCTTACGTCAGAAATCTTTTTGACAACATGGTTTCGCAAACATAATAAAAGAAGGGTGCATGGATACAACGGTTATACAGCTATTGTGTTTTGAATTTTTCAAGTTTACTTCGTCACAGTCCTTAAATTGAATTATTCATTTCCGCCTTAGAGACGACCTAGATCCTACATATCGAACCCATCAACACATGGGCTACAACCAACGGCTTTACTTCCCTTCCAAAGAAAGACGTAATCAGAGATTTTTTGTCTCAGAAAATCCCAAAAGCGCTGACTGGAATTGATACCAGCCCGACTGAAGTGAGAGGCAATCACGCTTACCACTACACCACCGGCGCCGTCTAACAACAAAATGATCTCTAAAGTAACTTTTTCAATTTCTTCTTTAAATTTTCTTTTAGCATTTGGTAGTTGATTAGAATCAGTTCCTAACCTGATAGTTCTTGTTTCCATTTGGAATTTTGCCCCACTTTTTGCACAGTTGAAACCGAATGAAACCGTGTCTCGAACAGAACCGTTTTGAAGAACAAAACATGAGATGGAGAACAGTTTACGGTGTTAAAGTCTTGATGTTAGGGAGAATTTCTTCGAAAGAGAGTTTATTAAAGGGAGGATTTCGCTGAGACTTCTTTGAGAAATTAAGTGAACCTTTTTTTTCGCATTCTCGCCAATCCATCAAATAGATACCAACCCCCGACCATCTTGTCAGACGAGCTTAGTTTTATGTACCCATCTACAAATTATAGATGTCTCTACCGTGCATAAACTAAAGGGCCATAAGTGTTTTTTTTTTAAAAGTATTTTAATAAAAAAAGTGAAGTGTAATTTTTGGCTGGCAACTTCGATCTAAAAATGAACAACAAAGTCACCCAAAAAAATCGTTATCGGCTGAGTGAATTTACCCTATTGTTTATGTACTCTCAGAAACAAATACATAATTTTCAGTGGAAAATTAAATAGAAACGTTTTTGAAAATTGGAAATATCTTCCCAACATCATGGGATCTCAGAAGTGAACAGCAATTTCTGCTAGAACCAAAGATGTGAAAAGAAAGTATCGATAGGTCCAATAGAGCTTGGCAGGTTCTGAAATTGAATAGAAGTAGTTTGAAATTGAGCGTAGGGCTTTTGTAAAGCAGTATTTCGAAGCAAGCACACAATCCTTTGCCACGCATCCCCATGCGTGGTAGGTCAAGGCAGGAACGGATCCGCCACCTTGACTGGCAAAAATGTATGCGGTTGATCGTGCTCAAGTATCGCCAATGGCACAGAATGGTTCAAGTGATGTGAAATCACAGAGAACAGACGTTCATCTTCGGCTTGTGTAAAACATTAAACCGACATTTCAAATGTATGTCGTTATGCTCCTGGTAGGCGGCGCTGCAGTTATGCGACAACTGTCATGGCCATGTTCATCAATAAAAAGCCCAGCACATAACCTGAAAAGTTTTGTTTGTTTTTCTCTGCACTTGCTTTTTATACCGGCTGCCCATATTAACTTTTACACAAGAAAAGGTATATGGACATCAATGTCTGTTCTCTGTGGTGAAATCTAGTTCAATCTCAGTCAAGGTGGCGGATCCGTTCCTGCCTTGGCCTACCACGCATGGGGATACGTGGCAAAGGATTGTGTGCTTGCTTCGAAATACTGCTTTACAAAAGCCCTACGCTCAATTTCAAACTACTTCTATTCAATTTCAGAACCTGCCAAGCTCTATCGGACCTATCGATACTTTCTTTTCACATCTTTAGTTCTAGCAGAAATTGCTGTTCACTACTGGGATCTCATGATGTTGGGAAGATATTTCCAATTTTCAAAAACATTATAATTTAAATTTGGTGCACTGTACGCAATAATAGCATAATTTAAATAGAAATGTTTGACTCGCTTTTTCAATGCTTCTTGATTAGTTATCCATGATAAGCACCAAAAAAAATTGCATTGGTCTGCTTACGTTAGTAACCATGTAAACTTGAGTAAGCGGGATCGAATTCAATGTTCAAATTCAATGGATTTGGTGAGTTTGTTCTAGTTGATAACCATTCTTTTCATTGCGCGGGAAACAAGACTGGTCTTTCAATGGGAGTACATGACTGAGCATTTGGGTATTTTATCTGTTCAAAAAGCGATTGGTCGTGCAGTAGACGTGGCTGGGTAGATCAGTGGTTACCCATTCTGCTTACTGAGCAGATGGTCGGAAGTTCAATCTCAGGCGTCGTCACGTTTGTCAAACTAATCATTCTTCCCCCCTCACGCAAATGACCGTGAGGACGTGGCCGGCGCCGGTACTGATATATAAACAGAATTAGTGAACTTGTACATTGAAGATGTAAAAGCTACTCCCAAGCTCCATCTATGTGGTTCTCTGTGCAATTATACTAGTTCTGTTCAGTAACGGAGTAGCAACTACGAAACGGCACGATCTAGAAGCAATTGGTCGTGCAGTGCACCAGATGCAAATGATGTTAAGATGCCTCTGCATTTTATTCTATTTAGTGTCCAGGATAATATTTATTTTTAAAATGGTAAAACTGGGAGAAAAAAAATCCATGAATGATGGGCGACCAGCCTGATGATTATATGCGATGCCTGAAGCTTCTAGGTACAAACTCTAGAGAGTTGCATTGTGTGTTCATAGGGTGCATAAATGGCCGGTCAACTTCACCATTTTAATAAAACCCTAATTATATTTCCTGATGTTACACGTCTAATGTGGCCTTTGAAAGGGTAAGTCAAATATAACAGTGTGCTAGCCATGATGCCTAGACGAATATGTTTCATGACCGAAGAACATCGATTTTTCAATCCATACCACATGTGTGGCATACTGAGGAATACTTTTGACAGTTGAACTTGTATAAATAAGAAACCAGCAACCTTGCCCTTCAAAGAATGCGTAGTTAGTAAAAATAAATGTATGTTTAGCCACTTTCTATTCACTAACGTAAGGAGTGTATCGAAAAGTAGTTATAAAACATTCAAAAATTAAAATAAAACTTGAGACAATTCGCAAATTTTCAAAGCAATGCAATTTATTACTGCCTAACATTTTGGAATATCAATTAAACTATTAAATAATCAGACTGCTGATTTCGGTAATATGATCGTGTTTAGCCTTTATACCGTCCATCAAGTTCTGCACAGAGGTTTTTGTGCATTTCCTAGACGCTGTTGACCAGTTTTTATTGAGTTTGACATGTTGTGGGCCACTGCACCTGCCTTTGTAAAATATTTTTTTCGACGAAATCAACGTTGTTATCAGAATACCAACTCTACAGTGGAATCTGGCATAATGGGCAGAGACCAGATCCGGCCAGAAGAGAGGAGAGATCTCGGGCTTCCAATATAGTGGAAGCAACTTCTTCTAAATTCATTGTTCCGTTTATTTAGTTAATGGAACATTGCGTGCCACAGGTGCAAATTGATTGGCAAACGAGCACCTTCTGACCAAGTTTTTCCGTCGCAACAGTCGTATATGCAATTGGGACAATCTCCTCAACCGATTTGTTGCAGAGTTGAGGACCCGGCAGTATTCTGGAATCCTCTACCACGTACGTCATTGTTCAACACGGTCATCAAATTAACTCAATTTTGAGTCGTTTTTGACTCGCTTTCATCAAAAGTTGAGTCACTCAAATTTGAGTAAACGTTGTTGTGATTAACCAGTCGACACATCTTTAACATCCATTCGATGCAAACCGATGTTGTTGATTTGTCATTTTGATAATCCCAACAATGTTAACTCAAATTTGAGTGACTCATTTTTGACGAAAATGAGTCAAAAATGTCTCAAAATTGAGTCGAATTCTGTGGGTGTGAATATATGG
The DNA here is from genome assembly GCA_024533555.2 of Aedes koreicus. Lineage (NCBI taxonomy): Eukaryota > Metazoa > Arthropoda > Insecta > Diptera > Culicidae > Aedes > Aedes koreicus. Next base: position 137,917 of record JAHHFK020004741.1, on the reverse strand, counting down.
CTGTACAGCTTACAGGCTCTCATTTTGGCACGACACTTCTGCTCCGGTGATTGCTTTGGTACTTTCTGCTTCCTATATGTCTTCAAATCAATCCTTTTCATAATCCGCTGGATAATTTTGATGCTGATCCTGTATTTCTTGGCCAAATCACGAGTAGAGGCTGATTTGTTCTTCTGAATATAATCGACGACTTTTTGGTCCAATTCGGGATTGCTGAAACCGGGTTTTCGTCCAGTTATCGGCAAAGCCTGCAGGGTTTACTGCTCACCATACTATTCAATCATTCATTCTACACTTTCTGGTTGCACTTTGACCTTTTTGGAAATTGCATGTTACATCCTTTTCAGCAGTACACCAAGTGTGCAGATGCAGCATTTTCTTCAATCCGCTACATTTTGCAAAAAAAAACTGTGGTAATGACTAGTTCAGACCAGATTGACCAGTTTTTCTAACGAACGATTATAAACGAATCATACTCAAGTTATGAGTGTTTCTTGTTCGGTAGGGAGATATTTGATGAAAAAAAAAATAGGATGATGATATTTGATGAAAAGGGAGGATAGGAGATGATATTTGATGAAAAAAAATGTTCTACGCATATGGTCAAATCTCAAAGATTACGGAGTTATTGAACTTTTTATGTTACGGTACATGTTAGGCTTAAATTGGCTGTAACTCGAAACTGTTGGTGTAACTATAGCTGTAAAAGCTGTAAACGAAGCGGTAATTTGCTACTTAGCAAAATTCTTTTTACGCCTTCCGAAAGCTGGGATGATTTCCTAAATTAGAAGTTTATTTAAACTTTGAATAATTACCATTTAGTGACTTTCTAAGTGTGAAAGTGTATTAAACAACTCTTTTTAAGGATTTTTTCATGTTTTTTGTTGCATAAAATACATAATAAACAGCAGTGGTTGATAAAACAAAAACATGACTTTAAAAATGGTCTACAACTCTCTCTCTTTGACACATACTTTCTATCTCGCTTTTGCAACATGTTCAACCCCACCGTGATAATGTCTATTGTTATTGCTGAAAATCTAACACTGCTTCTTAGCGGCTATTCCGGCATACCATTTTAATTCCCAGCAGAATACATTGAAACTCCGTTGGAACTACTTTGGCAGTCGGCTGTAAATGAAAAAATGGCTTCATTTGGAGTGATTGTTTTGTTCTGTAGCAATTGAATTGAGCTAACGTGCCAAAAGAATCAGTTCGTATTTCATATCGAAATCATTCATATATTTTATGTTTCTTTCCGATATGCCGGAAATGGGCGCTTATCCCGAAGTAGTGGTGTATTCTGTTTTGAAAAAAAAAAGGCTCAGCAATCTGAGCTAATTGTGCTTAGGATTCCGGTTTTGACTATTACAAATGCAATTAGGCATCTGATTTTTGCAATTACAAACAAGGTTTTGTCTGCATTTTAAACGGTTTTCACGCGAGATTTGGACTGAATTAAGCTGATAGTTCTCAGAAAATTCTTCTCAGTGCACTGAAGAGATTATACTTAATGTAGTGAGATTGACTCGTTCAACACTCTGAAACGATTCTTTTGACAATTTTGGGCCAATCCCTACCAAAGTTTAGTGCTAATTATGCGTGATTTTTTTTACTCTATTAATATCAGGTTGTCTCTGCATATTTCAGTGCCTACTTGGATTGTGAACGAATCTTCCTAAGGATTTTAAGATACTTCCATTGAGATATCGATTTTGTTTACGACTTTAATCCCTCACGAGGAAGTAATCTTGCTCGGAAGTCAGAGTGAATTTTGGCCAGCGGTCGTACAACTGGATTCTGATAAGAATTCAGATCGAATCCTGTTAAGAATCTAAGAGAGTATAGCCAAGCATTATAATTCTTGTTTTTGATAAAATCTCTCGATAGATTTAAATACAAACACGCTCGGTTTTCCTTTCTAGTTTTTTGCTAATCTAGCAACGAGAAATAACCTTGAAAATTGGGGAAAATAAAGTGATTGTTGGACAAGGTAAGCTTGCCATTTTTTCCAAAATTGGAATGGTCTCACAAAGTTGCTATTCGATGAAATTTCACTGGTGCAATATGCTTCCTTAACATCTGAAGACAAAAATCTACGCAGTTCCTTTAAGTTGACGCCAGATGTAAATCACTCATCGACTACACTCGGGATTGTTAAGGCTTTTACTCGTAACAGCAATACAAATCTAGTCAGAAAACAAAAAGTCCACTTATTCCCTTTAAAGATGTTACCCTTTCTAAATTCAAGTGAACCAAGGATATATCGGCTTCGTAGAGTCAACGCAAATAAATGCCTTGAAAAATGAACTGAAAGAAAAATGCAAGATTTTGTCGAACGTAGTCTTTTTGAGATAGAAATCCTCGATTAGATTGATAACGCGTCTGGTAGCTTTGAAAGCTTCATAACCTTCAACATCCAAGTAAAGTGCATCTTAAATGTGATTAACGAAATTTGAATCTATTATATGAATTTCCCTTGTTTACCTATCTATTCCCATTCCTCTGCTCGCAAAAACGATTTTTGTGGACTATTTTGTGTCTTTTTTTTGTGGTATTGGTTAAACTGAAAATTGGCAGAATAGTTTGTGTAGTGCATTAAAAGGTGAACACGAAATTATTGTAACACAGTTCATTCACTATAAAATCTTATGTATTTATCGGATAAAATCCAAATTTTCAGGGCAGTTTTATACATGTATTCAGCTCAGTTTACATACATTGTATCAATTACCGGTAAAATTCTCGACACTTACACTTCATGCCATCCAAAAGAGCCTGTATAGTCTGGTACCTTTTTCTCATTTTTTATCCTACGCATGTTATTTGCATCCTTTATTTTCTCATTGGTCTTTCTGAGTTCCCGCTTCATCATGGCCCAATAAGTATCGATTGGACGTAGCTCAGGGCAGTTCGGTGCATTCATGTTCGCTTTTAGAATAATGGCTTGAAGCTAAATCCGGCTAAAGTAGTGGTTTTTTAATGTGCTGCTCTAAAAACGAAAATTTCACTTCGCTTTCCACAGGTGCAGGCATATTCTTCTTTTTGAAACGATCATCTACTTTGAATTTATCTTTTCTGGTCCTTTCATTTGTTGCAGGAAAGCTTTGACATATGTTTCGTCGTCCATCATACAGCAACTTTATCTGATCAACATCTCCGTGTAGAGCTTCTTTGCACGCGTCTTGGCTACAGTGTACTGCCGTTCATCGCGGTTTGGGAAGTTTTAAACCTTGTATCTTCTGGGGTTAACTTTGCGAATCGCCGACTTTTTTGGCAACATCACGTGTTGAAATGTTGGGATTTCTGGTAAAATTACCCTTAACTTTTATCTAAGTCTTCATACATGCTGATCCCGGGTTCCTTCCTGCTCCGCGTTTGTGATCCAAAGTCAACCTGTCGTTGAACCATTTTAGTACTCTTGAGACGGTTGAATTACAGAATTGCATCATTTTTCCCCAAAGCACGATGGGATAGCTCCGGATTTTCCATGTGAGCGTACAAATTTCTTTCACACGTCACCACTTGACTCATTTCCATCTTGGCCACAAGAAACCTCACAACTACGCACAGGATAACAATACATTTTGAAGAGGAACTGTTGAAAATTTGATCAATTTATATTCAATTGAAAAAAAAGTTACGACCAGCTGTAAGTGTTGCAATAATTTCGTGTTCGCCCTTTAGTTGCACGTCAGGATAAGGCCCCACTGTTCTTATGCTTAATAAATAAACAGCTTATTATTATCAACTGCGAATGCTGCGTGTATATTCATAAAATAACCGTAGAAAGATTATTACGTCTGTTTCTATTTGTATCATATTCAACACTTTGATTATATTTAAGCACAAACATTAACTATTCACGATTTGGCATACGTACATTGCGTCAAACGACCGAACACCGAACAGACTGACAAAAAGAATATGATTCCACCGAGGATTGACGCATTTGTAAACGTGGCGTCAATTTGCTGTTACGGGGAGTATCTGCAGAAGAGGTATCAAATTATCAGGAATGAGTAACAATATTGCAAACGGTTCGAACTGTCCATCTCCCCATTGGTTGCGTCAATTTTCAGCATATGTAGAACCTGTTCCTACTACCTGGCAGAATAGAATTTGAAGGACATTTACCAATGAATCAAGGTAATAACGATGCATTTTAGCTCTAATACAACTACCAACACGTTCAGCTGTTAGGTTGTGACGAGTCCTGCGCAAGATGTTACTAGTGGATTTAAGTTTGCCTCATTCCTTTCTTACGTTCCACCCCTTTCCATGTTTATGTCACTCAACTTTCAACTAACGTTTGGTTTTCCTTCTTTTTTCTCTCCTCTTTTTTTCCAAATTTTGTCTAGATATGCCCCTCGAGAAGCCCCGCGGCCATATATGGGACATCCAGTCAAGGCAGATCCTATGGGATACTATGAACAGCAACAGCAACAAGTTGCGGCACAGCAATCTGCCCCTCCAGTTAACTCAGAACCTCCTCCACCTGGGTTCGAAGAACAGGACAGCTGGTCCGGCAAACAAGAAGCGGAATATCGAGCTCCAGCTACTGCTACTCCGGTCAAGCCGTCGGAAGAAAGCTCCTACGAGTACCATAACACGCCGAAAAGTCGTGAACATGAACGTGCCCAAACTCCCGTTATTCGTGATGATCGTCACGAACACATGACGCGATCGCATTCCAAAGATAAAGAAAGCAAAAAGAAGAGTCGCGAAGAGAACGAAGAGCATCGTAGAGAGGAAAGGCGCGCGAAAACTCCTGAACGCCATGAAAAGGAGAAAGCTTCGAAGCGCAGCGATCACGACAAGGAGAAGGAAAGAGAGAAGAAACGCAATGAAGCGAAACGATTGGCTGAAAAGGATCGTGAGAGAGAGCGTGAGCGTGAACGAGAACGAGAAAGAGAACGCGAAAGGGAACGTGAACGGGAACGGGAACGAGAACGGGAACGGGAACGAGAACGTGAACGTGATCGTGAACGCGAACGTGAAAAAGAAAAAGAAAAGGAAAAAGAGAAGGAGCGGGAGAAGGAAATCAAACGGAAACAAAGAGATTCCAGTGAAGAGGACAAGAAAGATAAGAAAAAAGAAAAAGAGAAGAAGAAACGGAAAAAAGAGAAGGAAGCAGAGAAGAAGAAACACAAGAAGGAGCGAAAGGAAAAGGATAAAGAAAACAGATCGAAAGAAAAAAAGAAGGAACGTAAAACGGTTGAGAAGGAAGAAGCGGATAGCTCCCAGCAACCTGCAACCCCAAAACACGCCCCAGAGATCATTCACTATGAGGATGAGAAAGTATTATTGCACGATAACCGACAGCCGCAAGTTGATACAACTCAGGAATTTGTCGGCCACGATTTTGATGAAACACTCGTTGTACCGGATCGGTCTTATAATCTCAGTAATACAACTTCCGAAATGGAGGAGAATTCTGTTCGGGAAGAACCTTCCAGTAGTCATGATCAGCCACATGAGCAGATCTGTCATCCGATTGAAATAAGTCAAGATCATAGCGATCTCTACTCGGACATTCCGGAAAAGTATGAAGAAGATCAATTGGAAAAATCTGTATTAGAAGGTCACTTAGGAGACGAGGGAACTGATTTGGTAAACAGCACAGGTGTTGCAGCCGAAGATCATCTACCGGAGGATATAAAACGATCGGATTCAATTTTAGATCTCCATGCCAATCTGGACTTTGAGGCCGATTTGGAAGAAGGTGAGCACATGTCTCCACCGAAGTTTATCGGTATCCCGGAGCTCTCTAAATGGGAAATGGAAGAAGATGCCTCAGTAATCACAAGTACAGAACGTAAACCGTCTATGGAAGATCATGGTTCCAGTGTTAAACATGATGAATCATCCGCTAAAGTGACGAACGAAGTGCTGAAGCGTGCGGAGAATGCCATCTTCACTCGTGCGATTGCTGCTATCCGACCGATCGAGATAAAAAAGATCAGCGTTGATCGGCAGAAGTTGTACTCGAATGAAGTAATGTTGGATGACGAAAAACCGGCGCTGGAACTTAAAGTAGACAAACAGCAAGATGAACTCAAACGATTTCAGGTGAGTGAGGGTTTTTTTTTCGTTCTTTAAATCATACAAAATACAGGCTTATACGAAAATAAATCCGGACGCTGTGGATTTCGCTATTCTTCTACCTGCATAGCTGTGCTTATTCTGTTCAGGTCTATATTGGACGGATCTTCTATGGTTATGTGCAAGTGAATCACGGTCCTGTAAAGCAAAGACATAATAGCTACGGGATTGTACTGGAAATAAATCGTACATACGGTGTTTTTGTCATTATCCTGTAAAAGCTGACCGTGGATAGTACGAGGGAGGCAACCAGCCAAATGGCCATGCTTATGAAGATGTAAGGACACACTTCTGTTTCTTTTTTCCCGAATAAACAAAGTAAAAACACTTCCGCAGCGTAACGAATGGCGATTGAAGCCGACGCTATTTGAAATATTGCAAAACAATTCCTCGACATAGTTGGTACACACATAACTTTGACGTTTTGCTTGTTCACTGCTATACATCAATGAACACTAGATTGTTTTTTAATAGATCAGCAAGTTGAATTATTCAACATAATTCGGAGTAGGGTTATGGGATGTAATGTCAGCCTAGCTCCTTCATTCGGCCTATGTACCAAATATCTCATAAATTCAGTTTGCTTCCTTTTTTTTTTTTTTTTGAATTCATTTATTTGTACAGGCTCAATCGAATCAACTTTACAGAGCCAAGTTTTCATGTTTATATACATCAGTTATCTTAAAACTAAGGTTAAGGGGGTGGAACCGATTACTCGCGGCCGTCTCGAGGTTAATAGGAATTACAATTTTATGGATGGGAAAATTGCGGTGGAAATTTTAAACAAAGCATGAGGAACAATGGTTTTCTTATATCTAGAATTTCAAATTACATTTTTTTAATTGCACGTTTCAATTAAAAAAAAATCACTCACTCACTCACACAACAACGCTTCCTTTTGAAGCAAATAAGATATTATTCTTCGATTTACAGCTATACACTTTCATGCGATTCTCGATTTCTTTTACCTTTTTTGCGCCATGAATTCTCTGGTTAAGCTAAATTACTACCATCAATATTTTCAAATGGCATAAAGGGTGTCCACGATGAAATTGCCACACACAAAATTGATTCGCAAAATTCGAGTTTTCATCCGATTGCCATCAAATTTTCAGGGATTGAGAAATAACTATTAAACTTCATTTTACCATTTTACTCGTATTTTATTTACAGTCCATACGCAAATGCCCGCACCTTGGCCTTAACCCCGGCCATAAGATTCTGCACAACCTGTGAATCAACCGTTTTTTGCATGTAAACCCATACTTTCTTCAGTTCCTCGACTGTCTTCACTACCTTAGGTCGTTTAAGAAGGTGCTGCTTCATAATCGCCCAGTACTTCTCGATGGGGCGGAGCTCCGGAGTGTTGGGAGGGTTGAACATTTTCGGCACGAAATTGACCTTATTGTCCGCATACCACTTCAGCACGTCCTTGGAGTAGTGGCATGAGGCCAAATCCGGCCAGAAGATTGTTGGGACGTTGTGGGCCATAAGGAGAGGAAGCAGCCGCTTCTGGAGGCACTCTTTTATGTACACCTGTCCGTTCATCGTGTCCTGGGTCACGAAAGGTGCACTCCGCTTCCCGCACGTGCAGATGGCTTAACAAACCAGGAACTTCTTCGCAAATTTGGACATGCTCCGGAACGCTGAACTTATCCTCGGCCGTGAAAAACAGCTTGCCGGGGATCTGTTTGAAGTCGGCCTTCACATATGTTTCGTCGTCCATGATGCAGCATTCAACTTTCGTCAGCATGTTGAGGTACAACTTCCTGGCACGGGTTTTGGCGGACTTGTTCTGCTTCTCGTCGCGATTAGGGGCCTTTTGTACCTTGAACGTTCGAAGCCCAGCCTTAGTTTTGGCCTTCTGGACAAAACTTCGGCTTAGGTGCAGCTTCTTAGCCACATCCCGAACGGAGGCGTTCGGATTTCGGTTGAAGACCCCAACTACGCGGTTGTGATTTTTGGTGTTGTACGGAATACTTTTTCCTTCACTTCTGGGCTTCCGATCGGTGGTCAACCGTTCCTCGAACCGCTTAATCACTCGCGACACCGTGGAATTCGCGATTCCCAACGTTTTAGCGATGGAACGATGCGAGAGATCCTTGTTCTCGTGATGAATGCGCAAGATTTTATCACGCACGAGCTGTTCTTTCGACTCCATTTCCGCGAGTTTTGATCACAGGACTTTAAAACTTGCAGGATGTAAATAATGCACTATGAACTAAATCCACCTAAATTTTCATTAAATTCTACCCAACGGTTAAAAAGTTAGAGCAATTTCATAGTGTGGCAATTTCATCGTGGACACCCTTTAGATGTGGCCAAATTGCACCAAGATTCACAGAAAATAGTCACACTTTATAAAATAACTGTTCACATAGAAGAAACCAGAATGATTTCACAAGAAAACCGTATACCCAATTCAAGGGACATATTTTTACTATGTTCCTAACTTTGGCATATTATGGTCATGGTCGTCACATAGTATAATTTTGGTTTTTCAAAAAAAATCAATGGAAGTGTATGAGTAAGTGATTGTTTATTTTTAAAATGCTTCATCTTGACAAAATTATACCCAAAAAATGGGATTTAAAAAAAATGTGTTGTGGAAATTCAATTGTTTTAACAATCGAGTGGTCGATAGATCAGAAGTGAAAATCATTTTAGAGTTTTAAAGTAGTTTTTTATTTGATCCTTGAAATTTTCAGCTACATGAAGATTATATAGCTAACAATGTCATGTTTTAAGAAATAATACAAAAAAATCCACCCAAAGACTGAAATCTAGTAAGTGAGACGAAGTTACATCCACGAATAGATCCAATATGGCGCTTATAGATCGACATTACATCCATATTCCTCAATAGTTTTCATCTCGATAAAGTTAGTTGTTTAACTTTTCGTAGTTCAGAACAATAAGCATCTTATTAGGCTTATCTAAGCAAGCAAATAACTAGTTGAAATATCTTTTGCAGCTCAATTACTTTATGAGTTACAATGAATAATGTAACCGACCGCTGCATAACGACTGTTCCAGAAAGTATAAGCACACCTTATTTTAACGGTCACATATAATGAAATATTTCAACATGTTTTGGTTGCGTCCTTTTGTTTGCACATTTCTGAATGACATAGCATCAAAAAAGTGCTCAGTTTTGTGTTACCTATCAAAATGCGCGGTCTTACTCCGGAACAACGAAAAAGTATCGTGCACAAATGGTGCACTGTGAGCGCACTCTCCTGGAGACAATTGGCCAAGGAAGAGGGTGTAAGCGTCGGAGTGGTACGATCTGCGATTCGAAAATATAGAGAACAGTGTACGCTTGAAGATGCGCCGAAGTGTGGTCGGAAATCCGGTCCTGTTAGTCCGGATAATGATAAAAAAAAATCAGGGATGCCTACAAGCAAAAACCAGCGACTTCCGTTCGGGATGTTGCGAAAAAACTTGGGAGTTAGGAGTTACTCGTCGAGTAACGTCATGCGTGCCAAAGAAAGACTTGGGCTTAAAACATACCAGAAGCAGAAAAAAACCAAAAGAAACCCAAAATAGGCCGCGTCCGTGAAACCACGGGCCCGCAAACTCTACGATTCGTTATTGTGTAGAAATTCTGGGTGTATAATAATGGACGATGAAACGTATGTGAAACTAGATTACAAAACGCTTCCCGGACCACAATTCTATACTGTAAGCGAAGACAAAGACATCCCCGAAACGGAGAAGGCAATTTTTACCGAAAAATTCGGTAAGAAGGTTATGGTTTGGCAAGCAATATGCGAGTGCGGTAAAACATCTAGTCCGTACATCACAACGGAGACGATGAACACTCAGAAATACGTTAAGGAATGTCTCCAGAAGCGATTATTGCCGATGATCAGGCAGCACGAAGGTCAAGTAGTGTTTTGGCCTGATTTGGCGCCATGTCATTACGCAAAGGACACTTTAGAATGGTACAAAAGTCAAAATGTATGTTTCGTGCCGAAAGACATGAATCCGCCGAAATGCCCGGAGGCACGGCCAATCGAGACTTTTTGGGCTTTAACCAAAGCAAAGCTTCGAAAATTCATAAAACCAGCGGACGACATCCAAACATTTAAAAAAGATTGGCCAAAAGTGGTCAGAATGGTGGGAAGTACCACTGTGCAGAAGCTAATGAGTCATGTTCGAGGAAATGTTAGGAGTCTTGGCTATGATTAAATATTTTGATTAAACGAGAGTAAAATATCATATAAAACACAAATACAAATATGATTTGCCAAATGAAATTATTAAAACTAAAAAAAACATGACTTTTTTGTTATTTTGAAAGTGTGCTTATACTTTCTGGAACAGTCTATATTAAGGTATGAGCCACATACCCTTCTTCTTAATTTTGGCGTAACTGTGTGATATCAACATCAAATTGAAATCATAATTTAATTCACTTCACAATTGTCAAACTTGATAACATATTTAGTTTTCATCTTGCTGTAATCTTACGTTTACTTTTCTTTGACAAAAGTAGTTTTGGTTCCATTGTCTCGACATAACATCAAGTGGAATGCTCATTTTGCTATCAACAGGGGAAAAAAATGTAAAGCAAATGGACTTTTTAATTTCGTCTCAATGATAGCAGGATTAGTTTTAAATTTCATGTCACTGGAATAAATTTTTGCTATCAATTTAATAGATCAAAATTAAACCGTTAAAAAGAACAAAACCTAAGTAACCATTACCAACAACATCACGAAATCATATTTAGTTTTCTATTTGATATCAGACTCTACTCGGGTTGCCTCTTATCTCATCTCGTGGTGGTGGGTCTGCACGCCCGCATCATTTGACTCAATTTTGATTCGTGTTTGACTCACTTTCGTCAAAAGTGGAGTCACTCAAATCTGTGTAAACATTGTATTCTCATTTTCGTCCGAACCGTTCGTATGTCAGACAAAAACAAGACGCAAGAGTAAAAGTTCTAAATAAATAGTGTTCAATAGTAAAATTTTGAAATTTTTCAGAAGCTATACTACCGATACCGTTCAAAAATGTCCTTCGCTCGTTTCCAACTTGTATCTTTCAATTTCACAACTTGCCGTTACGCTAAACGGAACTATCAATAACTTTTTCTTCAATTCTTCGTTCTAGCAATAAATTTACTGTCCACTCCTAGAGCCTCTCAAGTTGATGGGAGATTATCGCTTTTGACAAATTCCATCATAGATCGCTACTCCGCGAATGGGAGAATACAAAAACAACAATCAAAGAGGAAAGTTTTGCAACAGTCCCAAGTCTTAGGTGTTGAGTTCAGGAGTCGTAAAGTGACACGGCTTCAAGAACTCTACTATACTCTAGCTCGTGTTTTCTCTCCACTGGCGGAGTGTCCACCGAAGGCGAAGCACCCAGCGAGGATCCTTATCCTCTAGCTTTGGCCTACTCCCGAAGAAGTATTACAGTCCACTTTGCTCGTTCCCCCGGACGGAACAATGACAGATTCCTCCATTTTATTTTCCAGCACCTCTAGCGTTTTCAATTCGCTCACACCTTCAGTTCCTGATCCTATGTTTGCTGTGCCTCCGGGTACTGCAGATCCGTACATTTTCTTAAATCTATCTCTGTTTTTTTTTTTTGCCGACGCACTTTAGGCTGACTATGAGCATTCCGCTTGGGACAAGAAGCCATCAGGTGTCCCACTTCTTTGCAGGTGAAGCATTTTTCCTTGTTGCCTTGGTAGTACATGTTTCCCTTCCGGTTGACGAAGTGCAGCGATGACGGGATTTCCTGCTTCACATTCATGTATGCGCCACGCATACCAGTGTAGGGGCGAAGGCCCAGCTCCGCCGGAAACTTCACCCGCACGATGCGTTTCACGTGTCCATATTTTGACTACATCGTAACGATCTCCTGGTCGGGAACCTCAGGTGGGAGATCGTATATTCGCACATAGCAGATGTGATTCTGGGCAAGCGACATGTGTACTTTAACCTTGTTTCCATTCCCATAATGGAATACCAGCTCGTCAGATTTGGCGGTCAAGACGTGCAACATCGACCGCTCAGGCTTGAACTTGACGAGAAGGGACTATATGCAGCTTCAATTTCACCAAGCTCTGCATCCAGGCCTTTGACGAAATTTGCCACTTCGCATAAGGTTGGTTTATCCGCTCCATTTCGAATTTATATCGCACAGTATTTTTCAACTCGCACATTGCTGCTAAAACAAAAGCGACCGGGTTGATGAAAAAAGAACAATGCAAATTGATTACAATGCCGTAGTGATGAAGGCTATCGCGCGAATGAAGTAACGAGGTTTGACCCTGCAACTAGTAAACAAGAAATAGTTTTTCTCAAAATTTCGAAACATCTTTCTAATTGAAAGAGCAAAATTTCAATTCTAAATTTAAAAAGAGTACTATTCTTCGTGCAATCGTTTTTTTAGTTCTATATTCTATCGACTGAATTCTGTATCAGTCACTTGAATTAAAAAACAAACAATTCTTCTGTTGAACATCAAGCTACACGAATTCGCCATTGAACTGCGCGATACCGCGGCATTCATTGCCTCTTGTTAAATTTATTCATTCCTTCAGAACTTCATAATCTGCCGACAGTGTAGACTTAAGCGCTCGAAGTAACTGTCAAAGATTTCAACCGTAATACTAAGAAGTATTCCCTCCTACTATTGCAGCCAGATTCATTCTATCAAATGCAAATAATCACTTCAAACTTTACTATTCCTCAACAGGTCACAGTCCCTACGAACGATGACAATGCGGAGCGCTCGGTTGAAATTAAGCCCGAAGCTGGCAAACTGGAGGGACGAACTTCACCGATTCGAGCTTCCATCAAGGAACGTCTCGGGAGTAAGATTACTGAAATTCGTGGCAGCAGTTCGAGTACGTATTCGCGTTCCCGTACGCCCCCGCCGGTACGGAAAGTGAAGGCATCGTCGTCCTCAACTATCACCGTGACTAAAGTCGAACAGTCTAAGAAACGAACCCGCAGCAGATCACCGGAACGCGAAGGAAGCGGTAGCAGGAAACCGCGAAGTGAGAGAGAAGAACGCCACCGAGAGGAGATCCGTATCAGCAGTAGGAGGCAGGATACTGGTAGGCGCGTGGTAGTTGCGGTTAGAGAGCCTACCCCTGAAAATCGCCGGGAGCATGAACGTAAGGATAGGACGGAAAGAAGCGATATTAGAAGCAAAGATCGAGTGACTAAAGAAATAACAGAAAAGCCACGTGAGAAATTAGTGGGACGAAGTCGAGAAAAAAGTCGAGAAAAACGCAATGAAAGAACTACTTCACCCACCAGACGTGACCGGGTGATGGGTACTGATCGTGAACGGGAGCGTGAAAGAGAACGTGATCGTGAGCGCGAGCGGGATCGGGAGAGAGGACGCGATAAGGATCGACGGAGGGAACACAAAGAAGATGACGAGCGACATCGGAAAAACGAAAACCGCATGGAGAAAACAAGCAGTCACAGTCATAAAGAAGACCGAAAAACTCACTCGGAGCGCAAACGGACAGAAAATGAACCAGATCGTCATCGCCTTCGAGACGTAGCTCCATCCGAAAAAGAACGTCGTGATGAAGTAACAAGCCGAAAGGAAGATTCGCGCAAGCGGATAACAGAAGAGTTGTCGGAAAAACCTGTGGAGGTCCCACTGAAGAAATCAAAATCGGAAAAGGTGTCCAAAAGCTCACGGGATGTGGCCAGTTCAAGCGACAGCTCCAGTTCCGATTCCGATTCATCTTCCTCGGACTCGAGCAGTGATTCGGACGATGAAACCAGCAAGAAACGTAAAAAGCGAAAGCATAAGAAGGAACGAAAACATGCTAAGCGATCCGCATCGACCGACTCGGATGATTCTGCTGGTAAGAAGAAGAAAAAGAGCAAAAAATCCAAGTCTAACAAAAAGAAAAAGAAGGACAAAAAACACCGGAAGGAGTGAAGTGACAGAATTCGATCTCGGCGTAAATTGTACAGTGGGAAATGCGCTATGCTTCATTCAAAAAAATATCTGACTTACATCTAGGATTAAGCTATTTACTAATCAACATGGTAAGTGCCAATGAATTGGCGAAATCAATAAAGGAAATTTAATACAAACTGAATTCGATTTCATGTACATGATTTACCTACATTCTGTAAAGGGAGTTTCGTTGAAAATTGAAATAAAAATTCTAGAACTGACGCGGACAATTGTATTTCTTTCAAACCCTTTTGAAGAAGAATCCCTGGTTTTGTTTTACTGGTCTATTAGACTTTAATTTGAAGCAGTATTTCTTTTTACAACAGAATATAGCTCACTCGATCTCCCTATAGGTAGAGATACATTCACATTTCATTTTTATCCTTTTATTCGTTCCGTTCGTTATGTTATAATACGTCGTTTACCTGGATAGTACATTAGCTTTTTCTTCTTTTTCCTCAAAACTGTTTGCAATAATACTCTCTTTTGAAATATAATAGGTTGTTCATAAGTAGTTTTAGCTGTGGCTTTCGCAGATATTTTTCGTTCTAGCTAGGTTTTGCTTTTGATCCTCTCTGTGGGAACTGTTTTCCGCCTGATTCTTTTTATTTAGGGACTACTGGAGCAACTTAAGACATGGTGGGTATTTAATATTTAACATGTCTGCTGCGAAAAGGCGGTGAACTGAATGAACGATTCAAATTTTCTATTTAAGTTGGTTATGAAATTATGACGAAAGGATTTAAGGCAATGTTGATTACTACGTTGAATCACTACTATCAATCGTGTATCTTAATGTTATTCTAACGAACTAATCCTAAAAGATTAAGTGATTTTTTAAATTATAATAAATATATAAATGCAAAACAAAAATTTGATTTGAACCAAAGCCATGCAGTTCACCATCTCACATTGTGTTCTTAGCGAAGGTTCCAGAGATTTTGGCTACATATGTTTAATCGTGCAAAAAGATGACTTCTGTGAATAAGCGCAGAGCTCAGTTAAATAACAAGTATTTCGAAAAAGAACTAATATGTCAAAAAAGCTCAGATTGCTGTGATGGGATTTAACGATTGGTTTAAACCAGCCGGTTGCTTCTCCACAATTCAGCCGACGAAGTCCTAAAACCTCTTGTCCCGGAGGCGCCAGTGCTTGAATCCTGCGGTACCGTTGAATAGTGGAAAACCACACACAGCTCTTCTTGTAGAGCTGCGCATGACCTTCGGTTATGCAACATGTGGTTTAGTCGGAGTTCAGTTTAAGAATGAGAAGTGGAACTCTATGTCTATGAGGCTAAGATTGTTGTTACAGAGGGCTTTCACCTCGGGGTGCAACACATCTAAATCCAGATCCAAAATTATCGAAAAATCCCTCGCTTGCGAATGAATCTTTAAAAATCTTGTTTCCTTTTTTGAATCTAAATCAATCAACTTGGATCGTACTCCATCTTTAAAATCGTCATTAATCTTCCATCAATCACGCGGACATCGCACAAAAGCAAAACCAAAATTAACCTACATCTGAGATAAAGTCGCACCCCTCTGACGTTTGGTTCAACCCAGTAGGTTGCCTCGATATCTATAACCAATAACTCAATGTTTAGGTGGAATGGTTTAGGATCCAATAATGGCCGACCTGTGCCTTCTAGTAACGTTTTCAGAGGCACAAAACTCAACCAATCTCAAATAAATAGTCCGCTATACGTGTTCCTGATTTCACGAGGTGGTAATTTAAGAAAACTAATTCTGAACAGTTTTGCCATAGGAATTGACAACTAAGTCAGTATTTTGTTTATAATAGTTTTCTCACGCAAACAAGGTATCAGTTACTTCTTCCAAAAAACTTCTGAATAATGGTGCCAACGATTATCAATTGTAACTTTCATGTGGTATATTATACATAATGAAGAAGTGCACTAAATCGATTTTCACTTGACTAACTATAAGAGACATTTTTTTTACTAAATCACATCGGTTCAATATTTATGAAAGAATGTTGTTTGGTATGTATGCATGTATTGAAGTTTAAAAGCAACAATAAAAACGTACGATCAAACATGTGTAAGCCTTAAGGTTCTCCTCCTTCGTTTTGAACACCACGGTCGCCACTCTGTCTTCACCTGTGATTGAATCTCTAATATCACTTAGCAGAATTGATTATAAAATTTGTTTAAACATTTCGTAACATCAACAATATTTAGTATCTTCATTATCTGTGCAATGGTTGTAATTTTTTTTTACTTTTTGGGCTTGCTACATTTCTTATTGTTAGTCGGTTTGGCGGCGGAAAGTTCCAGTTCGCTGCTACTAACGTATTTAGTTCTTCTATTTTGGATTAGGATAAGGGTGTACTGTATAAGCTATGTTGGAAATTAGATCACACTAAACATATTGATAAAAAGCATACTGTAGTTTTATTAGTGTTTTGGTTTATAGATATAGCAAAAAGGCTGCAAGATTCTAGAGTAAACTGCACTAAGCTATGCGTGTTAATAAGCATGGTTCAAAGACTTATGTTATTGTTCTTCATTTGCTGTGACTTTTGTGTGCCTGTGTTTATTTGATTGCATTTGAAACTTCCGCTGCCGTTGGCTGCGATTTTCTTTTTTCTATTAATATGTACTAATATAGTAACTCATACAGGCTTTTAGCGAAGACACACCTAAAAACAGAGACTTGCAACATTGTCATAATCGGGGTGACAAATACAGTAGCGCTGCGCTTGACTGAAGGAATAATCAACGCATAGAAAAATTAGAGAGTAATCTTCTGGGGTTGTCATCACGGGTATCAAAGTATCAGTCCACACATATTCTACCACTTTGATATTTCCAATATATAATCTTAAGAACAATAGTGACATATTATGAAATAAATAGGATTAACAATTTCTGACACGAAGTTCTTTTAGATGTTTAGAGCCACTTTGTTCTGTGTCACCCATTTGAGCGGCAAATACCGCAGTTTCTGTTGTTTGGTAGAACGGGAATGTTGCAAGTCTTCTTTACAAGTTGTCTTTGATTTAAGTCTATGGTTTCAGTATATCTACTCCGTTTAACAGTAAAACAACAGCTATATAGCTAAACAGCTTATGCAATAAATAGGGTTAGCTACTGAGCGCGTGCTGTATAATAATTTCCTTTTGTCTGTTTAATAATGCTAAAATTACGCAAAATAAAGCTTGTCGAGTCATCTTTGACACTGATCATTGGGTTTTGAGAAACTCATCCTTATCACTGGAATGCTTCATTCATCTGTGTTTCGATTCATTTGTTCGTTCGTTATCTTAATCTACAGCCAACGCACATTTCTCGTGATCCAGATGGCCGATACACTCGATCGAGGGATGGTGGCCCGAGTCCCACATTCCCGGTCCGCATCGTTTGCACAATCCCGACAACGTGCAAGGTATCTTCGGAAACTGTCGGAACTGATGTAGCAGTCCTCGAGCCTTGCGCAGGATCAGTTGGCCGTCCATGTACATAGCTGGATAGGATAAGCTTTTATTAATTTTTTTTTTTTCATTTTGGAGCTATATGTTTTGGTAGGAAAGATAGTTTTACGACTCAACCCTATTTATGCTATAATGATATATGTGAAATATATCATTTGAGATGTGTTAATGACTAGTTTACAATAAATTGAAATTGATTTTTTACTTGAACAGCAATCGAAGTACCGTGATTTCGTGTGAAATTAATCAGTGGAGTGAAATTCCTTACTATTTTGGGTCACAGTAGAAGTAAATTATGTCTTATTAATTTCTGCGGCACTTTTTATAATAGCACTGCAAAACGACTATTCCGGTGGTAGCTGTTCATCATACATGTGAGCCCAATTTCCCGAGTTAAGTGATTTCTGGTTTACCGTACAAATGAATGAATGAATGAATGGAAAGATCTAACGAACTTTTTGTTGCTCCAAGGTTCTTGGTCCCCTCACATGTTTGAGACCAAATAGGAGCGAGGTTATAAAAGTGTTGTAATTTTTAAATAACAATATACAAAACAAAGAACAAAATTTACCTAGAGAAGTGGCTTTGGCAACACTAAAGGTTGTCCACGTTAAAATTGTACCACACGAAATAGCTATAACTTTTTGCCTTTTTTTTACATTTTACTGTGATAACTGACAACTTCCAGAATACATGACATGAGCCTGCCTAAATGCTCATTTACTACAATAGTTCTAGTCAATGGACGCAGTAGTTTAATGTAAACCCACAAAAAAGAAAAAAACAAAATTGCAGCTTAATGTTTTGAGCAGAAACATTACCCAATAGTTATCTTTGAAATACCTTGAGGTCTTGTTGATGGTACAGGAAGAAAAATCTGCAAACAGACTACTGAAGAAGTTTGTGCTTTGGGCACCCGCTATGTCTAACTACTTAGGACTTTAGTAGTTAGCTGGTCCCTATGACCTTCCGCGGGTCATTACGCCATCTGTTTTGGAGCTCTAGGACGATCTGAGATGACGTTGTGCTTACAGCGTCCCAGATGTCCCAGCCTTGACAAATCCTCTGGACAAGGTTGTCCGGGGTTGTGTCCCGACCACTCATGGTCATCGTGCTGTTTCTTGCGCCGTCGAAGGGAGGACAAGCGAAGAACAGATGTTTCCGCTGTCTCCGCGCAACCGGGACACAGGGAAGACTCGGCATGCCTGTACTTCCTCAGGTACTGTCTAAAGCTGCCATGGCCTGTCAGGATCTGCGTCAAGTGGAAGTTTACATAACCGTGTCGCCGGCCGACCGAGCTCCGGAATGAGCCGATGGATCCCCGATTTTTGGTGGAGTTATTCCAATCCCACTATCACTTGTACATATATGCGGCTCTAATGGTTTTCCGGATACGTTGTTCGAAGCACTATACGTCATCTTATATGATGACACCTATGGGCATCCTCGCCGCTATCAAGCAGACAGCGTAGCGTGACACTTTGCGGTATGCGCTGACCAATCTTAGGCACATTAGCCTGTGTGTACTCTCGAGCTTACCTATGTAGCTCTTAGTACTTAAAGCGGTGGCCCTCGTCGGTCCGCCATACCAGAGTATGGACAGGGCAACACTGGCCAGAAGCTTTCGCTTGTTCTTTTACACCGACGTGCTATTCGACACTATGCGGGATAATGTCGATAGAGCCATGGTGGCCTTCTTGCAGGCGTAATCGCCGTGGCTGATAAAGGACAGCTTGTCGTCAAACATAACCCCCAAATACCTCAGAGACCGCTTTGAGGTGATGGTGCAGTAATCGTCACCGGTTGTTCCGATTGTCTGTTTTTGACCACAGTAAACTCCGTTTTGTGATGAACTAGCTCCAGTTTTTTTGAGCGCATCCATCCCTCCACTATGCCAATGAAGTGTGTAGCCGTTAACTCCACCCCTTCTATAGATTCACCATAGATTATAGGCTCGACTCCGCTCCATCGATTGGTACCGATGTTTGCCAGGTCTACGTTGGGCCTAGCCAGGGTCTCTAGCAGGATCTGACTCCTAGGGTTGGTAAGGCGACTCCCCCACTCAAGCGCCCAGGTGTTGAAATCGCCTGCTATTATCAATGGATTTTGTCATGCGATCGACCATTCGTGAAAACTGATCAATCGACCATCTTGGCGGTACGTAACAGCTGCAGAAGAACACTCCATTTATTTTAGCTACCACTAAGCCTCGTTTGAGTTACACACAACCTCCTTAACCGTGTAATTGCCCGTCGTCCATAACCAAAATCAATGTTTTAAGTTTGACTATTCCGCATGCGATTTTAACTTGGTAAACTCCATTTTTGTGCACATTGATTGGGAACGATTATTGAACGACGGTTCCGTGGACCAGATGCTACCAGCTTTTTATGGATCACTCTATGATGTTATCAATCGCCATGTTCCTCGAAAAAAACCTGCTTCGATCTCAGTTTTCAACCAACCGTGGTGGACACCCGATCTGCGTAACCGTCGCAACTATCGTCGTAAGATGCGTAACCGATATTTCATTGCGAAAAACGAGTCCGACAGAGCTAGACTTCGCGAGCTTGAATCGGAATATAAAGCCCCTCTTTCGGCAACGCATGAAAGCTATTTGAGCAGGATTCAGACAACCGTCAAGAAAAACCCCTCTTGCTTCTGGGATTACATCAAGCAGCGGAAAGCTAGTCCCGGCGTTGTTCAACGTCGGAATCCCTTTGAACAGATACCGTCCTATGACATTAGTTTGGCATGCATACAGTTTTCTACGAATGATGTTCGGAAAGCCCTTGAAGACCTCGACTCAACGAAAGGACCCGGAACAGATAGCCTACCTCTTGTATTTTTGAGGAATTGCGCCACTACTCTTGCAATGCCCATCGCTGCAGTTTTCAACCGCTCAATCCAGGACAGAACATTCCCAATTGCATGGAAAACGGCGTCCATAGTACCGATCCATAAGTCCGGTAGTTACACTTGTGTCGAAAATTATCGTGGAGTATCCATACTTTGCACTCTTAGTAAGGTTTTCGAAAAGCTAATCTACACAGTATTATACAGAGCTGTTGCACCGATCATCTCCGTAGCTCAACATGGCTTTGTGAAGCATCGTTCTACAACATCAAACCTAATGTGCAACGTTTCGGCGATATCACGTGAACTGGAGTCAAAGCAACCAGTGGATTCGGTTTATATCGACTTTGCGAAAGCTTTTGATGCAGTACCGCACAATCTCATCGTTGAAAAAATGAGCCACCTAGGATTTCCAACATGGAACACTGAATGGCTCGACTCGTACCTGTCTAATCGCGATGCTTTCGTAACTGTGAATTCAGTGCGTTCCAGGACATTCAACATACCATCTGGAGTACCCCAGGGCAGTGTTCTCGGCCCTCTTATTTTTATTATTTATGTGAATGACTTGTGTGAACTGCTTTCATCGTCAAAACTTTCATTCGCCAATGATCTGAAATTTTTCCGCGTGATTATCTCTCCCGCCGATTGTGTCGAAGTTCAGGAGGATATTAACCGTTTGCTAGTCTGGTGTGGTGACAACTACATGCGCGCAAACAACAAAAAGTGCAAAGTAATAACTTACACCCGCTGCAACAACGTTATTCTGCACCAGTATTATATGGGATCGGATTCTCTGAAACGTGTAAGTTCTATCTGTGATCTAGGTGTTACGATTGATTCGAAGCTGAGGTTCAATGAGCACATGAGCATCGTTATTGCTAAAGCATACACTGTGCTTGGTTTTATTCGTCGTCATGCATCAGGCTTCACTGATGTTTATTGCCTTAAGGCGCTTTTTTGCTCGCTAGTTCGCAGCATCTTAGAACACGCCTCACCGGTGTGGTCTCCATCTTACGTCACGCATACTCTTGCAATTGAGCGGGTTCAGAAAAGTTTCATGAGGTTTGCCTTGCGTCGGCTCCAATGGAATGATCCAGTCAACCTTCCCGCTTATCCCGACCGATGCAAGTTTATCGATTTGGAAACCCTCTCAGCCAGGCGTATTAAACTGCAACGGCTGTTCATCTTCGACCTTATAATGGGCCATGTGGATTGTCCCGAACTCCTAGAATTAATTCCGTGGAACACTCCTCCTCGTCGGTTCCGAAACTCCCCATTACTGGCAATTTCGTTTCACTGAACGAACTTCGGATTCAATCATTGTTTTAACTTCTGTTTGCGATCCTTTAATGATGTATGTAACGAATTTGATTTTATTTTGTCTAAAAATGTGTTTAGTGCTAGAATTAGAGGTTTAGATTAAGTTAGTCTAAGTAATCAGTCTGTACGACATAGTCGAAGATGGTGTACGATAAACAACAAAAATCCCGCCATATTGGACCTATCTGTGGTATGTGGTATGGGTAAGATATTATGGCGATATCCGATGCCGACTTGCGTAATGCCTGACACAATAGTTGCTGAGCTGCCTCACAGTGGTTTAGGTTTAGTTGGGTTACCCACACTGCGATTAGTTTCTAGGTTTACACTTGTAGACAGGGCTTTGGTTCCTCCGTAACGTATTTGTCGTCTGGTTTCCCAGCACACATCAGACATGTGGGGGGCTCTTTGCAGTCCCGAGATCTTGAGGTCTGTCCGCTGTGGTCTCCCCCTCCTTCCGCGCGGCCCCCTCCCCCCCCCCCCCCCACCCCCGCCACCCCCCCCCCCGTCCACCCCCCCCCCCCCCCCCCCCCCCCCCCCCCCCCCCCCCCCCCCCCCCCCCCACCCCCCATTCCACTTTCCTTTTCCCCCCCCCCCCCCCAAAAAAACCCCCCCACACACCCCCCCCCCCCCCCCCAACAACCACCCAACATACTATTATTAACTCACTTTAATACAAAAAAAAAAAAAAAAATAATCGCCCCCCTAAACCAAACTCACTTAACCCCCCCAACAACCAACTAAATAGAAAAAATAAAAAAAAATTAAGTCAATGTTAAATTTAGTTCCTCAATGGAACACAGCCTTAGACCAACCGCACCAATACGGTAATATCGGTAAATTGTTACCCTGTTTGACAACTCGACACCGCACCGGTGGTTGGTAACCGGGTTGGAAAATGACAATTTGCTCGCTCGGTGAGCAGCCGGTTCGTAAATTTGACAACCCGACCCAACCGAGCCGAGCGTTGTTATTTGAAGAAAAATAAGCGAAACAAGTTGGAACGTTAAATCAACATCTTCATCTGGAAGACTTTCATTTCAATTTGAGTGTTTCCGATTGGTTTTTAAAGTGTTATTTGCTAATTTCACGTTTATTGTGATATGTTGTGAAAAAATGAGTGCATCAAAACCCCGTGGAAAGAATTGGACGCAACAAGACAACGAAGTGCTTTGCAGGGCTTGCGTGGATGTTTCCCAAGATTCAATCTTTAGGACAAACCAGAACGTCGAAAACCTGTACGGAAGAATATTCAAACTATACACTGCACGAAATATTTAGCGAAACGAATACCGGTGCGAGAATAAATTTGAGTCTTATTGTGTTACATTTTTAAGAACGACCGGTGCGAAAGTGGGTGGCTAAATCAAAATAGGAACGCTCTCTGTCATCAAAATATTACTCAGATACGAACCCACCAGTGGGGATGGTCTTACCACCCCCCTTCTTCCCCCTCCCAAAAACCACACCCCCCCCCCCACCACCCCCAACAAAAACACCACCCCCCACCCCCCCCCCCAACCCACACAAAAACCCAAAACCACCACCCCCAACCACCGCCATCCTTAACCCAAAAAAAAACCATATCACCAAAAAAATTTACAAACTCACACAGATCCACATGGCAGAATAGTAATTCCATGGCATCGGTGTGCTTTTGAAGGTGCTTGTAGAAGCTAGGAACCATCAGTCGTATCAATTCCCTCAAGAAACACTGAAAACGGAAAATGTGGCAAAATAGGAAAAGACTTTATCCAAAAAATGTCCTCTCTTCTTTTTTAGCATTTCAAGCTAATTGTTTTCACAACTTGCTTATTGCTTGCTCTCAACTTATTGTTCTAAATGCACTTCCACATTTAATAATTGAGAGCGATCGTTGTCAGGTACCATTTATGCTTTAATATGATTGTGTGGCAAGTACAATCATACCCCAGGGATTCGAGGAATTTTTCTTTATGAAATATTCCAAGATCAGACCGGGAATCGAACCTAGCAAGGACCCAAAACAAATTTATAACTCACCAAATTTCTATCGATATCGTTGTCAGTTGGTGTACAGACAAATATAGCTCGTTGCATAAGACCCACGAAACACCAGAATGTTTCCGATTCGTTCTTGATTTCGCATAAAACAGGAGCCAACAGATCGCTCATACCTTGTGTATATCTGGGAATCATAAAAAACACCAAATTAATGCAATCGCCCTCCATACTGGCCACAAACTGAACTTACGACATCCCAGGATTGTAGAAAGCATAATTCAGAAGAATATTTTTCATAGTATCGATATTTGGATTGTCTTCACCGGCAAAGAATGGATTTCCGCGATCCGTGCGCACCACGTCCTTCTCGATGACACACTGAACCGTTCGCCAGAATTGGGCCTGTGCCTCAGGGGACATTGAATACAGTCGTCTTCTGGTGATTTCCTCGTATTCTTGGCGACGAATCTCCGCCAGTGCGGCGCGATCTTCGAAGGTCGAACTAGTGCTGTAACAGTGCAGCAGGAAAGGCCAAACCGTTTTTCGCAAGCTCTTCTCTAGCCCACCGAAGAAGACACATTTGCGTAGCTGCAGGTCATCTTCGATCTGTCCCTTCTCGTTCAGCAGCGTTCCGTAAAAGTAGTCAGTTGTAATCTTGTTGACTTTGCTCTCCTCGGGGTGAAGTTCGCACTTTCGTACCTCCGGTCGACACACCATAAACTGCCGGTAAGGGAGGTTCGGTTCATCCTGCCCTGGAGCTAACTTGATGTTGTGCAATAGGCAGTGCCATTGGTGCAGAACTTGTGCTAGATGATCCAATCCACCGTGGTGGAAGTGAAGGATCTTGTACTGGGATTCCCGCGAAGCGATCACCAACTGACCGGAGGTGCAATTTTCGTCGTTGAAAAACAAGCGCAGGGCTCGCATTTGGCTCAAATCAACGGAAAATCTGTAAGTGTATGATACTTAAATGTCAGAAAAATATTGGAGATGTGGTCTGTTCTAGCGTAACATGTCGTTCAAGGGATCTCTTCCGATACCTTGAACTAAAAATACTACAGCTGATAACGCACGACGATTAACTCAATTAACTAGCACGTTCAAATGATTGCTCTATAAGGTAAAACTTACCTTCTGCATTTCACCGGATTCTTCCGACTAACAATAGGCGAAGCTGATGCGCTTTCCGGAAAAGCTAGATTGTGCTTGTATGCTAACAGCTCCGGGGACATCCAATTGGGGTTGTTCTCGTCGTTGGATGATATTGATAGGGATCGCATGAACCGTTCATTCTGGGACAGTGCCGATTCTGGTGGTGAAATGTCGACGTTCTGAATGTGTGGACTAGCGATCGTAATGTTGACCGAAGTCACAGACGCTTGCGATGACAGTACTTTGGCCACATTGTTTCCTTTCGATTCTTCCGATTCGATCAGTGGCTGAAGTTCGGTTTTCAACTCCTGCTCTTCAGCAGTTTCCTCAACGATGCTGGTGTGCGTTTCTGAGGTGATGATCCCTTCGTCGTCTTCATCATCGTGAACGTCCTCACGACTGTATTCGTTGCTGTTGCACAGACTGGCTTTATCGGAGTTAGAACTAATGCTAATGGTTTCGGAATAATCCGAGCAGTTCATAGATTTTGTATCATTTGAAGACTGCGCTAGAGTGTCGTTGTAGGGTTCGAGGAAGGGATTGGTATTAGCAATTTTAATTGTTGTAGTGAATGGGTTTCCTTCCGTCTTTTCTGGATGAGATTGCACCATGTCAAGCTTTTGCAGTTGAGTTTCTTTCTGTGATTGCTGCTGCAGTTGTTGATGCTGTTTTAGTTTGTTCTCAAAGAGACTATTCGACCTAAAGAAACCACAGTTTTCAACTGTTGAAGGGCATTTTCGTAAAGTGGAATTTGGAATCCATGTGAGAAAAAGAGTCGGTCTCTTGGCATTATTGTACTGATCGATGAATGTCTTAGTAGTCACGGTTAAATATCCAGGATAGTGAAGGATATCAGATTCTTGGCGAACAACCGCCGGAGGATGGACGCAAATGTTGTTCTTACAGAATAGAACTTCGTTGTCCTCGTAAACCAACTCATTGCTCTCCTCACCGTCCTCGTCACTGCCCATTATGTAACTGGATGCTCGCTTTAAAATGTTTACAATCGGCATGTTTAGTAGCTGTGGAATCAAAAAGATAGGAAACTTTGTCAGATAATGAAAACAACGTTTGTGTTATGAGATCAAACACATTTTTTACAAAGGCTATTCATTATTACTACGGTTTTGAGCATAACATAATTTATTTATACTTCATTTGCTCTTATAATTCATACTTAGTATGCCCACATTATCTTGCACACATAGCTATAACATTTATTTATTAGAGTGTTGACCTTTTTAAGAACTTTTTCCTTTTTTTTTTTTCTATTTCATAAAACCACCTTGACCAATAAGCATGTTTATCAGTTACTAATACAGTTAGGGCCAATTTCTTCACCTCCGCTTAGAGCTTAAACCATGTTTAAGCGTATGGGTAAGCACCGCTTAGGAGTTAAGCGGAGGTGAAGAAATTGGCCCTTAATGATCTATTTTTTTTCTTTGTGGTGTCTGTTTTCAGACGGCTAAGACCAGGGGCCTGGCAACCCTATCCTAGTTACTACACTCAAAAAACCGCAGTAGAAACTACCATTTCGAGGGCTAAATTAAGGCCTATATTTCTTAGGATGAGGAACTGCAAAGCAGAATAATACACTGACGTTGAAGTAAATATACAATATGTATGTTGTGCAAACACCAACAATTTTCACCTGACTATAAATGCGTTTGATTTTACCATGCCTGCGATTAGATCGACCATGGTGCAGTTGATATCAATATGAGGTCTGTCAAATATACCACAAATGTTGATGGTTTTACCATAAACGTAGTAAATTTGACTGAAATTTCATGGTAGTTTTAAAGATAGGCATAGTCGGGTAAAATGGTAGTTTTTACCACAAGAATTTTTTCTGTGTATAATATAGTTACTATTTACTATAATATATATTATATAGTTTAGCTATAGCGTTTGACAGTATGCAACATATCACGGGTCTTATTTGAATAAGGTCCCGTCTGACGAACTGTGGGTACGAACACCTGCATTGTTTACAAACAATGAGTCTTTTGATGTTTAGATGTTCCCTCTCGCGAGTCAAATTTTTTTCACCTTGTCGACGATGAAAGGGCTCATCTCATGCTATAAATATGCATGTGAGACCAAGAATGAGCCTGTGCACGCTATAAAAAATTTGACTTTTACTGTGAGCCATGTTTTCAAGCGTCCTGTGAAAGTGAGTGAGACAACACCAAAACACGGCTCGCAGTAGAAGTCAAAAAGACAAAACAATTATAACAAAAATCACAGCTTCATGTGTCCAGTAGTGAAAGTATCACATATTCTGCACATTTATTTGAATGCCACGTTGTAGAACGTTTATATAAAGGCACTAACATCAGGTGTGATACTGGCGAGTCATGCCGTAATTCACTCTTAGGCAAGGCGCCCACTGATGTGGCGGAGGTGTGGCATTTGCCAGCATGTCAAAACACCTTTTCGACGTTTGCCTCACGCCACAAGACTTTGACTCGATGTTTTGACATGTTATGTGATACCACACCTCCGCCACATCAGTGGGCGCCTCGACTTAGACTTCTTACTTTCAATCAAAGGGAAACGACTAAAAGTACACTTTTCATTTTCGTGGCAACTTATGTTGTTGTTTATCCTTTTGTTTTATGGAATGAATAACCAAAATACCTGGTTAGCTCAAGTAATTGCAAATTTTCGAAAAGGGTAAATGTTTTGATCATGGTATATCTGACAGTTTGAAATGAAGCAAATAGCCACAGAAAAGTGTTACTTTAGACTGACGATGCCAAGCCTGTTTTTTTAGATAGGACGTGGAAGGGGAGGTTTGCTGATGTTTTAATCACGGTAGTTCCATTTCAATTCCGGTTCAGTTCCATATCAGTTCCGTTTCGATTCAGTTTCGGCTACATTTCGGTTCCGCTTTGGTTTCGTTTAGATTCCATGTCAATTCCATTACAATTCCATTTCGGTGCTATTTCGGTTCCGTTTCGAATCCGTTTGCATCCGTTTCAATTCCATTTCGGATCCATTTCAGTGTAATGATTCCATTTAAATTTAACTCAAGTTCAATTCAATGTCAATCAACTAATCAGGATTTCATTTATTCTTTTTCCTCTGCTCTCAATTTCTACTATGTACACTTGAGTCACTGTGAGGCAAGGTAACGAATGTTCATTCCGGGTTTCAAGAGTTGAATGATTGATCAAAATGTCGTCGAAGGAAGAAAAGCAACCAGGACAGCCAGGAAAGCTGGATCGGAAGGAAATCGAAAGCCGGAGGCCACAGCGACGACAAAAAGAGTTGCCCGCTGTTTCGAGCGGAACCCCAGTCTCTCCGTCCGAGATGTCACTAAGAAGCTAGGAGCGGTGCCTTCAACCTTGGATAGAGCTAAAAAACGAGCTGGACTGTCGACTTACAAGAAAGTGGTGACTCCAAATCGCGACGATAAACAAAACACGTCGGCCAAAGCACGATCGCGAAAGTTGTGCACGACGATGCTGACGAAGTTTGATTGCGTGGTACAGGACGATGAAACTTACGTCAAGGCAGAGTTTAAACAGCTTCCTGGATAGGAATTTTATACGGCAACCGGACGGAAAAAGGTGGCAGATATTTTCAAGCACATTAAACTGTCAAAGTTCGTGAAGAAATATCTGGTGTGGCAGGCCATCTTTACCTGTGGCTTGAAGAGCAACATTTAAATTGCGACCGGAACCGTCAACCAGGAAATTTATCTGAGCGAGTGCATCTTGCCATTACGGAATAAAAAAAGGCTATGTAGTGGTATGCTGCCAACAACGTTCAAGTGGTGCCCAAGGACAAGAACCCTCCCAACACGCCAGAGCTCCGCCCAATCGAACAATATTGGGC
The DNA here is from genome assembly GCA_024533555.2 of Aedes koreicus. NCBI lineage: Eukaryota > Metazoa > Arthropoda > Insecta > Diptera > Culicidae > Aedes > Aedes koreicus. The sequence continues at coordinate 109,249 of JAHHFK020004741.1, read as the reverse complement.
CATCGTCCAGCGGAACCTTAAGAAGACTCAAAAAGCTGTAGTGAGCGAGAAACAATTCAAGGAAAACTGGCGTTCTGCGGCGAATACAGTGGACAAGGAGACTGTAGAAAATCTTATGGCAGGTGTTAAACGAAAGACCCGGCAATTCGCATTCGATAAAAAAGAAGCTTAGCTGAATATTTCTCCTGTATTCTGTATTAACTGAACTTGAAAAAGAAAAAGAATTTGACTTATTAATAAAAACTTTAATCGACTCACACACATTACTGTTTGACCAAATTTTGATCGGAGCACCCTTTACTAGTTGTCAACATAGACTACATCTAAGGCCTGAATGTCGTCGCTAAGAATTATTGTTTGGCAATTTACATATCTTTTTGAAATCTAGTTACTACTGCATACGGCCTAGAGATGACTTCAGCACTGGGGGCTATTAACTTAGACGGCACTTTGCCCCGGATTATCATCTCCAGGAAACATTAGAAATCATTAAACAAAGCTCGTGACATCTAGGATAGGATATTAATTTGAGCTTCCATTTTACGACTGCTTAACAAAATATCATCGCGGGAAAATTTAAACTGAAATTTTGAAAAATACTACGGTCCAATACTTATTACTAGTGCTCAAGTGGCCAACATAGTCTAGTGCTTCTAAGGTATTGGTCGTAGTATAGGTGACGTTGCGAAAAGGTCTAGCCTTGACAACCAAGCTGTCACGCAGCTCCAGTTAGTTACCTTCAAAAATAAAATAAAAGAGTCTTTGGATGTTTGGATATTAAAGATGATGGCTACAGGAAAATGGCTGCCAGTCAGGTCCCTGGATAAGACCAATCACGGTTCATCTCGCCACTAAGGTTGTCGGATTTCTGTGGTTTTTAATTGTTGTTATTAATATTTTATTTGCGGTTTTTTTTTTTTTTATGAAAAAAAAAAATATTTTTTACAACGCTTCATCATTCTTCACTAAAATAATAATGAGGGGGGTATATAATATTTAAAAACGGAAAAATGGGGTTTCTCAACTTAAAACTTAATATTAACCGATTGAAAATTTCTGTTTCCTTGCCCCAGCCCCCGGGGTCCCCGGATCCAATTCAAAATCTGTGTCTTCTTTCTTTGGTGGTTGTGTGTCCAGTTCTGATTCGGCCAATGATGATCTTCTCTTCAGTGTTCAGATCTAGACCCTGAAGCCAGATTTTTTTCGGTCGGCTCGTTTATGAGATCAAAGAGCCAGATTCCTTCATCTTCTGAGATGTTTGTGTATGCCTCCTTCTAGCTTTTCCCAGTCTCTGTTTTGGACAGGCAGAGGGCGTGTGATAGGGTTAGAGTATTGAACGATGTTTAAGGTCTTAGTGTATACACTACAGTTTTCACAGCCTCTTCGTCGGCCTTTTTCATTGCCCAGGATGCCTTGGTGGCTTGGTATCCATAATAGTACTGTTAAATGGGTTCTATCTTCCTTGAGCGTTTTTCTTATTTTCCATGCTAGGCAGTTTTCTTCAGTTTTGGCTTTGTTGAGAATTGTTTGCAGTCCTTGTCGAGAGTCGGTGAATATGACGGTCTTTTTTTATAGTTTTTGGTTCGAATGATTTCCATCGCAGACCAGATTGCCAGGAGTTCAGCGTATGTGCTTAAAAAGTTGTGCCGATTTTTTCTGAGACTGTTAGTTGGTCTACGCTGTCGTAGACTGCTACCGCATTCCCAGTTGCTGTTTTGGACGCATCCGTTTACAGGAGGTTGAAGTCTTGATAGCTGAGGGTTTTTTTCTTCCACACATTTTTCCCTCCAAAATTCATGACTGTATTCTGCTTTCTGTTGTTGTCCTTCGAAGAGATTTTATTTGATGAGCCTGGAGATGTTGCAATCGGAGTATTGCAGTCTGCTTGTGAATGGCATTGAAGGATCCTTTGGATTTTTTTTACATTTACCACCTCTGATCTGGGCTCATTGGTGACCGCCGATAACGACACCAACAGAAAAATACAAAGACGCATAATGGCTGGCAGTCGTGACTTTTTTGGACTCCGAAGGACGAAAAGATCAAGGTTCGCCGAACTACAAAGTTGACCATTTACAAATCATAAATAAGACCGGTAGTCTTCTATGGACATTGCTCGTAAAGGACCAACCTTAACCTTACGGTGGAGTGCAGATGAAAGACGGAACGTGGAGGAGGCGAATGAGCTACGAATTGCATAAATCGGTCGACTACGATGGGCTGGGCATGTTGTAAGCATGTCAGACGACAGTTTAGTTAACATAATTCTCGATAACGATCCGACGGGCAAAAGAAGAAGGGAGATGCGCAACGAGCAAGATGGATCGATCAACTAGAAGGGAACCTATTTTCTATTGATTAGTCATTTTTATAGGTCGGTATCGTGTTCGAAAGAAATTTATTTTTCTATCCCAAACCCATGTTAAATTCTGTTTACTGAAACGGAAAAGTAAAGAATCGATAAGAAATTGCTGCAGCAGTATCCACCTGAAAAGAACAAAAATAAAATTGGAATTTGTAAGGTTTCCACGCAAACGGGAGCTGTCACTTTTACTTTCGGTAAAATATTCCGCTCGATTATTAAGGCCAGTATCGACTTAAAAAGTAGAGAGGTTACGGAATTTTGTTCAATATTACCATAGACTAACTCTAAGACCAGTAGATCCCGAACAAATACGATTTTTTTCTTGGCTCAGTCAGTACTAGCACATCGGTCCCAAGCTCGGCCCCAAGCTTAATAATACGCCCCTCATAATGAACTCACACGAACACACTCTCAAATATTCTGTCAAAATAACACAGCAAATCAAAATAAAGGCGCAAATATGTATATTTGTGCCACAAGGTGTACTTCGGACCAAGAGGTTCTACAACAGTGAACCAATTTCAAATCGCTAGTTGCACATTGATTGTTGATATTACCAAGCGGAATTTTGACAATTAATCTGCATGGAACAAAATGTCACCTTCACTTACGGAATAATCGAGCGGAATATTTTTCCGTAAGTAAAAGTGACAGCTTTCATTAGTTTGCGTGGAAACCTTACAAATTCTAATTTTATGTTTCGTTCTTTTCAGGTGGATACTGCTGCAGGAATTTCTTCTCGATTCTTTACTTTTCCGTTTCAGTAAACGGAATTTAACATGGGTTTGGGATAGAAAAAGAAATTTCTTTCGAACACGATACCGACCTTTACGTAAAGTGAAGCTGACGTTTCGTTCCATGCAGAACAATTGTCAAAATTTCGCTTGGTAATGGCCTAAACACAATGATAGCGGCAACGGAAAACGGCAAAGCCCGATCAGAGTAAGCCTGCTTGTCGGAAAGCAACCAGGCTAAATCCAAGCTGATTCTAATTGGACATATCGAAGTCATTTGCAACAACTGTCAAACTTGCGATTTTCCGTTATCATTGTGTTTGGGCGGTAAGATTGAACAAATTTCCGTAACCTCTTTACTTTTTAAGTCGATACTTGCCTTATACAGGAAAACGACTGTTATTTAAATTTAAAAAAAACAAGTGGTCATAGTTCGGTGGAGGGAGCAGAGTAACGCAATAAAAACACATGGACTCCCAGGGGGGGAGGGGGTTAGTGGGGTTGTCTAAAAGACACAACCACGTGGTTGACGTAGACTTCTTTAAATCCTTGTTGCATTCTGAAGCCGTACAAACTCTCTTTGCTAAATGTCTGTGACTTAGCTATTGAAATTGTATGAAATTTTCAGGCAAACAGATTATTTACCGTTCTAGCCTGAATGCCTCGAATAATAGAGAATATGCCATGGTTATTCTAGTTCGATCACGGAAACGTCAGAAAAACTAGTTGGAAAGTTAAATGGCCTGCCCTGAAAAAGACGGTGAGTATTGTCCACGTCAGAAATTAATATCTCTTTCCGGTTTTCTTAGGCAACATGGCTCTATCATGTGCCTTATTCAATCCGCACAGTAGTTTGTTCAAGTACTTGTTGCTGCAAATGACACACTGCAGTGGAAATGTTGTGACGTTTCCTTTCCTTGTCGATTTCAGTAGCCAGTTATTTCATCACTGAAACCAACGCGCTCGTCCCAGTTGTTGTTGCAGTAGACGATGAAACTGTGATGGTTTGACGGGGCTTTACCTACCCTTATGTTCCACAGCCCGGTTGTGGCGTGGAAGACCAAGCGAAATTAAAAACCGCCATCTAAGAGCTGATGTCTAACACTGAACAAATTTGTTAGTGTTTTATGCAAGCGTTTAGTGGCATAATCCGTAAGGAAAAAGATCTCGCCAATGCAGAGTGGAGCAACATTCATGAAAGAGAACGGGCGTCGGTTATCGAAGTAGACATCAGCATCAGTATGTTTACGGCAGCCATGGCGAAAGCAGGGAAGCAACTACGTTCGATGATTGGTAATTACCGCCGGCTCCACACCGGAGCGAAGTAGTCCGTCATCGTGCCGCACTTTGTGCCGTTCATCCGATGGATTCACGTGAAGGTGCGGAGTGGATGACGGAAGGCAAGGTGGTGGAATCCTTCCACGTCTTGGGTAGACCAGACAGACCAACATGAATATCCCCATGAGCAAGTGGAAGTCGAGGTCAGCCGTGTCGGAAGCGCAAGTGGCTACACCAAAGCAGCGGCTAAGGATGCTCGTCAAGGATGTCTTCCCTGCGAAGCGCAACGTGGTTATTATCATGGACGACGAGACATACCTGACGGCCGATGGCAATGACTGGCAGGGGACCGGCTATTTCACGTCCTCCAGGAAGGAGATGAGCAGCGCTGTGAAGTACATATCCCACACGAAGTTCCCCAAGAAGGTCTTCTTGCAGCTGACAATTAGCGAGAAGGGGATGTCAAAGCCGCTCTTCTTTTCTCTGGGACTTGCGGTTAACGGGGAGACGTACAGCACGAAATGCTTACCGGAAGTTGCAGCCTTCATTAAGGAACACCACCCACAGGACGATGCCATGTTCTGACTGGAAATGAAGCGTTTGAAGATCCCAATCGACCCCAAGAACGCCAACCCTCCAAAGTACCCCAGCTGAGTTCAATTGAAAATGTCTGGGTGATTCTGAAGCGGAGGATCTATTCGAACAATTTCGTGGAAAAAACCGAATATGAACTGATCAGAGTGTTCGAGAAAATGCCAACATCTTTCTTTTCGACGGCTATGGCCAAAGTTCCTTCTAACTGTCGTAAGGGCCTGACAGGAAGTGGAGCCATTTTTGTTAAATCATGTATTAATACAGGAATCAATAAAAAATTACGTTATATTTTGATAGCTTTTATGGTTCTTTTCTCCCATCCATTCGATTTTTTTCTTTCAATTTTGAATAGCTTTACAATATTAATCCGTTGATAGCTCTTATCTAGACTATTACTTAACAAAACGAAAATCTACATCAAAGCATTTTATCGACATCAAAACGTTTCCATTACTTGCCACCATACAACTCGGTTACCACCCAAAAGCCTCGGTCTAACGAAATTTCTTTAGTGGATATCTATTTCTGCCCTAATTAACGAAAGAATGCGAAATAAGGAACTGATGAAAAAAAGTCACCATAAAGGTCACATTCCATTTTAAGGGAATTTCAATAATAAGAGACCGACAGGATGTGCGAAAGAAAAACTTTACTTCACCGTCATCAGTATCCTTTTCTGATAGAAAAAGTTGATTCGCTATGATTAACTTTAAAACGGTGTTGGTTCTACAATCAATATCGCAACTTCAACCCGTTTTGTAAGTGGGTAAATGTTGACAGATGTTCAAGGTGGCATGGAGAACAAGTGGCTCTGCGATGTGTAGGAAACCCACTCTTTTATAATTTTAAGCATTGTTGATTCAAATTGCTTTCGAAATAAATGTAGAGTAAGTCAATAAATACGGGTAAAGAACCACATTGGTCTTATCGCCCATTGTTGGTCCATAACGGAGAAAAATTAGTTTATATCTGTGATTGTAACGTTTTCAAACTACCCATACGTTTGGAGCAATACTTTACTTCTAGAGCTTCAACATAATTTTATTTTATTACAAAGTTCATGAATGTTTACGTCAGTTGATTTTGAAAACATTGTTTAGAAAGCATTCGTATCTACAACCAAAATTTACCGTCACCACGGTTACATCAATCAAAATAACGAATACTATTATAGCTCTGCATAAGACACATCCACAAAAATCTACGTGAAATGCAAAACAAATGACTCGCGCTCATAAAATCAATACGATGAATATTTACAATAGATCTATCGAAAGGCCATTCCCACCAGTCCAAGGTCGCTCGAGCGAGAACGGTTTCCCCGCACAGAGAAGTGGTTGATGATTTAACACTGCCTTTCCTGCTGGCCCATACATATTTATTGTGCGGCAATCAATCACTTTTCTCCTTATTTTTTGGTAAGCATCAGAATCCCAACCGGGAAAATTTCTTACGTCAAAATTTCAAATTTGAGTCCTCGTTCAGGAGATTGTGGGCGATTCACTCTACCAAAGAAGGCTCATCAAGTTTGTCTGCTCTTCGTCCCCGAGGAAACCAAAAGAAGTTTTCATGAATCCTTTGGGTACGTAGGCACCGTGAAGTATGAAGAATAATGAACGCGACAGCCTGTACATATGTACATAGGTATCTACATAATCATATTTTTCCTCCAACTTCTCTTCTAAGACGAGTAAGACAACACATCTGAGTGGTTTTTTTTTATGCACTTATACCTATTGAGATCAGACAAGTAGGCTTGTGATGAGCGTATATCTACTGACTACTGAGATTTACTCTTATGAATCTTAAACTTAATATTTCCGTATTTTCAATGGAACATTGTACATTCGAGGTTCTGTTCTACTCACCTTATGGTACGCTTTGTTTTTCTTATAATCCAAGAGTTCAGGAATGACGTAGGTACTCGGAAAAGTAGCTTATATACTTGGGTAATTTCCGTATCTAAACATATAATTTATGTAGTAAGCTCTGCTTTTCACAACAATTGTTACACTGTGCGGAATATTACGAAAATACACTACTGGCAAGGATACTCAAATAACAGTAGCGCTATATATTCCACCTACGCTCACAAACCCAACGTAAGCTTTACAATCATTTTTAATTTTTTTCATTTATGTATGTCATTCTCAAGGTTCACTGCATTTTCAAGCTTCGAATTATAACACCATCGATTGAATCCTGACCAGAAGTTATACCTCCGATAGGAGGATTTTCAAAACTGCAACCAGTTTTCTGCTCACACGCGATTATTGATTAATTTTTCATGTTCACTTTCGTCACTTTGCATTCTTCCTTCGTCTCGGATGAAACTAACGTCAGCGATTGCTGGGACGAATAGGGTGATGATAGCTCTTAATCGTATCTCGCGAGCCTGTGAAGGTAGATACAGACCATTTGACATTTGACCGAAACGAAAGCTAACAGTGCGCATGCTTTCCAAGTGTCGGATACAGTGATCGTTTGGATTGATAGGAATGTCCGATTTATTTTATGGGATTCAGATCGACCGGTAAAAAAAAAAATTGACGCAAATATTATAGTTTGGCTAAATTGAAAAAAGGTTCCTTAGATGAATTTTAAGCAATCCTTTAAGTTTGACGGTGGGGGAGATATATATATATATATATATAAGGTACCAGGTTCGAAATGTTTGATGGATTAGCATGGATTGCTCTTTAGAAGGTTCAACTTGCTTGTTGAAAATAGTAGTTTCAGTAGTAAAATAGTTTGTAGAATGTAGTTCTACAAATTGAAATTTTACGAAAAAAAAGTTTGCTTCGAACAGTTGTGTCGATGCTTTGTTGCGCTCTATTTTGCTATCGGGCATAGCGCATTATTTTTTCTCATCACTTTTTTTAAAAAACACCATGTATTTTTTTCTATCTTTTATCTCTCTCTCGCCAACTTATCTCGCTATTTCAAATTGATAAATCTCTATTGTTAGTGAATGAACACCGAACCGAACTCTATCAGATTGCTCACAGAAAGTAAGCATATAAACTGATGTGATGAAATATTCATTATCTATAGACTCTATACAGTCTCTATACACTCAGGAAATTATCCGTACGGTTTTCATACGATCGGAACTATGAACCACAAAGCAAGGGTCCAAGACTCATTCCATACGAAATCGTATGAAATGATTATTGATGCATTGGTCGAGTACAACATGTCTTTTATACACATTCATTTGACATCACTTATCATGCGTGTAAAGTCTCGTGGGATTGTGGCTCGTCTCTGGATCCCGATTTATGCAAATGAAAATGATCTGTGGAAACAAAACGAGAAGTTTAAACATTGCAGAGTTGACCACTAGGAGCGCTACTTTAAAATGAGCCGTGCGTACAGTTTCTAAGTCCCTAAGCTTTAAAGCGAAACATTTTCTTAATTGTAACGGATCAAAATGATGTAGTGGAAGGTGGAGCAAGATGGTTCATAGGGTAAGATAGGCCAGTGTCATATTTGAACATTACTTTTCACGTGATACCACTAATTCTGCATGGTGTATTAATGGGTTCATTCGATAAAAATGGCACACCGAAAATCTTCTGTAACTTCTGAACCGTATGAGTAAAAAACCTGAAAATTTGAACAAATCTTATTCATAGTTGTATTATTTACATCGGTGAAGTTTCATAGTTGTTATACATAGTTCATACAGCAGTTCCAGTCATGTCGTCGAAACAGGAAATTGTCCGTGAAAAAATGTGCACTTACAATCAAAATCCAGAGGCGTCCCACCGATGGATCGCTAAAAAGCTTGGAATTGCAAATACAACTGTGTCTTGTGTGATAAGAAGTTTTAACACAGAGAACAGACATCCAAGCTGGAATGCCCTCCGTGTGTAAATTTCTGTAACTGCCATTTTATAATTACAGCTCATTTTCGTTAGTTTTGGTGAATCGTATGTTGATGGCGCCACTTGCCCGCCTCAAGATTCGATAGTCTGTCAATTTTAGTTTGGTGAAACCTAGACTAGGCGGCGTTGTTTTTCCAACGGTTTGCTTTTAAAAATTTACGCAGTAAATTGGAAAAAAAATGTTCGAGCCTGGATGTCTGTTCTCTGGGAGGGACGGGATTATATACACCGAGCTGTCTGCGGCTTTCGACAAGTTGAATCATGCCATTGCGGTTGCTAAACTCGACAAGCTTGGTGTAAGCGGTAATCTTCTGAGTTGGTTCCGCTCGTATATCACGGGTCGCCAACTAATGGTTGCCACATGAGATGGCAGATCAGCTAGCTTCTCCGCCACATCAGGTATACCTCAAGGAAGCCACCTGGGGCCCTTGGATTTCATACTCTACTTCAATGACGTGCATCTGGTAATCGACGGTCCTCGCTTATCGTATGCAGACATCTTTTTACATCTTTTTACGAATATGCTCGATTGCTGTCTGTCACTTTCTTCAACGCCAGCTGGTGCAATTTGAATTGAATGGTTGTGAACCCTGCCAAGTGCTCCGTTATCACGTTTTCACGAAAAAAACAATCGAACGCGTTAATCAGGTAAAAGACCTGGGTGTGATCTTAAATTCACAGCTATCATTCAGACAGCACATTACATATATTGTTGATAAAGCGTCTAGAAGCTTAGGGTTCATATTCAGGATAGCTAAGAACTTCTCCGACATCTACTGTCTGAAATCACTCTATTGTTCCCTGGTACGATCGACACTCGAGTATTGTTCTGCGGTTTGGAACCCAAACTACAACAACGGTGCTGAGAGAATCGAATCAGTTCAATATCACTTTCTACGTTTTGCACTTTGTAGACTACCTAGGAATGATCCATTTCGGCTACCCAGCTACGAACACCGTTGTCAACTGATCAACCTAGAGCTGCTCCAGACTAGAAGAGACACAAGCAGAGCCTTGACCGTCGCCGATATCCTGCTGGGTAGGACAGATGGCGTGGCTCTCATGAGGCAAATCAACCTGTTTGTTTAACCTCGACCGCTTCGCATCAATCTCATGTTAATGCTGCCTCTGGATCGAAATTTTTTTTGGAGTACACGGACGAACCGATTCCAAGCGCCATGATGGTTGGAGAAAACGTTCAATATCACTCCCCATCAAAAGCCAAACCTTATACCATTGAATCATAACGCAACCTTATACTTTCTATAAGGAATTCAAATACATGGTATGTGTACGATTGATACATCATATTTCTTATATTTATAAACAAAATATTGCCTCTTATGGCAAGAATTAATTGATCACACATAAACATTAACAACTTATCCTAATGAAAATAATATTTAATATTTTTTTAGTGCAGTACTCGAACCAAGGACGTTATCATTGCCAAACATCCCACTGCGGGGTAGGTTGAGGCACAGATACATCTGCCACCTCAACTGGCAAAAATAACTCGTTGGATCTCGCTCATGTACCACTTGATCGCTTGTGATAGTTTCTAGCGGTAGTTTGTACACACTCTGTTTTGATGCGTACATGGGAGAGGAAACTCTCTCCTTTTTTTGGGTTTGTTTTTGTACACAACGACTGATAATTACTTAGTTTTTTTTGCTTACACGTTTCTACATATAGTACATATATTAAAAAATCATTCGATAATGTACGTATATTCATAGAAGCATGGAATATATACGACTTTTCATATTCATAATCCGGGGGTTTTAACAACATTATGCGAGTGCATAAAATGCATTCTATGCGATAAATTGAGCACATCGACCATACATAGCATATAAGGAGTGTATCGAAAGTAAGCTATCCACAAACTTTCTTTCAAATTATGTTGAAAACCGATATTTTATTCATACAAAAAATTGATCCTTTATTGTACGAGGTTAAACTTGAACATAATGAAGACCGGATGAAATTTAAGTTATTCCTTCACGAATTTTCGAACTTTGGATCGAATGCTCTTCATCAAGTTTCGGACAAGTGTTGCATCGCATTTTTTGGACGCTTGAGCCTTTTTGAACTCCTGCATGTTCCCAGCTGCCTTACCAGTCTTCTTGAAGACCCTCTTCACGATTGCCCAGTAACGTTCGATGGGTCGAAGCTGAGGGCAATTTGGTGGATTGATATTTTTCTCAACGTGGTTTTGGCATAGTGAGCCGACGCTAAATCCGGCCAAAACAGTGGAGGTGTACTATGCTTCTTATATAAAGGCAACAATCTCTTCTGGAGACACTCAGATCGATAGATTTCCGCATTTATAGTTCCGGTAGTGTAAAAAATGGTTGACTTCAAACCACAGGAACATATTGCTTGCCATACCAGTACCTTTTGACCGAATTTCTCCACTTGAATCGACCTGTCCGCATCGCTCACATCCTCCCCAACGACGGCAGTAAAGTATTGTGGACCTGGAAGGGTTTTTGAGTCCTCCTTTACATAGGTCTCATCGTCCATCAAAACACATGCATCCGGACGCTGAAGCATGATTAGAGATACCACTTTATGCTCCAGTTTCGGGTTGGAAGAACCGGGTTTTCTGCCTCTTGCTGGTAGCTCATCCAAAGAATAGTGTTCCCCAAACTTATTAATGATGGTTTTAACACTCGCATGATGAATTCCAAACCGCTTCGCCAATTTTCGCATAGTAATACCCTTCTCACTTAGCCATGTGTCCAGAACCTTAATTTTCACTTTTTTTCAATACGCGACATTTTGAAAACGCAGAATTTGAACCGCACAAACAAGTAAACAAAAGAAAGCTGACAGTCAAACGCACAGCATGCAGTGTTCAGAGCATAAAAAACCATCACAAATACATGCGTACAACGCAAATGTATGTGGATAGCTTATATTCGATACACTCCTTAGTTATATATGATAGTGATTTCAAGTCACATTTTATACGATATTGTCTGTGAAATCTTATACGACTTCTGGTTGTCTGGGGATATTCCATATTGTCAACATTGAGTGGTGGTATGTATCCCGGTTTCAACAAGGAGTTCTCAGGATTGTGGCTGGTCGGAGCACAAGTAAACAAGTAAACAACTTTGAATAAAAATGTAATCAATAGGATGATTCAATTGTAAAAATTTGAACGTTTTAAGTGTTTACGAAGGAATACTTTTGATTTTGTTTCGTACACACCAAATTTTTATTGCTGGAAAACAGCTAAGTTTTGCTGATTTTTTACGTGCTGTAATTTCAGCAATGTATACAGCAAAACCAAGATTGCTGATCAACCAGCAAAATTGATATTCAAAAACGTGAATTAATTAGTTTACTAAATGATAATAAACCGAAAAAAGTGTGTTTTTTTATTAACAAATAAAAAAGAAAACAAAACATTTACTGTTCTGTAAATTGTCGAAAATACAGCAAATTTATTTTCTTTGATCTGCTGCTGGTTTACCCAGCAAGCATTTTGCTGAAGGCTCAGCATAAGAGCTGTCACTTTTTTGAATATCAGTTTTGCTGGTTGATCAGCAATCTTGGTTTTGCTGTATATTTTGCTGAATTTACAGCACATAAAAAATCAGCAAAACTTAGCTGTTTTGCAGCAATAAAAATTTGGTGTGTACACGCTATTTTGATTCTACCTAGTGGCTGAGTAGATTGCACTCATTTTTGCAAGCCCCCCCCCCCCCCCCTTTCCCCCCGCGCTTTTGGGCGTCCCCCCATCCCACTCCCCCCGCCCCCAGAATACAAATATAACAATTAGAGTATGTAAACCCCATAAATGGTGGTAACCATTAATTCATACTGGTGGGGACCAGTATCACAACGCTTTACGGTCTTTCTCTCCGAGGTCTCTACGTTAGAGATGACGAGAAAAAAAAACTAAGTAATTATCAGTCGTTGTGTACAAAAACAAACCCAAAAAAGGAGAGAGTTTCCTCTCCCATGTACGCATCAAAACAGAGTGTGTATAAACTACCGCTAGAAACTATCACAAGCGATCAAGTGGTACATGAGCGAGATCCAACGAGTTATTATTGCCAGTTGAGGTGGCAGATGTATCTGTGCCTCAACCTACCCCGCAGTGGGATGTTTGGTAATGATAACGTCCTTGGTTCGAGTACTATGCCCTTTCGCTCAATTTTCAATACTTCTATTCTATTTCCAACCTACCGTACACTGACGGAACTTTCAACACTTTCTCTTCATATCTTTCATTCTAGCAAACATGACTGTCTACTCTTGGTACCTCATGGCGAAGCCCCTCCACCTTTTTTTGATTTTTTTTGTTATATGTTATGAGGCTTGTTTTTATTATTTTTTTTTTTTGATTTTCATCATGGGCTCCCCCCCCGGTGGGGAATATAATAAAAAACAAGGCCGGAAAATGGCCAGGAAAGTGGTGCAACAGTTCAATCTGTCAATGTCAATCTGTTTTATACAGAAAACAACGAAACGTGCTGGGTTACATGTTTACAAGGTGCCAAAAGCACCAAACCGGAATGAAATCAAAACATCACTGCGAAAACTCGCGCCCGGAAACTTTACACGAATTTGCTCACCAAATCGTGTTGCATCGTGGTGGATGACGAAACTTACATCAAGGCCGATTTCCGTCAACTTCCTGGGCAAGAATATTTCGTTGCCAAGTTGTTCGTTCCGGAGGATGTTCGAAAAAAGAAATTATCGAAATTTGCAAAGAAGGTCCTGATCTGGCAGGTGATTTGCGGATGTGGTGCAATAAGCGCTCCCTTCATTACTTCCGGAACAATCAACGGTTCGATTTACACGGAAGACTGTCTAAAGAAGCGTCTCTTGCCATTCATAAGGAAGCACAAGGGATCAACTGTCAATTCTGTTCAATTTTGAAGACGGAACTTCGCAAACACACTGACGAAAAAACATGTCAACACGTTGTACACTGAGTAATTTGAAATATTTGCAATACAGAAGTAGTTTAACTACTGGTGCAGCAAATAATATGCTTTTTAGCATAAATAAAAGTAATTTACACATAAATACTTCATTCTTCTAATGGAGTCACCATCGGGGCAGCATGGGTCGCTTTGACAGATGATATTTCATTGTTTATTTTCCAGTTTTGATGTTAGCTTCAGTGCAATCCAGCAATATTCAATCGGCATTTTTGCATATGTCTTTTGTTTTCGCGAATAAAATCGAATAACGTATGGTTCGCACATATAAGACAAAGTCAAATCGCGGTTCGTTGACGGTGCCTGACTTGGAGAAGGCATTAACACTACCACAGAAGGGTGCAATGAAAGTTCGTTAGATGTACCCCACGAAATTCTGTTTGATACTGTTTTTCCCGCAGAACTGAAGGATGAGCTGGCCGGACATCTGCTCCTGATGAAGTGTCGGACCTGAACACACTAGACGTTAGACGATCTACCCTCGCGTACGTATGAAGGAGGAGCTGCAACGAGGAGTTCCTAATCGAACGCTGTTTGGGGCTCACCATAGTGGCTGGATGCAATTGGATCTTCTTGTAGATTGGTTCAAACATTTTCTCCAGCACGCCAAACCTGCAATCACAGATCCAGTGTTGTTAATTCTCGACGAGCATGCATCCCCTACGAAGAACCTGGAGTTCATTGAGCTCGAGTTCGTGCACGTCACGGTCGTATCCCTACCAACGCACTGCACACACCGCCTGCAGCCCCTTGATGCTACTACTACAAAGAAATAGAAAAATTTCTCCGGAATACACATGGACAGCTAGTGCGGCAGGCAAACATTGCGGCACCTTTTGATGAGGCATGTGGGAAGGCAGCTTTGGTTGAAACTGCGGAGAAAGGATTTCGTTGATTTGGTATACATCCGCTGGATATCCTAGTTTTCAAGGACGAAGATTTCAGTCCTTCTGAAACATCGAACGTGCCTCTAGGAACACCGGATAAGCAACCCAGTTCATCGGATATCCAGCCCGCTTCAACAGAGCAAATGGAAGTTATGACGATTTCATCAGCAAAAACATCGGATAACGAACGTAGTGCATCGGATAAGCAGCTCACAACGGAACAACGGAGAGTTAAATCGACTAGATCGGTTTTGCCAACACTCGAAGATGAAATTTATTGGATTCGAAGGGGAGTCGTTCAAACCTATGGTTTTTAAGTAAGTTCCGAAAAATGACAAAGGTGAAGAAATTCTACCTCAAGGGAACGACCATCCCAGAAAATTGCATATACCACCAAGCGATGTTATGCCCCAACAAACAAAACGATCTATTCAAAGACGAGGAAGAGCCTCGGAGAAAGCAGTGGTACAAACAAGCGATGATTTCACGCAGGAACTTCGGCTTAAAAGGCAACCTCATGTGCAAATTTCCCAAAGGGTTATGGCCCAAACACAATGTGGACGGAAACGGCAAATTTGACAGTTGTTAAAAATGACTTCGATATGTCCAATTAGAATCGGCTTGGATCTAGCCTGTTTTCTTTCCGACAAGCAGGCTTACTCAGATCCGTTTCCATTATCATTGTGTTTGGGCCATTACTGCATTAGTGGACACAAATGGTCGTTCGCGGAAGATACCATACACTAGTAGAAAATTATGCGTGAACTCGGAATAATGATTTGACAACGCTAGAAAAAATAAATACGGAATCGCTTTAACAATATATGTTCAGCCGCGTTATTCACAGAAGAACATATCGATTAGGAGAACCTATCAACGAAGAAATGCCATTGCCGAATGTTAAGCAAGATTCGGCAAACAACAAGTGGCATGTGACGGCGGAAAATAGCAAACTGATCATCGAAACAATCAATTGGCTTATTTCATACTTAGATAATTTAGTATTTTAGTGAAGAATCATTAGATGCAAACAATATTCAAAATACTTATCAGTTTGAAGTATTACCACAAAAAGAGCAATATTTAAAAATTAATCTGCAGCATTATTGCTTGACGCATAGCGAGAGAAACGTGGCAACTGTTGATTGGGATGTGCTTTACCTCAAGATAAATGCTGACTTACTAGCACAGCCATGGAATGTCTCGCTGAAATTGAGCGCAGCAAATTTCAATCGTTTTGCAGTCAATGCAGTCAACAACTAAAGGTTTCCCATTAAATACTTTTGATACTTTTGAATACTTTTGATCAATATTGCAACACACTCATTACGTCAGTTGCGCTGATTTGTCATTTGAGGTTTATTTTGCTGTGCATCTTATTAGCTGTGCATTTTCGGTCAAGCTGGTTCATTGCGATTTGCAGCGAATTAAAGTGAGTTCATGTAATCCAGTTGATGGAATCCATGTGAGACACCCTTTAAGCACAGCGTAGTGCGAAAATTCTATACTTTCAGGGTAAGGAAATATTATCCATGTTTTTTTTTCTCTCAGCGTATAGTTCGGAGATGCTGAAATGAGCACACCTATGGCGTATTTTAGCTTGGTTCATTACAAACAAAAGCACAAAGTTTCATTTGATTTCATTCACGCGTAGTGGCACAATGAAGCCAAATCCATTACGAGGTCAATGATAGATCTGTATAAGTAAAGAAGCCCTCCTGTGTTTATCACTAGGACATTGCAAATACAAACAGTTCAAATGCTATAAAACAATGCAATGCGCTTGGAAATTTGGAGGATCGTCCAGGAAGAGGCAGAAAATAAACTGCGAGGTCCCCTCAGAACCGAAGTATACTTCCTCAAAGGGTTAATCGAAATTATAGACGGTCAATCCGAAAAACGGCGAAATCGTTGAAAATCGACCCAAATCAGAACGAACTATTCTTCATGAAGATTTGGGATTACATTCTTTGAAATTTTTCAAAGAACCGCTACCGAAATGGTAGGATGAAAGACAATCGGTACCGGAAAGCGAAGGTTTGGTTGAAGGAGTTCTGTAATGGACGTCATCGTATAATTTTATTCACTGATGAGAACATTAACCATGACGTCCAAATAACACAACCAGCAAAACGATCGCCAGCTTGTAACGAAGGGTTCTTTTAATATAGCCAGATCACACCATCCAGCTTCGGTGATGGTTTGGGCGGGAAAAAACATCTACGAGTCACCAAAGCCTTATCTCTAAGCCGTTTACGAACCAGATACACCTAAGTAGTACCAATAATCAATAGGAAACTAGCGATTTATATTTGGCTCAGGAAGTACCAACGCAATGGATCATCCCCAAATCATCCAAACTTCTAGCGAAAAATAACACAGCAAATCAAAACAAAAACCAAAATTCTAGTGTCATAAAGCATAAAAATGGAGTACTCTATGGTGTATGGTGCATGAGCATGATTGACCGCCCGAAGTTGCTACTCCGTGACTGCCAGATCAGCTGTTATCACACAGAGAACCAAAAAAACCCTAAACTAAGGCAATACCGGCGCCGGCCGAAAGCAGAACAATTAAGAACGGGGTAAGAATGTGTTGCCGTGATACTCGCTTTGTTGTTAGACGAAGAACCCTCTGCACTTCCAAGTGAAATCACTGTGATGTTGGATCATAGGGTTGTGTGACAGCAGGGTTCATTATGGTAATCGATAAGCGGAATTCAGGTGACGTCTGTGGTGACCATCAGGCAATACTCTGTACTAAATATCACATGAAGGTATGCAACCGCCTTCTTTTATTTGTAAAACAACAGGTAATAGGTACATTTGATTTTTTTTTCTGCATCTTTCTGCATCTTCTTCCCCACAACATCTTGTAAAATATTTAATCAATAGTTCCGATTTTTTATTTGAACAGATTTATACCAACAGTAATGATGCTATTGGGACACTCACAAAGTGTGATGGTTATTTTTCTTTAGTAAAACAAGGTAATTTATATAAGTGTGATGGTAGTTTTTCCTTAGTAAAACAAGGTAATTTTTATTAACGATGGAATCCCAGTTTAGATCGATTTCAGGGGGCAAGTCACTCGGCCACCATGTGTTGAAACTCTCAAAAATACAATCCGACACAATCCGCCACACTTCAAACACCTCGCCGCCACATGAAAGAATAGAATCAATTCTGGCACCTCTGTCATGAATCGAATGTTTGTTTTCCCATTGTTTTGTTTCCCTCTCGCTTGCACTGATGTGATTCAGGTGATGCATATGTGTGCGTGGATTAAACGTTCAAAACAACTATGGTTGCCAATAAGCATAAATTTTCGAGTGTAGTTTTGACAGATATGTTGAAGCACAGAAACACATTATGCCACCTTCCAACACCCCGAAACACGGTCAAAACAAACACAACGTGGCAGAGTGACTTTCCCCCTGATCGATTTATACCAACAATAAGGATGATGTAGGCGACACTCACAAACCAGGGCAAAGTTTGACTTGTTCCAAAATATGGTGTCACGGTGAGTATGGCGAGCCAATAGTAATTAATTCGAAAAAGATTTTTCATTAGGCCCAAACTGACAAACGTAAACAATGGCTTTTCCGCGAATTTCTCGTCATTTGAAACTAGCCCAATAAATCCACGACAGTCATTTCGAAAAGGAAGAGCTCGCCTATCCGATAGAATAGGAGGCTTACATGGGTAGCCTTTGTGCCACGAGAAATTTACGGAAGAAGCCATTGTTTACGTTTGTCAGTTAGGCCCTAATGAAAAATCTTTGTCGAATTATGATATCACAACCGCCCTACCACAAACCACCTCATCTCACTGGGAAACGCCGAACAATTCTAGGGTTTTTTTTTAATTAGGGCGAATCTACAATTGAGAGATTCTCTCCGGGCTCGCTGCCTTTCATTCATTACAGCGCCATTATAAAACTTTCGAGGGATTCTTTAGTACAGATCGAAACAAAACAGTGCTGGCTAGCATACTCTACAAATAGTAGAATGAAAAACGTAAAGGTGATTGGTTTATGAATGAAAGAGAGCGAACCCGGAGAGAGTCTCTCAATTGTAGATTCGCCCTAATGAATAAAAACCCTAGAATTAGGCTTTTTGACGTTTAATCACCTCACCCTTTCTGGCACATGCAGAGGAATGATGGTTTGCTTTCCTCCAAACGATTTTCCTTCTTACTTGCACTCCTTTGATCTAAATGGCGCTTTAGTGTGCGTGCGTTCAAGGTCACTTATCCTAATAGATAACCAAAGTAAAAAATTCGCGCGAGTAAGTTTATAAAAGCGCGCAGTTGCATTGAATTGCCGTGGTATTTATTTTCGGAGCCATGTTCGGAGCTCATGTTATACTTATGACAGACATACAACGCTGACCGTTGTAGGAACTGTCAAATACTTTAATCCAGTAAACAAAAACACGTACTAGACGCTGTACGTTGTATGTCTGTCCCAGGCGTTACACATCTTATGAATCAAGGAACAAGTGCTCTGAAGACGCGATTTAATGCATATGCGCACTTTTATATGCATTTTCGCACTTATACAAGTCAAACGAACAGTAAGTGGTGAAAAGAATTAGCAATATAATTTTTCACTGAACGAAATATGAACGAAATAAACAAGTCAAACGTTATTTATGAAAACCAAACTCGAAGCTAACATTGCCTGTCAATTCCAACATTCAGATATTGGTAAAAATCACGTTTCCGTATTGATGTGGTTGTTTGATTCTACTGATAACATGATTGTTTTTCGCATTATCAGCAGAGTTTTGGTAAATGCTCTCACCGATAAATAAACTGGCTTTAGCCTTATCTTTCTGTATTTAATCAGAGCATTTGCAATCTTATAAAAACTGTGCGAGCCATCTGTTTAAATGTGATTCAAACATCAGTTTACTGCACTTTCTCCAAATCGTTATTTAATGAGCATCTCTAGGTTATTTTATTGATTCAAACGACGCACCAAATGTCAACACAGGGCAACACCCTCACTCAATTGCAAGCTGCAATCCATCAATTTTTCCTACAAGGCATTATTTCGACTCTAAAATGACTTCATTATTATACTACATGTGTTGTTTCTTTATCAAAATATTATTATCATGGCAAACATTATATACTATAAGCTCAGGAACAAGCAGTTTGGCATCAAAATGCTATACATTTTAAACAAAATCTAAAAGCATCACTTATTTTCCTCCATACATCTATAAATTCTAACTAGTGTAGTATGAAATAAATTGGCTTCAATTTGTTTACGACATTCAATTCGGTGCTCCTGCAAACGTGGTCGGGGTATATCACTGGCTTATCATACGTCCAAACTCTACGAATACAAAATAACCATTATAGTGTCACTATTGTATGCATCGTGATGACAAAATGATACTCACTTGTTAGCGAATTGATTATTAAGAAAACACCTTTTGTGATTATGTAGATCGTAGCCGCCGGTAGTTTCACTAAGATGGTGAGCTGATCGATCATAGATCTGGCTGGACGGGTCACAATTTCCAGTACTGCCATCTTGCCGACGATAAGCAGTAGAACACTTAGTGTGTTCACTAAGTACAAAATCGCTATTCCCGTGCGAAGATGCGGGTTTCAGCTTGAACTTGAAAGGTTCGAGTTAGATGCAGCTACCTAACTAACTATACATTGGATAAAATGTGAGACAGAACGCGAGCGGTTGTTGGGCTTGCCCGCAAAGTGGTGATAAGCTAATGCTGGTGTTGAGCTTCGGTTGGAAGCTTATATCAAATTGAACTGTAATCTTTCTCTTCCGTGTTTCCCCCTGGGCTGAAGCGTGTTACGTTGCAAAAAAAAAAAAGATTTATGACGACGCTTTGAATGGTGGGCTATATTATTGTATATATTTTTATTATTTTTATGATTGCTATTATTATTATAATTATTATTTTTATTATCACGAAAATAATAATAATAATTGTTATGATTAGTTTTGATTAGGTTCTGAGAATCTTTAGATGAACACCTTTTCTTATCAAAAGGGTTTGGATTTATCGTTTTCAATGACATTTTCTGAAACCGCCGAACAATAAAATTCACAGTTTTCAACTCTATTCGCAGTCCCAACTCCTGAAGAAACCGCATTATCTGTACACCCTATATCAAAATCTTTATCTAAAATCTTTGAGCAAATTGCATTATAAAACTGAAAAAAAAATGCAACTGAGCAAATTTCATTATAAAATTGGAAAATAAATTTTAACTGGGGTTTTCCCGAAAAAGAAGGATCATAGTCGAAAATACTATATTGTAAGTTTAAATTAAATATCCATACCGACGTTTTTCAACCGACTTTTTTTTCGTTTGATTTTACTATTTTTCTGTCTAAATTACCATGCCGTTTGAGCAAACATAGTAGATTTGGCAGCATTATGATAAATGTCATGAATTGAGAGCAACGTTGAATGATTGAAGACAAGTGCTGTCTACAAAAATAGTATTTTCTTTCAACTATGATCCATCTGTTAGTGCACCGAGAATAACACTATAGAATAACACAAAAAAATAATGAATTTAACAGACAAGTAAAATTTCCCCTTGTTCGCTTGTAAGCCAAAGCACGCGTAAATAACAAGATCGCTTGCAATCTTTCATAAAACTGACGAGATTCAGGCGTTATCTGGCTCAAATTTAGGATAAATATCTCGTAAACCTATGCCGAAACAAGTTTTCCATGCATGTGCTTTAGATAACGCAGAAAATTACAGATTTCTTTCAAATTGTGTATGCGTGGACAAAGTTCCAAAAAAATCTGACACACTTTGGCCCCAAAACAGTACGATATAAAAAAATCTCCAAGAAAACGATTTTGAGCTAAATCTGCCATACGTTGCACAACAACCACTTTACCACCTACCAGCCTGTTTATGGATGCAATTTGTGCGAATGTATCTGTCGTGATTTCACCGATCATCTTCATCGGTCGAATCGACGTTGGACACGTTCCAAAATCCGAAGCTCATTATTTTGCACGCGCGTGGAAAAATCATATCTAATCCATTAGGGATGTTCATGAAAAGTGGTGAACAACGAAACTTCTTAAAATATGAGAGTATTTCCTGTGGAGTAGCTTGATTTTGCTTATGTATGATTGATAAAATACATAATACATATATTGCTGTTTTCTCTACACTACACACTAAGAAAAAATCGTGTAAATTTATGACTAAAAAAATGCACATGGATTAAAGCTGAAAAGAGCTCCACTACCCCAAAAATTCTTTGAGAGTTTTTTGCCCGCATAGGAGGGAAACACCCACAAATCTTGTTTTATCAAAGTCCTATAATAAACGGTTAGTCTTTTTCCCAAAAAAAAAAACTGCATTAGCGAAGACAACAACCGTAAAAGTACATGCCATAAATAATATCGTTTTGCTCGTTCATATGCATCTGTAAGTGTGCGATAAATAATACTTGTGATCAAAGCATGTGTTGGTGAAATTGCAACGCTCCATACGCATGTGTGAGTGACTGCTCCTGTGGCATATGTGTGTGTGCAGACAGCAAAGATAAACAATCTATCGAGCAATAAGTCAAAGGGGCTAATTCGAAACGTGACCAATAACTTTCTGCATTAGTTGGGTAGGATTCAAAGCATATAGCTGAAATTTATTCATATCATCTGTTAATGAAATGCCAATGTCAATTAAATGGATTGCAAGAGATCATTAATATTAGTAGAAACAACGGTCATGAGATTTGTTTACGTTTCGAATCTGACTCTTTTGATTTGTGACGCTTGAGCTGTCAGAATAATTATTTTTGTTTCTTGTTATTATTTTTGTTTCTGCAAACCATTCCCAGGACGACCAAACTAAAGGAGAATTATACAATTTCTTTTAATTTTTTTTTATAAAGCTAATATGATAAGTGATATATTTTTGAGGAGGTAAGTTCACCGAATTTTTCATTCTTAGCATCATGCTATGACGTTGCAAGTGGTTACGTGCAAAACTCTTAAATCCAGCTTTTTCTCGCAGGTAACAACTCCAAACTATGCCTTTATTCCCAAAATGAGTTAGATCATCAGGTGAACGTAAATCATCCGGATTCTCTGGTTATCGTAGTGGTTATTGTATTATTTTTTTTTAAATCGAGTTGAATATTTAATACCTAATACATTTTCAGATTGATTTCCACCAAACCCACAAGTTACTACCGACAGAATAGACTGCCATCGTTTAATTATCGAAAGCTTATTCAAAACGATGCATCAGATTTTGTAAACAAAGAGGTAAATAAAGATTCAAGCTTTATTATCTTGAATCCATTAGCACAATCACGCAAACTAGGACCACCAACACAAAATATTATATTTCTCAACATGATGGTGATTCTAGCTTCCGTAGGGGTTTTTATTAAGTGTTGACGTTTGAATCTTTGTTAACAAAATAAGATACATCGTATTGAATAAGTTGTCGAGAATTGCATTTCGATCTGAATTGTTTGGATTGGTTTATCTTGAATTATAATATTTCGCTCACTTTATCACAATATCTTACGAGAAGCCGATATACTCGGATATCAAAGGAGAAGTCAGTGAATAAGCGTAGATTAATTTAAGTATGTTCATCTTGCTTTATGCAGATATCAGCTTTGGTAAAAGAAACAATTCGACAAAACTTTTTCATTAGGGCCTAATTGACAAACGTAAACAATGGCTTTTCCCGCGATTTTCTCATCATTGAAAACTCGCCTAATCAATCCACCACGGTCATTTCGAAAAGGAAGAGTTCACCTATCCGATAGAATAGGAGGTTTACATGGGTATGCTTTGTGCCACGAGAAATTTACGGAGGAAGCCATTGTTTACGTTTGTCAGTTAGGCCCTAATGAAAAATATTTGTCGAATTTACAACTGGGGGGAACTAGGAGATTTTATGAACAACACATCATATGATCACTAAAAAAAAAAAAAATAAAAAAACATTTTTAAAATTAAAACAAAAGAACAGCGACCAAATCCATTAAATTCCGTTAGAGGAAACTTATCTTTTGACAGATAGGCCTTTTTTCTTTGGGACTTACAGACTTCTTCAGTGTCGAGTGCTCGACAATTTACAGTTATACATATTCAAAGCTTGGTGTTGCATTTATTAGTTTGAACGTTTAAAAGACACAAGATGCGGCGAAGCATAACAAAATATAATTTATGTACTCCTATAGTATAAATAGTTCAGAATAGCCAAAGGAAATGTGCAGTCAAGATCTTTTAAATTATATAGTTTTATCATATCCCTAATTCCCAAATCTCTCGCTTAATATCATAAGGGTGTAACTACACTGACAGATTTCTCTTTATCTTTTTCCTCTTTCGTTTATATCTTCACTTGAACAATATTTTGCGAAGCTTGAACAAAACTTTAATGTTTAATATTGCTAGACTCAATCATCCTTTATTGACCTGAGGCAAAAAATACTCCGTAATCTCATTCAATTTGAGATATTAATCATTGCAGTTACATTATTGTGATATTAAGCACAATAAATGTTTGGCTAAATATTCGAGCTTAATCATTCAATTGTGATGAATAGATAATCAATGGACTAAGTTTTCACAGAGGGTTCTTGCAAGAATGGAACATAAAGTAAAGTACACGAGCTGACTGGATGGCGCTTAATGCAGGCTAACGTGCTTTACACAGTTGATTGATGTTTGGAAAGTGATACTCAATAAGGTGAGTCCAGGGCTAGGATGCTGCTTCGGTTTTGATTTGTAGTTCGGAAATATGATAGTATGTATAGTAGTGAGAATTTGACTTTGATGACATTTGGTTTTTCGTTGATCAAGCGATACAGTTTATGTGAATTAGAACATATTTCTTTTTAAGACAGTGATTTTACTTAACATTAATGAAGCATTAAACTATTCAAGCATCAAATAGTGGTACAAATTATAAGCTAGAAAATAAACATTTCATAGATTGGAAATCGAATAGAAGAAGAATGTGTGCTTAGAGAGGAAATAATATGGTTTATGTGTAATTAGAGTGTATTATTCAGGCCTGGAATAAAGTAAGATTGGGGAAGGGGTTCGGGTCTTAACATTCATTCTATAATTGTTATGTTGTTTTCAAGTCTCGGAAGAGGACTGAGAAGATAAACGAAAAACGATATTGTGCAAAAATTTCTCGAAAGAGCTGTGTGGGAGAATCACAGGGAATGTGTTTTTGTCTACACGGTAAGCTTCCTTTACCCATTAATGGGTACGATTTATTATTATTGTTATTCATCCTGTGGATTTTTTACACATTTAACTGAAAAACTGCCTCTACCCATTTAAATGGGTAGACGCAGTTTAACGGTAAAATGGGTAAAAATTTCCACAGGAGGAATAACAATGATAATAAATCATACCCATTAATGGGTAAAGGAAGCTTACCGTATAGGGTCGTTGGCTGATCTATGTTATGCAATAACTCATTGAAATAAAGCTCTTAAAAAAATACGATCCATTAGCTTTTTAGGCATACAAAACATATTCTTAGGGGTCTAGAGACTTCAACTGAACGATGTTGTGTGCATGGATTTTTTTTTTATCGTTCACTTAAAAATTAAGGTGGCTGGAATACACAAATAGTTGCCATTATGACCGATTTGCATCTAAAATCTGAAATCTTTGTAGTTTCTTAGATTGATGACTTTCAAAATTCGAAGAGCAAATCAGTCATGGTGGCGCCCACTTTTGTAATTCAGTAACCATCACCTTAACCCGTTCGGGCTTAAATTTTTACAAGCGTTATTGTACAAGCAATTGGGTGTATTCTGATCGATTTGGTGCCCAATAACATAGAAATGTAGGAGATATTTTTTTGAGATGCCCAAACTGTCTTGGAGTTCAGAATTTAAGATCCACTGCCTTAACAGTAGCTTTATCCGTTATACAAAGTTACGCTATGTTTTCAATCATATTAAATGAATGTCCTGGAAGACCAACTGACATTATGCGATAATCTTGAGAATTTCTGTGCCAGAAAAATTGTCCTGGTGTTCAGAACATAAGATCTACTATAGTAACAGTAGCTTTATCCGCTATTCAAAGTTATGATATGTATTAACAAATATTCAATGAATGTCCCGGAAGACCAACAGACATTATAAGATAATCATGGGATGTTCTATATCATCCAAACTATCCTGGACTGTCCTGGATTTCAGAAATTAAGATCTACTGTTGTAACAGTAGCTTTATCCACTATACAAAGTTACGGTATGTATTCAATCATATTCAATGAATGTCCTCGAAAATCAACAGCCACTATGAGATTCTGTTAGAATATTCTATGTCATTGGAACTGTCCTGGAGTGCAAAACATACGATCTTCTGTTGTAACTGTAGCTTTTTGGACTATACAAAGTTACGATATGTATCCAACCATGTTCATCGGTTCTTCTTGATGGTCAACTATTTATAACTGGTATTTATTACTTGGGTTGATGCCGTCAATTTCTCACTCCATTCCACCCATTAGCGGATAGCTCATTTCAGAAACTGAACATCAAAATATGATATACCATGAAATTGTTGCGCTTAACTATAATTACCTACATCTTTGTCGAACAAAGCATTGCCGTATCACTAATATCCACGGCGTGAGAGGCGTTCCATTCGTAGCTTTGCATAGCCTAGAGAGGTTTTGTTACAACTGTAAGTCTAATGTTCTGATCTCAAGGATAGTTTGGATGACCTTGAACATGTCATATTACTTTATAATGTTTGTTGACATTTAATAATGTTAATTGAATATGTTACAAACGTAAATCTTAAGTTCTGAACGCCAGGATAGATTAAAGGACCTTGACCATCCCAAGGGTATCTTCTTATGTATTTTTAGGTTTGAAAATATTCACTGAATATGCTTGAATACCTGACGTAGCATAGTATAGCCTAAAAAGCTACCACTACCAGAGATATCTAGTTCTAAGCTCCAGAATAGTTTGAATTACCTAGAAGATCACATAGTTATAAAATATAAAATGACCTTCCAGAAAATTCATTGAATATGTTTGAATATATATCTTCACCTTATATAGCCCAAAAAAAACTACTGTTATAACTGTAGATCTTATGTTTTGAACTTAAGGGCAGTTTGTATGATCTATAAGATCCCAAGATTGTCGCATTATGTCTCTTGACTTTCCACACTATTCAATGAATATTGTAAAATACATGTTGTTCCATTGCATACTCCAGAATTCTACTGTTACAACTGTAGATCTTATGTTCTGAACTCAGGGACAGTTTGGATGACCTAGATCACCACAGTTTATCTCATAATGTTTTTTACGTTGAAAAATATTCACTTAATATGGTTGAATACGTAGTGTATCTTTGTATAGCCTAAAAAGCTATAGTTACTACTGTAGATCTTAAGTTCTGAACTTATGGACAGTTTGTATGACCTGGTACATCACAAAATTATCAAATAATTACTGTTGAGCTTCCGAAAGATTCATTCAATATGTTTTAATACATATCCTAACCTTATAAAGCTACAACTGTAGATTTTTAGTTCTGAACTCAAGTACATTTTGGATAACCTAGAACATCCCAGAAAGATACAAACATGTTTAACGTTTATCAACGAGAGTTTAATAAGACGTATGCATATGTACCATATTCTAAAACAACGCTGAACACTATTAATAAGGCAATTTTTTTCTGAACTTCTTCAGATTCAGGATGTTCTAGGTCGTCAATTAAGCCTTAAACTAATATGTTCCCAGATAGAAAAATTGATGTAGAATAAATTTTCCAAGACACTGTACGCTTTTATATTGTGTGTGATTTTATACAACCATTTTCCTTTTGGGGTCATATATGACCCCTTAGGCGTGAATAATATTTTAAAAAAATATTTAAAAAGATGAAAAATTTACCTTAAAAGAATGATATAGTTAATTAATTTATTTTATTTAATTAACTACCTAATACAAATAACATCATAAGACACCCACACCACACGGATTCCAATATTTGTTTTTTTTTTTTTTTTTTCCAAAAACGTGCCCCAACGCAAACAAAGCAAAAAAAAAATAAATTGAAAAATAAAATTAATCCAAAAGCTCCCTCCAACAACTCCCTTGAGATCTGCAACAGCTAGAGATTTATGATATTTTTAATATGTTTATTTTTCTGCAAAACGTCTAACCTAAAAAAAAGTACTAAGTTGAATGGATGGTGTGGCGTCAGTTTTTAAGGGCAATCATATTCGCTGTGGGGTAAATTTGGCATCACCTTCGATGTCTATTGTACTAAGGATAAACATTTTATTCATTGTGCTCCCTTGAGCTGGTTCATCTCCCATCGTAGTGACTCAAATACCTTTTGGGTGTTTTCGTAACTTGTCCGGGGGTAAGATTCAAACTCGTGACTTTGGCGTGAGAGGTATGGATGTTAACCACTATTCAGTAGCAACTTCTTCGGAGGTTCGCTAATGGAATCAGTGGTTACCTTGGTATTAATCACAACAGATGGTCTAGTATAAGATAAATCTAACCCCCTGAAATATCTCTCTGCAAATCTACGAAACTAATCAAGCAAAACTTGTCCAAAGAGTTTCAAGGGTCTTAGCTAAAAGAAGTATTGAGTTTATTGAATGGTTTTAGTTATCCAAGCACTTCCTGGAAGAAAGGTCTCAGATCCTCCAGTGTAATTCGTGTGCCATTATTGTTTCAGTAAGTTTTTCCTGCAAAACGTGTTTAAAATAAAGCTGAGAGAAGTATTGAGTTGATGGTCTAAGATAAGGTCGAAGGTTTGATGAGAAATATACTTCAAACCTTCGAAAATCTTTCTGCACAATATTTTCAAGAATGTTAAAAGATCTTAACTGAAAGAAGTTTTGAATTGAATGGATGGTTTTTTTTTTCAATTGTCTAGATTTTCAGCTTTGGGCTTGTTCATCTCCAATCGTAGCCATTCAAACACCTTTTTGGTATCCTGGGGTAATATTTTAACTAGTGACTTTGGCGTGAGACCACTACGGCGTGGTTGTCTCACGGATGGTTTTAGTTACTAGAAAATGAGAAGATTAGTAATTTCCATTTAATTCCAACTACCTTTATTGCTTATCTTGACAGATACGCGTATTTAGTCTACAATGTGCAATGTTGATGTTTACAATGGTTAATGTTGATATGAATTTGTTTTCTTCAAACCATTATTAACGTCAACTTCTCACATGGAGTAAAACAAGAATCATAATTAGATAGCCTAACTTTATATTTATAAACTTGTGAAGGAAATATGGTTCCTGACGGCAAAATTAAAACTTTTCAGCTGTCTGTTTCTTGCGTGCGTGAAGTTCTAAAAGAAAAGCGCATCAGTGGTAATTTAAAGTGAATTGATATGTGCAAAAAATGAATATGTATGTTGTAGAAGAAAACTGTCTACCCCTCAACTACAAGGTACAGCCCCATTGGGTTGTTCGAAATGATGACGTAGGACTACGGTACTAAATGTAAGACATTTTGATTGTATAATGCAATATTCTTTGAATAAACATTCTTTTGATGTTAAAAGCCAGGCTTATGGTTTATGAATTTTTCATAAGAATGTGGCCCAAAATCAACAATGTCGTCTATTGGAATCGATACGTAGAAATATTTCCGTTCGATTGGTGCAAACTTTTTGTCAGCTAAAATTTTACTCGAAAATTGATGTTGAACTATAAAACATCTTTTTTTTTGGCGTAGAACCACTGCGTCCACTGAATTGAACTTTTGTGGTATACACCTGTATACTATTACCACAGAGAACAGACATCCAGGCTCTAACATTTTTTTCCCAATTTCACCCAATTTGACCCAAACATACGATTCACTAAAACTAACGGAAACGAGCAGTAATTTTAAAATGGCAGTTACAAAAATTTACACACGAAGGGCACTCCAGCTTGGATGTCTGTTCTCTGTGCTATTACTATTCGCATCTTAAGGCTTATCAACATTTGTTAAGTGAACAGCCTAAGACGCGTCTCCCAGTCAGGCAAAATCGAGTTCATAAAACCCACCACCTTTCCAGGATTCGCAGTACAAATTTCTTCAAGTTGCATATAGCCACTGTACAGAAATTTAAGTCTGCTCTTGTACAAAGCATCACAATTGCAGGGCAGCTGTTCCGAGGTTTCACGTTCCCTTTTAACAGAACGACAGATATCATTCCGAACCCGGCCAATGTTTTTCAAATGATATCTACTAGGGCAATGTCCGGTTACTAGGTCAGTATAGTGACAAAGAACTTTTTACTGATTGTGACATTTGGAACTATAAACCTCTTCGATTGAACACACTTTGTGGTGACCAACCAGTTAGTCATCACCCTTTGTTCTTCCCAAGATTTCAGTTCCATTTTTATGGCACAGTATTATATACCGCAGACCAAATAGCGGCATTTAATTGTTATATGTACATTATGTAGTATTTTTTTACAACATCGTATTATTTCCATCCAACAATAAATTAAAATTTATAAATGTTAGTCTTGTAAAATTTCAATAGATTTAACAAACTTTTTCAGGATACCTCAAATCAAGATTTTGTTGAATTGCTGCTATCGCTGAAAACGAACAAAAACGTGCTTAAACGCGGAACCACAGAACTCTACACTTTAACATGTTACAACATTTCTTGCTTTTCAGGATCAACCGCATGAAGATCATATATTATAGATACGAATGCTTGTAGTATTTTCCATTTAAATAAATATATACACTATTATATAAATATTTCATGGGAATGGGAGGGACCATCAGGGCACCCGATTGAAGCACTCTGGATGGGGAGAGTGGGAATGCCAACTCCCCATTGCTAACAGTTTGTGAATAGAGGGCGGGCTCTTCTCCCCGCCCATTGGGGCATCCTCATGTTAGATAGCTCGCTCTTATGACCAATTGTTCAATCTTGTTGTTGGAAGGAGATTCTTTATATCCCTGTGGATACGTATAAGTGATGTTGCATATCGATCCACCCAACTCCTTTTTGGCCCTTCATACAATGGCATGATTAGGATAATCAGTGGTTATTAAAGCTTGATCAAGTCTAACAGAGAGGAGAGCCCATTGCTGTCGGACTTAGTTTCCGTGCTACAATGGGTGGTAGTACATATCATACATACATCATACATCATACATACATCACAGTATTATATACCGCAGAATGGTTCTGGGCCAATAAACTCTGCATTTCACCCATGTTTAGCAAGCTCGTCTGTCCTTAAAACATCGTAAGCGACACATAACTAAATAGTACAAAAAAAATTTCCCCATCGCCCCGACTAATCGGTTTTCCCCCATACATCAGTTTTAAGAAAACTATTGTATATTTAAAGTAAATTTTTTGGACCTGTAATGTTAATTCGATTGAGCCTACACAAATAAATGATCTAATAAAAAAAAATAGTAAAATTTTCCTCTTCAAGGGTATGACCAACAATCAATGTGTAACTAGCGATTTGAAATTGGTTCACTGTTGTAGAACCCCTAGGTCCGAAGTATACCTTGCAGTCTGCACCTTGCAATAATTCTTGCGCTTTTCGGTACCTTCCGGTACTAGTATCTTGGTTGTTGTTTTGATTCACTATGTTATTTTGACACAACATTTGAGAATGTGTTGGTGTGAGCTACGTTGTTAGGGGCGAATCATTGAGCTTGGGACCGAGCTTGGGACCGATGTGCTAGTACTGACTGAGCCAAGAAAAATATCGTATTTGTTCGGGACCTACTGGTCTTAGAGTTAGTCTATGGTATGACTGGCGTTAGCACACGATGTGAGCTTTGTGCTTATTTATTTGAAGTATGAATTCGAAAATGTTTAATTTTAATAGAAACATTTTACTACACGTGAACAAAGTAAATGAAATCCTTTTTGTATTGTCGAGTATTTTGATTAAGTTATGAACATTAACATTGATTAAGTTATAAACTATTTTTGCCTAAAATATAATGTAGAATAGTAGCATTCATCTGGGATCAAACAACTAATTTTGGTCGAGAATCGCAACAGACAGCCGTTAAACAAATCGGTGGTAAAAAATCGCCCACTTTCGTCAATGGTTGCATCCACCGCAGTGCAGATTCAGATTTGAACAAGTAATTAATTAATAATCAAACCAAGTTAATCAACTACCTTATTAACAAAAACAAACGCGCAACAGCTGGACGCAACTATTTAGACTGCTGGCCTGCTGAATCGTGCTGCTGTCTGCTGCGTACTCTGCTATTTTATTCTAGCAAGCTCCTTGATTTTCAGCTTCTTGGGCTGGTTTGTCACCTGTTCCAAAAACTATCTGTATCATGGTTCAACCTAGTGTTAAAATGACATTTAATTTTCATGAAACACTTTTCGGTGACGAACCAGCCTATGAGGAGGCTGAAAGTCACGTTAATAAAAAGATAAAATAAAGATTCTTGATATTAATCTTACTTATTTTGTCCCACCTGCTCACCTGGGGTGCTCATTATGTCACACCACGTATCAACAAACGTCTTTATGTACACATTTGCAATCGTTGTACGTGATGATAAATTCGTCAGCAATTACATGATCACACAAATGACATTTTAGTCAAAAAAAATGGTTAACATTCACTTATAAATTGCTCACTTCATTCAGAACACATCACAATGTTTCCGACAAATAAAAAACAACGGTGAAATAAGTTGCAGCGGAATGTTGTGTTGTAGTGTAATAAATCTGCTAATACAAATACTCCAATCGCTGATTTCTTCCGAACTGATTTGACTGAGAAGTTTTCCGACAAAACTTGAAACCAAAAGGTTTTTTTTATCGTTGCAAACTCCGAAATGCAGCCAAATCTAGGTATGAACTTACCTAAATAGACAAATCTTCATCATATTTAAGAATCAATTTTTCTCTACTGTTTTCTGCTGTTTACTATTCTGTATTTTTTTTTTTTCGTTTTCTGTTTGCACATATACTAATGCAATACACGGCATTCAACAGTGTATACATAAAATAAACGATAAAAAGAATGTTTTGGTGTATGTGGATATGAGCGCTTTATAGCAAAATAATTTCTTTGGTGGAAAGGTTTATTTCTAAGCTATTTTCTGTTGCCAGAAAAGCACGCAAAAAATGTCTTTTTGTACTACGATCAAATCCTGCACCATGCCAGTATTTTGGGTGTAAGATCGAACTAAAGCCATATCTTTTGTTGTGCCATAAGACATTGCTAAAGTAGCATTATTGCATTGGTAATGCATCACTATATTCTTAAAGCTAATCTAACGCTTCATTACTTGACAACTGTTGAATTGCTGTGATACGGCATTAATGATGTGGATTTTGGGTTGAATTAGAGCAATAATATAATGCTTGTGGTTACATGGGTAATATTTCAAGACGATGTGAATGTGAATGTGAATGTGAATACATGTAAAATCTTACTTGAAACGAATGTTTGATAGTGAAATTAGTTTTCATGATTGAACTTTTTGACCCCAGCTTTATAATCAGGGGGCGCTAACACATGTATGTGGTAGACTCTATTGTGAAAAGGATCAATTTACCTCTTTTTCTCTGCGGAAACAATATTAGAAGATAATAGATCATATTTCATGCCTTGATGCGTGATGACCATGTTACAGCCGAGGAATTGATTTAGATTTGGCAACCACCAGCGACTTGCAAGTGTACAAATATTAGCCGATTTAAAAAAAAACGGCAGTTCTGTTTACTGCCGCAAGAAGCAAAAGAAAGTTCACACGTCGATGACTGCCTAGAGTCGAGGTATAAAGGGTCACCCACAATAGATACGTTTGCGTTCCGTTGACGTAAATTTGACAGAAAACCTATGGGAAAACTGTCAAATTCACGCAAACGCACCCGCAACGTATCAATTGTGGGCCAGCCATAACTCAAGCGCATATTATTCGAAGAACGGAGGAGTCTTTCAGTTCACATGAATGGTCTTGTAATTTTATAGGCCAATGGCGAGCAAACAATATAATTTCTGAAGGTCGTGTAATATTATGTTATTTAGATTGACTCGTATTATTATTTATAACGGATTTTTGAAATACCCTAAATAGAACAAAAAGATATAGCAGCAAACCATTACGTACACCTACGTTATGAAGGCCCAGGTCCCAGGTTTTGATATAGCTCTAGCGCGAGAAGCCCCCCCGTGTTTTATTTTTTTTATTTTTTCCCCCCCCCCCCCACAAAAATTTCTTTCTCAACAACCCCCCACAAAACCACCCCAACCCCGACCCAAACCAAACCACAACACACCATTTCTCCTCAAAAAAAAAAACACCAAGACAACAACCACCCCCCCCCACCAGCAGCAAAAAGAAACAATAAAAAAAAAACAAAATAAAACAACAAAATTTTTTCTTTCAGCCAAATTTTCTAACACAAGCTTCAAGGTAAGATGATTTCAAAACCAAGGTAAGAAAATCATTTCTTTGAATGTTTCATATATTTATATAGGGTAACGGGATGTAATGTTAGCCTAGCTCCTTCATTCGGCCCATGTACCAAATATGTAATTAATGCAGCCATAATCAACAAAATCATGTTGCTATCGGGATTACCGATTGAATCCAAAGCAATTGAGACATTATTAATCAATTTATAGTTATTCACATCCGTGCAATGTTCGATTTCCTTAACTTTTTGGACACCATGACTTCGCTGGTTAAGCTGAACAGATTATCGGCATGATCTTCGAATGATCTAAATTTGGCTAAATTGAACCGATTAACCAAGTAATGCAGCCTAGATGTATACAAAATAGTCACACGTTATTAACTAACTGTTCACATCAATAAAATATCAATAATTTAACAAGAAAACCTTAGACCCAATGTTAGGGACATATTATTTTCTATGTACCCAACTATGGCCTGTTGTATGAATAACGTAGTAAAACTGTTATTATTGGTAAAATTTTCAATGGTTATGTAGGAGTTTGCGTTTATATATTGTTCAAATGGCTCAACCAAAGGAAAAAAATCTGTAAAGAGTAAATTATAATGTTTTCATTTTCGAATGACCGATAAATCATATGTAAAAATCACTGAACTGTTTCAAAGTAATTTTAGTTTAGTTTGTTTGTAAAATTATGTGTTGGGTAGAGTAAATACAGCTGACAATGCCTTTAATCAGAAAATCAGGGAAAAAAATCGTATGAAGACAGCATTTAACAGCAAATCTCTCGAATGGGACGAAGTTGCATCCATGAATATACCCAATTTGGTGTCTATGAACCGACATTACATCCATATCCCTCGAAAGTTTCTGACTTAATAAAATGAGTTGTGTAACTTTTTGTGATACATACTACCAAACGTCTTATTAAACGTACCTATGCAACTGTAAATCTATTTCAATATCGCTCACAGCTACCATACTTCATGAGTTATGATCAAAAATGTAATCGATCGTTGCATATTAGGCCGAGTAAAGGGACACATACCCTAAACATTTGGTGGAAGGGAGGGGGAAAAAAAGCCCCCCCCCCAAAGAAATTATTTGGGGACACACGGGGGCCCCAACGCATCCACCACCCCCCCCCCGAACTTGCTGTCACAAAGCTGAACTGCTTTGGTTTTCCACCTCTAGAAGTTCAATGCTTATATAGGTTTAAGCAATAAACGTGATTGTTTCACCTAACATAAATTATATTTTTGGGTCTATGAAAAAAGTAAATAAAGAAAGTAAAACAACCATCTATCAATCCGACAATTTGCTTTCCATTAATTCATGACAATCCGTTGTATTTGTGGTTAATCATCCAATCAGCATCCAGTTTCACCTTCTCTTTCACCAAGAATGTATTTAAGCACTGTGGCCATCAGACGGCCAGTACGAGAACGTAAGTAGCTTCCCACGCACGCGGAGTCTGACCTCCCGATCTCAAGCAGGAGAATGGATGTCAGACGCCACAAGTACTAGTGTCCAAACAGAAAAGGCATCTTTAGTCATTTTAGTTCGATCAAGCGGCACGTACGGTCGTGTTTTTCGCTCTCTCGTAAAAAGTTTTTCGCCATTTTTCCCCCTTGGCCACTTCCTCGCGATTGCGTGTACGGCTCGCGAATTATCACCTGCGCTTGCTCATCTTCTAGTGGTGGTAAACCAGAAGAAAGCGCTGCAAAGTTTGGCAAACATTCCCGCTCGATCTATTGCCTTGGCAATTGGTCGTAAAAATCGACACGCGGTGTCATCCGCTCCCGGAACCATACCGCAACTAGACAGCTCCAAGCGGCTGCGTCATGACAACGCCGGTCCAGTGAACCCTAACACTCGACTATTAGCGAGCAACCAGTTTGCCGTCCTCCCGGTACAGGAGGTACCGATAAAGAAGATAAAGTTCCCCACGCTCTTCGCCACGTCAACGCACACCGCTGCACTCAGGACCGAGCTTGCAGCAACCCAACAAACATCAGTGTTAAATAACCGCTTGTTCAAACAATTTTGGAGAAGTTATTCAGCTTTCTAGAAGAAAAGGCTGAACAACTTCTCCAAATTTGTTTGAACAAACATTCAGCATTGATGTTTGTTGGGAATCCAAATTCATCCGCTATACAAGCTTTGCAGTAGGGGCACAAAGATTATGTGCTCGAGAAAAGGTGACTACCGTGCTGATGTTGCTCACCTAGTTGTCAAGCAACACGAGTTCTACACTCAAGATGCACCCGGAAGCAAGCCGCAGAAGATGATTCTGCGCCGCTTTCCGGAATTCACTCGGGAGGCAATCATCGCCGAGCTGCAAGCGGTGGCACTGAAGCCTCAGGAGGTGTTCCCCATCAGACGCCAGCAACAGGGAAATCATCAGGATCAACTCTAAATATCTGGTCCACCTTGAGA
The DNA here is from genome assembly GCA_024533555.2 of Aedes koreicus. Classification (NCBI taxonomy): domain Eukaryota; kingdom Metazoa; phylum Arthropoda; class Insecta; order Diptera; family Culicidae; genus Aedes; species Aedes koreicus. The sequence goes on along the minus strand of JAHHFK020004741.1, from coordinate 72,650 downwards.
AGAGTTCCGTCACGATGGCGGACCTGCTGAAAACGCGGGTCCTCTTCAACATTATCGTCGAGTGGGACCGAAGCAGCACGACGTGACGGAGTGTGGAAATTGCCTTGCGTTCGGCCAAGGAACTCTAAACTGCCACCTGAAACCACGGTGTGACAAGTGTGCAAGAGCACACGCCACCAACGATTGTGCCCGATGGACGAAGGTGCCCCACTGAAGTACGCCAACTGTGGTGCAAATCAGGAGAGCAGCAATTGCCCCAAACGTGCGGAGTTTTTGGCGATCCGCCCCCCCCCCCCCCCCCCGACCCCCCCAACCCACCCCACACCCCCCCCCCACCCCCCCCCCCCCCCCCCCCCCCCCCCCCCCCCCCCCCCCCCCGAGCCCCCCCCCCACCACCCCCCCCCACACCATATAAAACTTACCCCCCCACCATTCTTAATTTTTCCCCCCCCAACAAATATACGCCCTCCTTCTAAGACCATCCCTCTCCCACGGACACCACCCCACACCCCAATTTACCGTCTCCACCCCATGCTATCGGATTTTTGCGGCTCTGTTGGAGGAGGAGTCATACAGGGTTATTCTGCGTGGCGTTTCAGGTGAGACGACTCGAGTCACCCGTCTCACGCGATTCTCGTAGGCGAATAAAGTGAGAAAGGTCACCACGAATGAACTTAGATGAACTCTCGCATTATTCTCCCAGTCGTATGTGAGTGACAATTGTCGCTCAGAAGTGACATTTCAAGGCGTATCCTAAACCATTGACGACTGTTGAAAATGGAGACGAAGCTGTGAGTAAATTTATCACATAATTTATCAGAAAATATATTAATTAATAATTTTTCTTAACTTTTCACATTTCAGAATAAAAAATAACAAACAGGAAGCAGTTCGATTGTTTGGTGGCTACGATGGAAAAGTACCCTCAGGTGGCCAAAGGACTGAAATTTTCTGAGGCGGCAAATTTCAACAGAAAAAATTTGAGGGAGTCTGGGCCGCTCTCACAAAGGACCTTAATAGCCTTGGTCCACCGATTCGATCTTTGAATGGATGGCAGAAGGTATGTACCGATCAAAAAGCCTTATTTTATTTGATAAAGTTGTTCAATTTCTTTTCAAGGTATGGAACGCCTTCAAACTTAAAACAAAAAGGAAACTATCTCACAACCTTACGGAGGCTCGTGCGACAGGTGGAGGTCCTAATAAAATGACAAATCTCACTTCATGTGAGGAGGCAGTCGTAGCACTGCTTCAACTAGATAAAACTGTTGCTTCTGATGGTAATTTATCACATGTGATTATACATTTTTGGCTTCTATTTTTTATTTATTTTCTTTCAACAGGCAATACATATGGTTTAGCATCCAGTGTAACGACCGAGGTTAATTTTCAAGAACCCGCATGTTCTGGAACTACACACTCACAGAAGAGATCAGAGCATCAAGAAAAATCAAATGCAAATAGTGAGGACAGTGAAGACGAAAACCTAGATCCGAATAACGATGCTGAATTGCCAAGTACGCAACTCCATCAACAGCAATCGGTGCCAAAACACGTGAGGAGTTGCTTGAAGAGCAAACAAAATGCATTCAAGAAATCCGAGATGGTGTCAAGGACTTGGCACGTTATACTAGAAAAAAAATATTATCTGCAGGAAAAAAAATTCGCTTCGAACAAGAAAATGCTCTACGAATAGAAAAGCAAAATGCTGAGAAACTAAAATATAAATTGCTCTTGCTGGAGTACAAAAAGAAAAAGTTGGATCTCTTGCAAACGAAAGTAAAAAATACATCGTTGGAATAGGTTTGATAAAGCAAAAATAAAAGCTGATATACAATACTTTTGTTGTTGTTTTTTTTTTTTTAATATGTTGATTCCAATTATTATTAATCAATTAATTATGAGCTTTTCTTTCTTATAGAAACACTTACAGGTAAAATCAAAATAGAATAGAACAATCACTATGTATTAAACTAAAGGGCAATGACTATCTTTACGGCAACGACAAACTCTATTTGTAGACCGATAGCAACTGGAGCTTCTGCAATCTGAACAGTTTAAAGGATGTTTCCACTGACGAATGTATATCCAACATAATCCTTGGTCAAAACAGCCGGTCAAGCTACGAAAGCATCGGACATTATTAAAAGTAACAGAAATGGGCCAAACATTTTTTTTATTAAACGAGATGAATGACACACTCCTTAATATTGTGGAATCTCCGACAGGAAACAAGTTGGCTCATTTCTAAACATATACCAAAATTACACAATTTCGAATAGGAATACAACGTTTATAAACCAATTCATCACCAAATTTTCGCAACTTTTATGATGATAATCGTTGCAATTCACACTATTTTTATACTCCGTACCAGTCGAAAAAAGTACACATTAACCAGAAAAAAAACACATAAACCCGCGGGCAGTCAATCCACCGATGCGGCTTCAGTATATTTTATCAGTCACCATCGTTGACGACGTGACATCGGACCAAGAGGTTCAGCCCGTCGCGACCCAGTGCACCGAGCCGCGGACACATTTTATGCCGGTAGTTAGTTTTAGTCAGCCGTTTATTTGTTCTAAAAACACCTTCGTACAGTGGTTGCCTCTACACTTTTCCGTTTTGCTTCTCACTCTGAAAAACATAAATATCAATTAATTCAGAGAACCCATGGTGGATTATTTAATTTTAATTGCTTCAAGATGATTAAATTTTCTCGTTTTATTTCACTTCCAATCGACTTGCAGCAAAAAGAAGAACGTTATCCTCTTCAAAACAAAATTCTGAAGCATTAAAAGAATATGGCCAAACAACGTTCCCGAGCAATGCCTTGTTAGTCCGTTTCTCACTAAGTGTTGGGCAACTCATGCTAATAAACAGCATAATTTGGTTGGGGAAACTTTTCCCTTCACAACGGTGTCATTGATTTGTGTGGGAAACTTATTTTTTTGCGATTAAAACGTTTACAACGGCTTGTTTAGAAATGCTGTTGGGCCCTGTAATATTGTTGCTCCAGAATGTAGTAAACTGACAGTTCTTCGAATGAATACAGAGTCACATGCGATTCATTTTCTCACTCACCGAGAAATGAACCTCTCGCGTCACTCGACTCGACTAAGGGAATCGAGTGAGAATAGTCATGTGACTGCGAGGTGACAATTGTCGTCTCACCTGATACGCCACGCAGAATAACCCTGATGTAGGAAGTCAGCTAAAGTCATCCCCATCTGGAAACCTGGGAAAGATCAATCCTCTCCCAATAGTTATAGACCTTTAAGCCTTCTCTCAGGATTATAAAAGTTGTTTGAGAAAGCGACCTACTGTCGGCTTCTTACATCTGCCGAAAAGCTCAACATCCTGCGCGACGAACAATTTGGCTTCCGGAACAAGGCAGTATCAAAATCATCTCCCATGGCACTTCTCGACATCGCGAAGGCCTTTGATAACGTGTGGTATGATGGCCTGGTGTTCAAGCTTAAACGATATAATCTTCCCATGATAATCCCAAGATAATTAAAAACTATCTGTCAAACAGGATATTCCGTGTTTCGCTGCATGGTGCAGTTTCCACTGCACAAAAAATCTCCGCCGGTTTTCCGCAGGGAAGTATCTCTGTCGTTGTTCGCCGATGATACCGCAGTCGTTCACAATGGTGGGTTATCAAGATCGCTCACCGGGAACTTGCAGCGATGCCTGAATGTCCTGTCAGATTACTTCACCACCATTACTTGACAATGGGACTGAGGGAAAGTGAAACCAAGAGAAGAGAGAGAGAGAGAGAGAGAGAGAGAGAGAGAAATGGGAGAAAAGAATGCAGAAGAGGAGATTATTTTTATTTAATGTATGAGTTTCTCTTTTATTTATGTATGAGTTACACTTCTCGCAGCACAAAACATAAAACTTGATGAAATTTATTGATTTTTCTGTTTCAAGCACACAGCGATGAAAAAAAATCCAATCCATCATGAAAGAGAAACGAGAGGCTGGTTCATCTCCCGTAGTAGTCACTCAAACATCGCTTTTGGGCAATTTCGTACCTTTCCCGGGGGTGAGATTCGAACTCGTGACTTTAGCGAGAGAGGTATGGATGTTAACCACTACGCCGGAGTCGCCCCCGAATTAGAATTAGAATTATTAGAAAGGCTCGCATTAACATTTGTAGATTTTTCTTAGACTGAGAGAAGTCTATATCTAGGGTTTTTTTTTCATTAGGGCTAATCTACAATTGAGAGATTCTCTCCGGGCTCGCTCTCTTTCATTCATAAACCAATCACCTTTACGTTTTTCGTTCTACTATTTGTAGAATATGCTAGTCAGCACTATTGTGTTTCGATCTGTACTAAAGAATCCCTCGAAAGTTTTATAATAACGCTGTAATGAATGAAAGACAGCGAGCCCGGAGAGAATCGTTTGTTAGCACTTCATTCAAAAAATTGAAATTACAGAAGAAATGCAAGGTGATTGAAAATAGAAATGTTTTTTGTTTTAACCGTTTTTGTTTGTTTGTTTCAAGCAGCACTTCAGTTTAAATCATACTGAAATTTGTTTGAAACAAACCATAAGCGTTGGTAGAATCAACCAACAAACCCTTTTTTTGTAGTTGTCATAATGAAACAACCAACATAATGGTAAATTCAAACAGTCTGTTGAACTCAACTGCTCAATTCCCCGAACCAAAAAAAAAAAATTTAGTTTCCGCCCCACCCGAACAAATCAAACCAAAATAATATTAATGTTCGACTCAACTCAAACTTAAATTCCCATGAAACAAAGAATAAGTATATTTCCGTCAATACATATATTTCTACCGCGGCGCTAATTAACCACTGAAAGAGAAGGAGTTGTTTTTAAAACGGTCCGGCCAAAAAATTCCTTCTTCGACACCAAAAGGACACAGACAAAAACTTAACTTGCTTTGTTATCATTCGCTTGTTTTTGGAGTTTTACGTCACTACCCGAAATCATGTATTGTTTACTCATTTTTCGTTACTAATACCGACAAACACCATGCTCTTTGCCACCTGTATAGACCTCATTGCATTGAACTTACTCTGGAGCTGTCAAGTTGTTACCGGGTTGATCCTAGGCAGAGATGCCAGATATACAGACATGTCTGTATTTATACAGACATTTCATCATGCATACAGACATCATACAGATTACAGACATTATACAGACATTTGGAAAATGTTACAGACATATACAGACATTCATTTTGGCGAATTTCTAGATTTAAAAAAAAAACATGGCGATAGGAAAAGTCACATACGTCACAGTAAGCAAACTATTGACGGTCTGAAGTTGGACCATTTTGTTGGCGAAAAAACCAATGAGGGAAGTAGAAGTACAAGTATGTGCCTGGCTGTTCCATAAGACGTAGCACTGAAACAAACTGAAAATACGACCATCGTAACGAATTTCCTTGGCGAATCGCATCACCAAGAATTGGTGGCAATTATGCGGTCCAAATCATTTAGTCTTATAATCGATGAGTCAATTGGTCTTAGTAGTGAAGACTTTCTATTGGAATAGCAATGAACTGTCAATTCGAGATTCTTTTTATCACGTACTCGAGCTGGCTGAAGCGGATGCTACTATCATAGACTAACTCTAAGACCAGTAGGTCCCGAACAAATATGATTTTTTTCTTGGCTCAGTCAGTACTAGCACATCGGTCCCAAGCTCGGTCCCAAGCTTAATAATGAACTCACACTAACACACTCTCAAATATTCTGTCAAAATAACACAGCAAATCAAAAAAAAACGCAAATATGTATAGTTAGGTGCTGGCTTCAAGGTGTACTTCGGACCAAGGGGTTCTACAACAGTGAACCAATTTCAAATCGCTAGTTGCATATTGATTGTTGCTACTACGCTATACAGCGCCATTGTTACTAAGTTTAATGAAGACTTTGATTTTGTACAAAAAGAAATTAACAGGGTTCGGTGTAGATGGAGCGAGTGTTAAGCATTCTGTTAGTGCACTATTGAAAAACGACTGTCCGAATTTATTTGTACTGAAATGCATTCGCCATTCATTTGCATTTTGAGCATCATATTCTTGTAAGAATATTCCATCTTTAGCAAAAGTGCTTTAAAAAGAGCAAAGTTCAACGAACTGCAGCCCCTAATAGAGCTGAAACCTTTAAACATGTAACATCCATCCGCGACCCGATGGCTTTCTTTAGACCAAGTTGTTAAACGCGTTTTTGAAGCTGGAAGTCTAAAAAGTATATTTCAATTTTCGCGATACATCAGCAGGATGAAAAAAAATAAGAAAGTTTACGAGCGTCTCAGCGATCCATCAAATCACCTATACTTGATCACAATTAACCACATCTTACCGAAAATCAACCGGTTGAATCAACTTTTTCAATCTGAAAAGCCAAGTGTGTACAAGCTGAAAACAGAAACTTGCAAATTGATATTCTTGATATTGGATTGTTTCTAGAAACCAGGATATTTAAAGGAATTGACGAAGCCTGACTTTGGGAACATGATCCTCAATAAGTTCTGCGAGTTGGAAAAACTGTATGAAGGTGTCGTAGCGCAGGCCTTGATCAACGAATACACTAGAAGTGACAATTCTAAGCTACGGAGAATTTGCATCAATTTCGAATGGGTATAATGAATTTCTACAAATGCTGCTGTAATAAAAATTGACCTCACCGACGAAACCCTAAAAAAAAACAAAAAAGCAAGATTTAGTTAATTGATCCGGACAATATCAGAGTAATAGCCCATCCAACATTTTTTCACCTTATCAAACAATTTGATAACATTATTGATGAGAGGACCTGTCAGCTCAGAGAGAGATGACCTCTTATAAATTTATGATTGCTATGATACGGGGGTCGCTCCAGTGTTGGCAGATATGTTTACACAGTAATCCTATTGAAAATAATGTAATTAAAAATATAATCAAAATTCGTCAATATTCTTTTAATATTTGGTAATATTCAATAAGGTAAACGTTTAACAATTGTCAATATTTTAAATGGAGAGGTTCGTGAATTTGAGGCTCTACGAATACAAAACTGCCTTACAGGGAAGAAAAGGATGATATTAAAAATTCAAATAAATAATACGCGTTATTTTTAAATCTTCGTAAGCTTTTTTCTGATCTTTATTTTTTCAGAAAGTATCATTTTTCCAAATCCAAAAACCCAACAGTATATCATTTTCTAGTAAGAGCAAACTTTAATATTAATGAATATTTGTTTTGCTAGCCATAGAGAAACAATGTGGATGTATTTTAAGGATTAAAAAAGGTACCACAAGAAAATGATCTTTACATTTTTAAACAGATTAATATTTCTCATTTATTATTTCAAATATGCATTCTCCCTTCACCATTCCAGCTTCTATGATAGCATACTTCTGCTATCGAACTTTTTCTTCCGTTGCTTACGCTTCTGCCCTGACTTTAGCCGGAATGATACATAACGTCGCACCAATGTCATCTTGAAGGATGAGCAGTGGAAAATGTTCGGAAGGAGTGCCAATTCATTCACTACCTTCTGTTCAACATTGTTTTTATCCTTGTTCGAAATGATAAAGTTTATCGAATTGCGATACACGATTTCCATGGCTTTGAAAAAATTGAAGGTATCAATGGATGGAAAGTGGATGTTTTTCTTAATGGTGTTCGCTCGATAGAAAGTGAAGCTTTGATAGTCGGAGTGAGCACCCTTTGGACTCTCCGTCATTTTGACACATTGCTTGCAAACAGTACCCTTATTCGCTAGACTTTTTAACACGTAGCCCGTAACGTAATAGAGCGCATTCAGCTCTCCTCGGTCCAGCACCTCACCGGAAACTTCCTGCAGCATTTCATAATCCATATCTACTGCATCACTGTTGTCGACAACTGTCATCTGTCGATCTGATGCTGTTGTATTTTGCTCGTTGGATTGCTTGCCACGCTGAAAAAGAAAATCTGCCATTCCTACCAGATGTTCCTGGTCGTCAAATGAGTATGACGAATTTGGAACAGGAGCCATATACTGCGATAATGTTACTGTCTTTAAGTTTCTACCAAAATCCCGTGGTGTGGGTCGACGTTGCTTGGATCTTATAGCTGAAAAAAGGCTCTCCAGACAGTCTTGAACAAAGCGGGAAGTGAAGATCCTCTTGTGACCACTAGCAAAAAATCGTAAGATCAGTCGGATAATGGCTTTCGTGCATATAACTAGTCCAGTCTTCCACGGTTTCCATCGGCATAATTCTCCAACACGTACATGTAAATTAAACGAGTTGTATTTTCAAGACGGTTTATTGTTTCCTATTGTTAGGGATAAAATAATTGTAATTGTTACATTTCAATGCGATACCAAGAAGGTATGAATTGAAAATATTTGATTCAAATGAATACTCTTTGTAATGAGTGCATACTCCCCCTTATACCTCCTATTCTTCCAAAAAACAAATAAAAAACCACTAACACAACAGGGGTACTAGTAATTGTTATTCCACCCAAATAACATAAAAACCCTTTTTAGACCTCAAATTATGTGGAATTTTATGCAAAAAAACCCCCAAAATGACAAAATTTTACAAAATTTTTAAAAAATATACATAAAAATCACATATAATTTCTATACAAATTTGATAAAAAAAGTAATTTACTCTGAGCTAAAAGAAAAGTATATATTTGATCCCCGTATCGATCGCCCCTCCACCACTCCACCACGCCCCCGGAGAGAAGCAACAATTTATCGTTGTTGAAAATTTGTTTACAGGCAATATCCAACGACTTCGAATCTATGACATCCGAATCATCTGTTTTCTTTCGCGCAACCAGATTGCCGTAACGACTTCTCCAACGACGAATCGATCAAAAGTAGAAGATGTGATTCAATGAAGCTGAAAGCATTCCATCCAATCGAATATTTAGCAAATTACCTCTTAAGCTTGGTAACTTGCTCTCTCAAACGAAAAATTTCCCCTCGTAGTCGAGACTGTGACATAGCATCTCCTCCTAGCATAGGTACCTGGTCAATGTTTTCCACTATTTCATAATCCGTAAATTCTCCATTTGATGCAGCATATCCTGTTCCACTATGCTCATCACCATAAATTTTCTCAACCACCTCCATTTCCTGCCACTCTTCATCCGGCGGAGTGACGGCAATTGGAATATTCCAAGTTCCATTGGCATTTCTTTTGCCGTTCGGGAAATGAAGCTGCATCAAACTAATCGTTAATTTATGAGGTTTCATTGAATTTCATTGATGCTTACGCTGCAAATTCTGCTGTGGGGCGAAATCTTGAGCAGGAGAATGTCTTCCTCACGTGCGTTCCCAATGCAGGCCTTCATCCACTTTCGGCGAACGATTGGATCTCTCGGGAACCGATGAAACTGGAGACCCGGATGTGACACGTCACTGCGACCACAATTTATCGCTTTGCACTTCATTTCGAACCACTGCAAAAGTGAACTTTTGTTCTAGTTGTCACAAACGAAAAAAGTGAAAAAATAGTGACTACTAGCAACACCGCCAAACCAACAACAAACTGCCTGCTTGTAAAATAACTCGACGGAGGCGGTAGTGGTGGTTGTCAAAGCGACCAATAAGAAACGGTCTTTTTTGACAGCTAAATGGTCTTGTTTTTGCACTAACAGCTGGCAGGTCCTGTCCTAGGTCCTTCCCAAAAAACATACACCAAAAACACCTAAAAAAAAATCACCCTCCACACCAAATTTTTTTCCAAAACACCTATTTTTTCTTTTTTTATGTGGTGTAATTTCAGCAATGTATACAGCAAAACCAAGATTGCTGATCAACCAGAAAAACTGATATTCAAAAAAGTGACAGCTCTTATTCTGAGCCTTCAGAAAAATGCTTGCTGGATAAACCAGCAGCAGATCAAAGAAAATAATTTTGCTGTATTTTCGAAAATTTACAGCACAGTTAATGTGTTGGTAAATGTTTTGTTTTCTTTTTTATTTGTTAATAAAAACACACGTTTTCGGTTTATTATCATTTATTAAACTAGGTTTTTTGTTTAAGTTAAGCCGATTTTCCTGCAAACCAGAAATTTAATGAATAAATTATATATTAAACAGTTCCTCCAAATCCAGATTATCCTTGATTCGCAAAGCGTCCACAACCGCTTGTAGTTCCGCATGTGGAACAGAACCCGGTACGAGCGGACAGGTTATGCAGGGTATTCTGACGAGTGGACTGTGGACAAACCAACGAGATAACACTTCGGAATACACGATCCATACGAAAGAAGGAACACTTGATGAAAAGCGAACTTTATTCTCGTAAGGGTACATGTGGAATGACAAAAACTTTATTTCTTCTCTCTTTCTTCTTTTCACTCCTGCTATATCTGTCACCGTCGCTGCTACATATCTTCCGGGGAAAGGACAGTAAAAGTCGATGAGGAAATATCGCCAAGAGGCACGACAGCTAACACTCCTCCTCGATATTTCCAGTGTTGATCTGCTCCCTGTTCACCAAGCCCAGCATCTCTGCGAATCGCCTCTGCTTCACTGCACTGAGGGGCTTAGTCAACACGTCGGCTACCATTGCGTCTGACGAACAATACTGCACTGATACAACACCTTTCTCACACAGGTCCCTAGCATAGAACATTCGCGTATCTATGTGCTTAGACCGCCTTGACTGACGATCTACAGTGACGAACTCGATACAGCTGGTGTTGTCTTCATTGATCGTGGTTGGCCCCTCCTGCTGAACGCCCATTTCCATCAACAGCCGCCGAAGTCAAACAAGTTCCTTACACGCCTCGGATAAGGCAATGTATTCGGCCTCCATGCTTGAAAGAGAGATTGCATCCTGCTTTCGACTCGCCCAACAGATTGTTGCTTTGCTCAGCTGAAGTGCATAGCCGCTGACGGACTTTCGATCAGTGGTATCACCGCTCCAATCCGCGTCGCTGTAAGCAATCAGCTCCATCCTTTGTTGTCTGTTCACCGAGAGCCTCAGCTTGTAATCTCTAGTCCACAGCAAGTACCGGACGATTCGTTTTAGCTCCGTCCAATCGGCCTCCAATGGCTGGCTTATCTTTCTGCTTAATATCGATACAGCCGCCGCCACGTCCGGCCGCGTATTGACTGCTACGTACAGTAAAGCTCCTACTAAACTCCGATACTCGCTGTTATCTGAAATCGGCTTGCTACCTTCACGGCTTCTGTAGTATCCAACTTCTAACGGAACTTTAGATCCTTTCGCTTTATCTAGCTTGAATCGACTAGCCAACTTCGTGACGTAAATGTCCTGATCCAGAGCGTAGAATCCATCCTTGTTATTCGTAACGTGAATCCAAAGGAAATGAGATACTTCCCCGAGAGACGACAAGCTGATCCTGTTCTTCAGTAACTTTTCGACTTCATTCCACTTCCGCTTCGGAGACACTCGCGACGATCATGTCGTCGACATAGATGAGAATATACACCAGCTCACTACTCTTCGACTTCTTACTAAACAAGCACGGATCTGCTCTGCCTTGCTTGAATCCTAATTCTCCGAGTATCGCGCAGATGGTGTCGTTCCACACCTTGGCTCCCTGCTTCAAGCCATACAGGCTACGTTGAAGCCTTGCAGACGAGGTGCTCCTTTCCGCGAATAGTGAAACCCTTCGGCTGCTGCATGTATAGCTCCTCCTGCAGTCGTCCATGCAGGTAGGCGCTCTTGACATTGAGGTGTCGTACAGTCGTTCGTTTATAACTGGCTAGTGTTAACAAAATTCTTAAGGTTGTCTGCGTAGCTACTGGGGCGAATTGTTATCAAACTTTACCCTCTTTACATTTGGAATATGCACATAAGCGGTGCACCCAAAAACCCGCAAATGACTTAGGGTGGGTTTTTTACCGAACAACTTTTCGAAAGGCGTTTTGTCAATCGAACGAGAGGGAAGTCTGTTCTGAAGGTAAGTGGCAGTAGATACTGCCTCACCCCAAAACCTTTTGTCAAGTCCTGCGTCAGCGACCATGCACGTCGCCATTTCCTGGAGAGAACGGTTCTTCCGTTCAGCGACACCATTCTGTTGTGGGGATTATGCTGCTGTTAATTGCGCTTCGATCCCTTCTTGCTCGTAGAATGATTTGAGCTCTGCGTTAACATACTCCCCACCTCCGTCAGAACGGATAATGCAAGTAGTCTTGCCAAATTTTGTTTTCACGTGGGATACGAATCGCTTGATATAATTAGCAGCGTCAGACTTCTGTCGAAGCAAGAATACGACCGTGTATCGACTGTGGTCATCGATCAAGGTCATTAAGTATCGGACACCACCTGGCGTCACTGTAGACATTGGTCCACAAACATCGGTATGAACCAGATCGAAAATGGTTCTGGCCCTGTTTTGGGAGGCTTTCGGAAATGGAATACGCGAGGATTTACCTGCGAAACAGTGTTCGCATACTTTTCTCAAACCGCAGTCCTTCAACTGCAATCCAACGTCGAGCTTTTCCGTCTGAATCCGATCCACAGCCGCCGGGTCGCGGTGACCGAACCGCCAATGCCAAGTGTGTTGGCAATTTGGCAGATGTTGTATTTCCTTACTCAGCTTTACGTACTCCGTCGTTTTCAAAACGAACAGATTCCCGTACAGTTCTCCAAGAGCCACATTTTCACCATTCGCACTCACTATGTCACAGTTAGATCCAGAAAAGTTCACTCGGCATCCCCTTTGGGTAAGCCGCCGTACAGATAACAAAGCACTGTCTAATTTAGGAATGTACAGTACATCCTTGAACAGGATTTTCTTCACTTGCCCATCACTATTATCGCAGTTTACATAGCCTTCACCAATTCCATCGGACTTTGTTGTAGAACCGTCTGCCAGAACCACTTCCGTTCTGACACGCGCATCCAGCTTCACGAAGAAAGAGCGATCATTTGACATATGGCTAGAGCAGCCACTGTCGGGCCTCGGGCTGGTTCATCTCCCGTCGTAGTCACTCAAATACCTCTTTTGGGTATTTTCGTAACTTGTCCGGGGGTGAGATTCGAACTCGTGACTTTGGCGTGAGAGGTATGGATGTTAACCACTACGCCGGGGTCGCCCCCGTTTCACATTATTTTTCTTCTTCTCCTGCTTGCCACTTTTTGGAACTTCTTCGCTTTTCTTCGACTGCTGTTGCTGTTGTTGTTGCAACAATCGACAATCCTTCCGGAAATGTCCGGGTTTCTGGCAGTGGTAACATACTTTCTTCTTCTGCCATCTGGATTGCATTTTCATCACTTTTTCTTCCGAGTTTACTCTTCGTTCCGTTCTTCGTTGATATTCATCCAACAATCTTTGTTTCACAAAGGACACTGTCAAATCTACCTCAGGTCGGCTTCGAGAGCCGTCACCAAGCCACTGTACGAGTCAGGAAGGCTTCTGAGCATCATTGCGACTTTCAACGGGTCTTCCAGAGCTTGTCCGGCACACACAATACGGTCGAAGAGTTCCTCAAGTTCAACTACATGTTTTTCAACATCACCGTTTTCACACAAGTTCAGGCTACAGATCCTTTTCAATAAAGAAACACGGGATGTCATAGTAGCCTTTTCGTGGTAGGTTTTTAGCTTCTGCCACACATCTTTAGCCGATTCCGCATCCTTAACCAAACTCAACTGACTGTCTTCGAGATAAAGCACAACCGTCGCGTGACACTTTTGGTCTGACCTTTTCCAAGCCTCAGTTACGGGCGCTGGCTTAGCGTTAACAACTACAGACCAGAGATCTTCCCGTTTCAGGAGCATCTCCATACGAAGTTTCCATGTCTGGTAATTTTGATTACCCAGACGTGCGAACAGAAACTTGTTCTCAGACATTTTTGCTCCTATTCACTCGCGCATGACAATTTTCAAAAGCACAATCGATCGAGCACCTACCAAAGCTTGCACAGCCGGATGCAATGAGGTCTATACAGGTGGCAAAGAGCATGGTGTTTGTCGGTATTAGTAACGAAAAATGAGTAAACAATACATGATTTCGGGTAGTGACGTAAAACTCCAAAAACAAGCGAACGGTAACAAAGCAAGTTAAGTTTTTGTCCGCATCCTTTTGGTGCACAAGAAGGCATTTTTCAGCCGAAACCGTTTAAAAACTACACCAATTACCGAAAATAAACATTCCACCTTGTGATTTGCTGCTATTGTAAATTGATGTTTTCGGAGATCTACGTCACTCATGTTTACAAAAAACAGGCTGTGCATCATCTCACGAACACAATAACAGTATTTTGCATTACACTAATACAACTTAACCACTTCTTCTCCACCTGTATAGACCTCATTGAGCCGGATGAGCCTGAGTGGATTCACACCAACACACTAAACTTGTTCGATGATGAGCAGCAAACAGCCAAAATGGACGCCACCAATCCACGCGGCGAAAACGCTGTCTGGAAAAAAAAAAACACTACACTTCTTTTCGACCACTTATGGGCCCATAACCTGTGGAACAGAACCCGGTAAGAGCGGACAGGTTATGCAGGGAATTCCGACGAGTGGACTGTGGACAACCCAGCAAGATAACACTTCGGAATACACGTATGGATCGAAAGAAGGAACACTTGATGAAAAGCGAACTTTATTCTCGTAAGGTTACATGTGGAATGACAAAAACTTTATGTCTTCTCTCTTTCTTCTTTTCACTCCTGCTATATCTGTCACCTTCGCTGCTACATATCTTCCGGGAAAAGGACAGTAAAAGTCGATGAGGAAATATCGCCAAGGGGCACGACAGCTAACACCGCATACATAAATAATTCAAAATTCTTGACTTAATCACCAAAATTCATGCGATCGTTAAAAATTCTAGGCATGCACTCCGCCTAATAAAACTGTTTTAAAGGTTGAAGTTGACAGACAAAACAGTTTACTGGTCTTCAGTAAATATTAGTTACTACACTGAGAAAAAACAGTCCCGTTTGAAACAACAAACTTGTTTGTTGAAATCCAAACTAAGAAAATTGTTGTTTTAAAAATCCGTTTTGTTGTTTTAAACCAACGATTCAGTTTTGAAACAAACAGGCAGGTTGTTTCTACCTAAAGATATTACCACAAAACAACACACATTATGGTTCTTCTAAACTAACATATTTGTTGTTTCCACCTTGCAAGAGGTTTATTATTACCAAAACACAGGTTGCGTTGACTTAGGGAAACAATTTAAATTTTAGATTGATTCAACCAAAGCGGCGGTTAAATCAAACTGATATATTGTTTGGAGAAAAAACAACTCAAATTTTAGTTTGAAACAAACTATTTTTTTGGGTTATTCCATTTTCCGTCCGGTCCCACTGCATGCTCTTTTTGCGTAAGTTTTCAACGCAGGTAAAAATTTTACTTTAATATTTGGAACTTTCTTATGAATTGAAACAAAAAGAAACCTTGAATTGAATACCAACAAAATATTTTGTTGATTCAAAACAGAGTGATTTCTTTGCGTGATGAATTTAATGAAAACCTAAAAATAGTATAAAGGATCGCAGTAACATTTGTAGATTTCTCTTATGACTGACCCACAATTGATACGTTGCGGATGCGTTGACGTAAATTTGACAGAAAACCTATGGGAAAACTGTCAAATCCACGCAAACGCATCCACAATGTATCAATTGTGGGCCAGCCATTAGACTGAGAGTGGTCTATAAATGTGCGCTTTTCTAATGCTTGTTAGCCTTTTATTCAAATAAATATGATTGATATTATTACAAAAGAAATGTAGGTGAACGGAAATGTTTCTTGTTTCAACCGTTTTTGTTCGTTTGTTTCAAACAGCAATTCAGTTTAAATCATACTAAAATTTGTTTGAAACAAACCATAAGCGTTGGTAGAACAACTAACAAATCTGTTTGTTTTCGTAGCTGTCAGAATGAAACAACCACATAATAGTCAATTCAAACGCCACGACTCGAAAATGTTTCGGCATTATGTATGCATTTCGACCGGTCGTAATTTCTTCTTTGTTTTTTCGCTACCGTTGTGTTTTCGCACCTGCTTCAAACAGACATAAACAATATTACGCCGGAATTAAAATCGTTTTTTTTTTATCAGTGAAGTTATTCTTTTAAGTAAGTATCAATGAATGTGTTTTGCTTTATACGGGAATAATGGTGTGATTCTTTTAGCGCACAGCAGGTGATGCTTTTCGATACAGATAGTGAGAGATGAGGAGGAGGAAGCAAGCAACCTTAAAATTTCAAGGCGCCAGCTTCGAATCATAATAACCCATTAAGCTTGAAGAATTGGAGGAAGTAAAAATTATAAAATTAATTTTTTTATTGTTATTGCAGTAACATACTCTTGAGGATGTATTCGAATAGTTTATGGTATCTTTGAATCGGCATGTTGAAGTGAAAAAACAATCGGCAATTTGGAAGACGAAAAGTTTAATTGGATTTTCATTCGATTTCTGTATTTCTGTTCACCTGGTAACGAATACACCGAGTATGGAACGCACAAAGGTTTGTTGTCCCGATAGTTATTGACATAGTTTGCTGTTATGCTGTAGTTTGCAGTTATACATTTTCTTAATAAGCTCAATAAGACGACAAATGTTTTGAACCACGAAAAGTTAAAACACTTATAGCGGATACGTTTTTGATCTACTTCTTGAAGATCCGACGGATATGGATGGAATGTCGGGCTATTAGAACCGTATTGGGTCTATTTGTGGATGCAACCTTGTTTCATCGTTGAAGTTTCGTGTTAAACAAATCATCCTTATGTGTGTTATTATTATTTTTCCAGACATTTTATTTAAAGCTATGTTCGCTTTACTAAAATCTTCAAAACATTTTAAAACTAAACTTCTTTAAAACACTTCAACAGTTTGACATATCCACATTGAAAACACTACAACTCTTACTGTATAGATTTTGTTGCTTCACACTTGGCAGTATGGACCAACTAAGGTCCCGCCACCAATAGTAGAAGAAGAAGAAGAAGAAGAAGAAGAAGATTTTGTTGCTTAAGTTTGGCTTGGTTATGCCAGATCAAAAATGTACAACTAAATTTCCATACATTTACATTGAAAATAATATCAATGTCAAATTGTTACTGTGTAATAAATACATTAGACCATGGTTGGGAACATAGAAAATAATCATTTAAATGTTAAAAATTTGACTAATTATATATGCACATTTTAAGTTTATGCATCACAATTAAATATTATTATGTTCCCTTGCGCTGAACTGGCCGGCTTGTCGTGCCGCAAGGGCTCAGTAGGGATTCTTGGTCAAGACCCGAAGTTAAGAGTCAGTTCCATTGTGGAAATATCACATCAAGTAGTTTTTCCACCTGCTACAGAGATTGTGTGCCTGGAGCTCACATTGAGAATTTTACTATTGACATTAGGTTCGTAGTTGCAGCGCGCTTAGGGATCATCCTTGCCTTAGAACATGGAAAGACATTACGGGAAATAGAGGCAAAATACATTTTTTATCTTTTTTTGTTGTTATGATATGATAGTATATTATTGCATATAAATTGGTTTCAGGTTATCGAGATTTATGATGTACCGTGAAGGTACCATATTCTGCGCACGGTGTGCTGCTCCATAAAACTACACAACGCCTCTACTTGCTGTGGATTGATGCCTAATGAGTTTTTGGAATTCACAGAGGTCCTACGAATAAAAAACACATGTTTTTGTAATTACGACCAAGAAATATGTTACAAAAAATAAAATACTTACATGACAATAGTTAATTACCGCCAATTTATTAAAAACAATATAACACTAATAATAAAACTTAAATCACTCGATTCAAACACGTCACGATACGAATGGCGGTCGATAGGATAATAGTATTCGTCTGTTTTGTTTCGTTTCGACCGCCTATTTTGTTACGAGTGTATGGTTACTTAATGTCAATAAAGCTCGAAAATCTAGTACCTCGTCGAATTTAAATCGTTCTCGAGCTCGATTAGAAATCCATAATGCCAAACAAGCTCGAGTCGACAGAACTTTATTCGTTTCGACTTGCGAAATGTGGCTCCTGTGGTTGAAGAGTTTTATGTTGTAGAATTATTGAAATCGTTTGGATTATCCGCGGCGGGCATCGAAGAGTTTGTAGGTATGTAAGCAAATTGTAACTATTCTTTAAAGTAGTTTTAATGAATTTTGATTTCAGCTAACGGGTACGAATTGATGCGCTACAATTAATCGAGCGGAAGAAGTCGAAGCGCTTCTTCCTCCACCGCGATTAGAGACCGAACCAAGTGCATTCGAGGATTGAATGACTGGCGTCGGTCTCGGTAATTTGCTCATTATTTTCATTTCGAAAAATAGTAAGTAATGTGCAATTTACCGTAGGGATTACCACCAGTATCCTCGCCGCTGAAAGGCAGAAATATTCAGACATCTGATCCACCGAGAGTTGCGCTCGGTAATCTGCCGCGGCAACAATGGACGGCGCAAGCTCTGATCAATAGGTCAAAAAAAGGGCGGTTGATTTGCGAAGCGTACCAAACAACAAAGATCCTGTCACGGAAGGATCGAATTTTTGTTACCCACCTAATCATCGACGAATTTGTCGATGAGTTTGGAAGATTGACGTGCGAGGAGCTTGCTAATCGAGCCACAGATTTGAAAAGTATTTATATAAAATATATTTCCAATTTTCAAACATTGTTATATGTTGTTTAATTTCGTAATATCCAAAGAATATGTGCTAATTGAGTAAACGTTCCTATTATGGTGGTGTTTTAGTGCAAAATGTTCCAACTAGAACATGCACTAAAATATTACCATTATAGGAACTTTTATCGTAAATTTAACGATTTTTTTTATTTTTGGAACCAACCATAACATCATTTGAACGAATCTCTGTGTATGCTTAAACCAACCATCCGATACCATTAGTTCAACCCTCAAAATAAGGTCAAATTAAACATAAACATTATTGAATTTATCATGAGAATCAGAGAGTTGTCAAATCATCAAAAAAATTTTTTTGCGTTACATAATATTGTTGATTCAACTACTTTATGCTCTAATTAATCATCAATTCTGTTTAATGAAGCTTCCATTATTCTTCGATCTATTGTATTATGCGTGAAACAATCTCAAAAATTATTATATAAAAGTCAATGCACAAATATGCTTGATCGGGACCGGAATATTATTGATGACTTTATTTTTTTCTCCGTGCGGATGTCAGTTGGACTTAACTGCTTAATTCCCGAAGCAATAACTCAAAATTTTAGTTTGTTTTAACCACCGTAGGTAGTGAAATCAAACTAATATGATCGTTGTGCCCAATTCAACGTGAAATTCCAGTTAAATGAAACTAGAATATGTTTGTGTTTACCAATCTTTTTTCTCAGTGTGCTTTACAATCAGTAAAAAAATATTTGCTGATTTTCGGTAAATAATACTGGATTCCACAAAACACTAACTATTGCGGGAATCAGTTAATTAACTGATTCCAGTAATAATTGGTTTCTTGATGTTAACTGGATCTTACCCACTATTGCGAGCATGTAACCATACTTTGTTCAGACTATGGCGTTTGACGAACCACATTCTACATTGAAGTGGGATAGCGTTCTTCCCCAGATAACGAAGGCTAGGATAGTACGATTGAAGTAAACTACCCAGTCAACACAAGATCGCATATAATAACGGATATGAGTATAACGTGGAGGCGATATGCGTACATTCAACATGGAGTTAAATGAACGAATGAACGTATATCGCCTCCACGTTGTACTCATATGCGCTATCATATGCGATTTTGTGTTGACTGGGTAGGATCTACGCTTCACCACTAATGTAGACAACATGTTTGTGTGACCTACACACTACATACAATAACATAACCGAATTCATGAAGAGTAAAAAAAATGAGTCTCTTACATTTGTTAGATCTTTATTTTATTTCATTAATAAAATGTATGAGCCAAATACGCTACCCAAAGACGTTTAGTAAAATACAAAAATAAAATTGTAAAACTTATTCTATAAAAGTCAAGCTAAGTGAACAAAAGATATAACCAATTCGCTGGCTTCACCTTGCCACTCTGGCGATTACAGCTTCAGAGAACGCATAATAACATTCAGATTGTTCTGTAGTTGTTTTAGTTCCGCCAGGACATTTGGATCTATCTGCCGTACCAATGTGGGATCAACGGAATCCATTTCGGTGGGTCGAATTGCGAGCATACCATTTGCGATTGGTATGTTAACGTTGGCTGTAGCTTCCAAGATGCTGTAGAGGAAAGAACACACGTTAACACAGAAATTTCGAATAAAGTTCGGAAAGCGCAAATACTTTGATGTGACAACGGGGCTTCCTGTTATGGAGAACACGTGTTCACCTAACCGAGCATGACGTATAAGCGCCATGGGCGCATTGGGTTGTACTTTTGGTGTAATTTTCTCGTAGATTCGATCAACGCTGATTGCTTTACGAGGATTTGGCATCGGGGTCTTAATCTTGGATCTGAAATATAAGGAAACAGTGAATTATTGATTTAAGGCATACGATATTGTCCACCAATTACCTGGAAGTGCGATCTTTCCCGACAATACTGGTACCCAAAGCTTTCCCCAAAATTGATCGGTCAACCGTTGCTGAACAATGGAAGAGAGATGTTATGGTGGACGTATTGACAGCTCCTGCGGATTTGCTACGACGTCGATATTTAGCGGACATCAGTGGACCCATACGTTTCGATGTGGACATTGTCGAAAGACGATCATTTTCGCTTTCCTCTGTAAGGTAACCTGCAGAATTATGACCATGTTCGGAAAGGGACAAACCCAACCACCGTCATTGCATTATTGACACAGAAATAAGAAGTAGAGAAAGATTGATTCGCAGATACCAAGTTAGAAAAGCAGTTTTTCGTTAGATGGTTTAGAAAATAAGCACTTATTATTTCCAAGCTTATCGAACAACACCAGGTATTTAATAAGTTTAAGTTTACTCACCGTCGTCCTTAGACTTTTTACGCACCGACTTTTCCAGCATAATAGTCAAATTTGCTAAAGCAGCGGTTCGGTCACCATAGAAAGATGCATCGATTTTTTCTGCTTCCTCATTCTGGAATAAAAAATAGCAAGCATTTGTTAAACAAGTACAAGAAAATGTAAATCAATGTTTTTTTTTTAAGATTTCTTACATTAGATTTATTTAATAATTGTACCTACATATTCTCTTATTTGGTTAATCGTCATGGACAAGAACTTTTTCGGAATTCTAGTCTTGAGGCCATCAACCAATCGTTGAACACGATCCATTTCATCTTGAAATTTGAGCTCTAGGTTTGTAAGCTCACATTGGACTGAAAATAACAATATATGAACAAAACCAATGAAATAAAATTTAACAGCTGCACTCACCGTTTACTTCGAAATCCCGCATTTTGTTTTCTATGCGAGTTCTTTCATCAGCTGATCCCCGTTTTTGACTTACTAGACGGCGTGTTTTGGTTCGCGTCATTTTGGTAAAGGTAATCTCATAAACGAACTGTTAGCTTCACAATTATTTCAGTCAAAATAGTTTCTACAAAATAAGTTTAATTTGCTTTAAAAACAAAACTATTTTATGTACCACAAAGGGCGGGCAGCTGTCATGGAAAGTCCGTTGGATGCTAATCGAATGACGAATGAGGTGTGCAGAGAATGTTTGAAAACAGAGCAAGCGAATGTTTTAACGTACCGCTGTAAACATATTTTGTTCGACTTCGGTTACCAAAAAAATAAGGCTGGTTCATGTTTTACTGTTCAATGACATCAAAGTGAGGCTTGGCACGAAAATCTCGATAATAATTATAGATTGTTCAGTCATCCCTTAACACAGGAACAAAATTGATGATATTGATTTTGTTTCTCACAGTAGTTGTGCCACTACTGCTTTTCATTTCATTCATGAATGTATCAGCTGATCAGAAACATATCGTAAAATGCTACTAAAATTTTCAATCAAATTAAACACCAAAAAAAAAAATTTATTGCTACAAACACCTTATATATATATATAAAATATATATATATTCCAAGAAAAAAATATAAAAACCATCTAACAAAACCCCAAAAAACCGGGCCACACAATAACCTACCACCCCCCAACCACAACTTCCGGATCTTCATTTAATACACTCCCTTTTTCTTCCAATTTTTTCCACCCACAACACCCCATTATCACCCTTAACTACGACGCACAAGCTTTGAAGGTAATAAAATGTTGTCAAAATTAAGTTCACCCGCATAATCACAAACCATTCCTGGACCATTTCCCATATTGTTGACGACCGTGTCCGTTATTGTTACGACATTTACTCTCATAGTTGACAACTATTAACTAACAATCTCCTACACAGAGAGAAATTTGATAGTCAATTTGACCATTATTGGGGGTTAGGACAGGGGGTGCGACTCTATCTCAGATGCAGGATTTTTTTTTTTTTTTGCTTTTGGGCGATGTGCGCACGCTTAGTAGATAGAAAGAAGATTTCAAAGATTTTGATGAAGATTTTAAAGATTTACTGCAAAAAGATGCAGCACGATGCAAGTTGATGGATTAAGATTCACAAGCTGAAACAAGATTTTTCAAAGATTGATTCGCTAGCGTGGGATTTTTCGATCATCTTGAATCTGGATTTAGATGTGTCGCACCCTCAGGGTTAGGATGACTATTATACCAACAATCAATATGCAACTAGCGATTTGAAATTGGTTCACTGTTGTAGAACCCCTTGATCCGAAGTACACCTTGAAGCCAGCACCTAACTATACTATACATATACATGTTGCGCCTTTGTTTTGATTTGCTGTGTTATTTTGACAGAATATTTGAGAGTGTGTTCGTGTGAGTTCATTATTAGGGGCGCATTATTTAGCTTGGGACCGAGCTAGGAACCGATGTGCTAGTACTGACTGAGCCAAGAAAAAAATCGTATTTGTTCGGGACCTACTGGTCTTAGAGTTAGTCTATGATTATACCCCGTTCGCACTACAACTTATATTACGTGATATAGAGTACCTTGATATCAGCATCTATACATCTAGTTTTCACTGGAAATAATGTACATGGCATATGATATGAAGATACTCTATATCACGTAATATAGGTTGTAGTGTGAACGGGGTATTACAGTATAGTGATTTGAACCGATTATCATCATGGTCAAAATGACCATTAAACATAGTTGATTCAACACTTACCATAATGTCGGAATAGTTTTTGTTACCATGATGATATTCAAGAACCATTATATGCAATAGTCATCTTGACCATGATTTAATTGTCCGCATAACGATAGCATTTTTCTCACAGTATATGGTTTTAACAATATGTCAGATGGTAAAAGGCCAAATAACAATATGTTGAATAAGTGGTTAAGTTCAGTTATCATTAAAAAAAATGACAATTTTCACGAACAAAATTTTTGCTGTACTCTATGCTAAAAAGTTGGTTTATAATCCAGACGGGGGCAGACACTAAAAAAAACTTTTCAATGACAATATGGCATACATTAACAATATATGTTAACGTAGAGGTTATATCGGCAACTACATTTCGAAGAGCGAGGCTGGAAGATGTAAACAAACTGAGTTGTTCATTGGAATGGACAGTCAGTGCCCTATTGCAATATTTTTTTTACAATATCTTATAAAAACTATTTTTTTCATCATACTACTAACAGTAACAAAAAGGCGTAATTGTTTTTCTGTTAATAACTATTAAGAGCTTTGTTGCGCCCCTCATTTTGTGGGTAAGCGGAAAGGCGAAACTAACAAATAAGTTTGCGTTGAGGCAAAAAAAAGTTTTCGTGTTTGCGTGAATTTTTGCTGTAAAATTGCTGTGTATTTTTACTATAGAATATGAATTTTATCCAGAAATTTTTGAAAAGTGATTAACCACTGTATTTATCAAATTTTCAGCAACTTCTAGGTAATCATAGTGTTATGTTGCAATACTGATCTTAAAATGCTTACGAGTGATTTTTTTAAATTCAATTTTAGATGCTGCAGCGTTGTTCATGGAAGAAGAAAATGCTCTCCGAGGAGAGATCCGGAATGATGAACATGTTTCTTGTGCAGCACATTCTGAAGAGGTGGACGCATCCGAACGTGGAAATCACGAAAATTAATGTAAAAGCGGAATGAACAGTGTTTTCTCAAGTAACCACGAAGCTATAAAGGGTGATACGGTCAAAATTTGGTCAAGGGAAAACGCGTGTAAATCGGTGAAATCGTTTATTTAAAAAATCAAATTAAATTTCTTTTTCAAGTTCAATTAGTATAAAATTCAGGAAAAATATTCAGTTAGGCTTCCGCTTTTCCAAATCCGAATTGCCGGGCCTTACGCTTGACCCCTGCCATCAGATTTTGTACAGCCACCTTGTCCACCTTCTTCGCCGCAGAAAGCCAGTTTGCCTTGAACTGCTGCTCGTCCTTAGCAGTTTTTTTGGTCTTCTTTAGGTTCCGCTTGACAATAGCCCAGTATTTCTCAATTGGGCGGAGCTCTGGCGTGTTGGGAGGGTTCTTGTCCTTGGGAACCACCTGCACGTTGTTGGCGGCGTACCACTCCATGGCCTTTTTACCGTAATGGCAAGATGCCAAATCCGGCCAAAACAGTACGGAACAACCGTGTTTCTTCAGGAAAGGCAGCAGACGTTTATTCAAACACTCTTTCACGTAAATTTCTTGGTTGACAGTCCCGGAAGCTATGAAAATGCTGCTTTTCAAGCCACAGGTACAGATGGCTTGCCAAACCAGATATTTCTTTGCGAACTTTGACAGTTTCGTGTGCTTGAAAATATCTGCTACCTTTCCCCTTCCTTTTGCCGTATAAAACTCCTGTCCCGGAAGCTGCTTGTAGTAGGCTTTGACGTAGGTTTCGTCGTCCATTACCACGCAGTCAAACTTCGTCAGCATCGTCGTGTACAGCCTCCGGGATCGCGCTTTGGCCGTCGTATTTTGTTTATCATCGCGATTTGGAGTCACTACTTTCTTGTAAGTCGATAGTCCGGCTCGTTTTTTGGCTCGATGCACGGTTGTAGACGGTACACCCAGCTTATTTGCGGCATCTCGGAGAGATAGGTTAGGGTTTCGCTTGAAACTACCGGCAACTCTCTTTGTCGTCTCAGCGGCTTCCGGTTTTCGATTTCCCCCCGATCCAGACTTCCTGGCTGTCGACAAACGTTCCCCAAACACTTTAATTACATTTGTAACGGTTGATTTGGCAACTTTTAGCGATTTTGCCAACTTTGCGTGCGAGTAGCTCGGATTTTCGCGATGCGCGAGCAAAATTTTGATACGCTGCTCTTCTTGCTTGGACGGCATTTTGACAACTGAAGAGTGAATTCCAAAATCAAAATAGGAGCAACATTCTACACACACACACCTTCAAAATTAGGGGTGTTCAGGTTTTTTAAATGCAAAATTGAAAGAAATACGTTAAGTTGATATTGACCAAATTTTGACCGTAACGCCCTTTACTAGCTTTATATGCATATGCATTACGTCTAGTGCATCATTGAAGTTGGATTAAATTTTAAAAGGGCCCCACTAAGATGGAACTAATGCCATATTTTTCGTTATGCAATAAGATATTGCTAAAGTAGCATTATTGCATTGGTAATGCATCATTATATTCTTAAAGCTAATCTAATGCTCCATTACTTGACAACTGTTGAATTGATGCGTTCCCACATTACCGATGTTGATTTTGGGTTGAATAAGTGCAATAATATAATGCTTGTGGTTACTTGGGTAGTGGAATGCTTTAAACGTGAAGCTAGTGCTTTGAAGTCATCGGAAAAACATTCTTTCATTTTGTGCTATGTTGTACACCAATCAAACGGAAATACACATCACTTTTGATCGGCAAAATCCACTCGGTTCTACTGAATACTCGACAGACCAGAGCGTCAGCGCACTGGACCATTGGACGGGAAAAAAAATTGATTATTAGAGTTTAAGTTTGTCAGCTGTACACAGTTGGAGCAACAATCAATGTGCAACTAGTGATTTGAAATTGTTTCACTGTTGTAAAATCCCTAGTTATGAAGTACACCTTGCAGTCTGCATCTTGTCATGCAATCTAGCGCTTTTCAGCACCTTTTGGTACAAGTATCTTTGTTTTTGTTTTGATGTTATGTTATTTTGCAGAATATTTGAGAGTGTATTGGTGTGAGTTACTGTCTTAGGGGCAAATCAATAAGCTTGAGACCAGGCTTGGGACCAACACGGCAGATATAATAGCCGAAAGCCCCATCAAACCTTAGCGATGCTCCAATTCAATCTGATCATACCTACAGACCAGTATCGACTTAAAAAGTAGAGAGGTTACGGAATTTTGTTCAATATTACCAAGCGGAGTTTTGACAATTGATCTGCATGGAACAAGAAGTCACCTTCACTTACGGAATAATCGAGCGGAATATTTTTCCGAAAGTAAAAGTGACAGCTCCCATTAGTTTGCGTGGAAACCTTACAAATTCTAATTTTATTTTTCGTTCTTTTCAGGTGGATACTGCTGCAGAAATTTCTTTTCCATTCTTTACTTTTCCGTTTCAGTAAACGTAATTTAACATGGGTTTGGGATGAAAAAAAAATTCGTTCGCACACGATACCGACCTAATGATCAATTTTGCATTATATTACGATATAAGTTTATGGTATAAATTAGTCTAATCTTACATGCGTCCTTAAAGTAGAACTAAAGTCGAAAAGAGCCCCACTCCTGTCAAATTAAAGCTAGCGCACATGTTTAATTGAAACCCGAGAACAAGTATGTTTAGGGCATAGTTACTTTTTTAGCAGTTGAATTACTGCTTCTGCTGAAATGTTTTATTGCATTTTAAAAAGCATATATAGAGCTTGGGATATTTTGAAAAAAAACCTGAATAATCCACCGAGAGACTGAACCCTTCTTACACTCACCAAATACGGCTAAAATGTGGCAAAAGGTACTGTATACATATTTTCATCAGAAATTCCAGGAAGAACCTGGGATATTTTGAAATATCAAAAAAGTTTATAACATCAAATATTTGTAATTGAACGTATTTTCATCTATTTGAATTCATGCAACGAATTATGTGCAATTATATGCTCTCAGGATATTATTTTGGTCATATCTCCATGAAGGATTATCCAATCCTAATGAAATTTTGATCAACTATTTAAAAATTTTATAAGTTTAATTGGCGCTAACAAAACTAAAATCGGTACACAAATAGCTCAGTATGTAATCGGAGACTACCACTGTTTGATTACTATTATAATAGGCCGTCAAGTACTGTTTCGTTGATATCTTCGTAACGAAATGTCCGAATAAAAAAAATCAATAGCGTTCTATGGGAATGTTATAGCTTTCATTTGCCGTCAACAGAACTGAAATCGGTTCACAAATGGCTGAGAAACCGATGTGACATTATTTGTAACGCACACACACACATACACACACACACACACACACACACACACACACACACACACACACAAATACACACAGACATGTGCTCAGTTCGTCGAGCTGAGTCGAATGGTATATGACACTCGGCCCTCTGGGCCTCGGATAACAAGTCGAATTTTCAAGCGATCTTAATACCCTTCTTTTGGTGTAAGAAGGGTAAAAAACTATGGTCATTTGCCCGGTAATTTTTATAACTCAAATATGTTTCCTATATCGGGATTCGAACCAAGGCTTCTCACGACTGATCGATGAATACCGGTTGCGTTAACGCTCTTAGCCAAGAGAGCAATGGAATTATATAAGACAACTGTTTAATATAAAGGAAGCATCCCTCTTTGTCGTTCTATGAAATCATATTTCATGCAGCTATTTTTAGATTTTTCTTGCTAAACACGTCGTTGAGACTGCGATACCCAAACCTTTTATCAGTGCAAACCTCAACCCTATATGAGTTACAAATGAAATCATACCCACCACCGTTCATCACACAAAAAGCCGACACAATTTTGATACCCAATGCAGGTTGAAACTGGATCCTAAAAGATCATATCATATATATGAGAATTAAGATTCCTCGTTGAAAACACAGCTCAGTCCTCTGAATATTAACAATCAGAAAAACATGCGGCTCCCCATAATGCAGCCATATTTTTTGCTAAAATTTTAGAAACCAAACATTCTGCTGCTAAGTCCAAGGTTAAGGAGAATGAAGATGACGATTCTGGATCTGACAGGCTGCTCAGCTCGATCATATGTTTCTCATTTCTAAAGTCAAATTGGGAAATGTCAACCAGATGATACTGCACCAATGCTACTTTTTAGCTAGCAATGAAGCATTTATTGAGATAATGCAATAATGCATCATTTAATGCGTATTTAACGTTAAGTTGTTTGTAGAAATATAGTAATGCATCATAACATTTTTAATGTAAAGGTAATGCAACATAGCATGGGAGTTGTTGAAAAAATGTTATATGGCATTACTGTTGCTGATAGTCGGTCGAATTAATGTTATGCTTGTGGTTACTTGGGGTGTGTCTTCATTAATTGTTTATGTTTCAGTAAAGTTTTGCAAAAACGTCGGCATTATGCACAGACCAGAAAGTGTCGAATGCATGAAGACTAATTCAAAGTCAGTTCAATGTAAAGTGGATAAAATATAGACCGTTCAAAAAGAAAAAATGTACTAACATTGCTGATCCTCCATCTAATAATTGACTCTCGCAGTTATTTATTCAGAAATTCACGAGGAGACAACGACAATCGGTAATCAAAATCTTCCCAGCTGAAATGTCCACAGTGTCACAGCTTGCAAATCCGCGCGTCGAAATAATTATCCACTTTCTGCTGGCGAATCGATAATGAATCAGCGATGAGAGCCAGTTCGTTTAGATTTCAATCCACCAACTTTACAATTGAATTTATATGATTTGCCTTATGATTTTTTCACATTACTACACGGTAAATAATCCACAAATTTTTATTGACAAAAATCCATGGAAAATTCCACATAATCCTGATGTGTTTACACATAAACAGAACTTTCTGAGAAACACAAATGAAATTTATGGAGCAAATAACAAGTATGTGTGGCCACACATAGTGGTTATGTGTACACATAGGAAGTATGTGTGGATACAAATATATAACATTTGTTGATTATATTGCAAATAGGTCATAGGTGCGACACATAGATTTTATCATTGCTTTTTTATCGGTGTACTAGTGTCGAAAAACATAAGTCGAGGCGCCCACTGATGTGGCGGAGGTGTGGTATTACATACCATGTCAACATATCGAGTCAAAGCCTTATGGCGTGAGGCGAACGTCGACAAGGTGTTTTGACATGCTAGCAGATGCCGCACCTCCGCTACATCAGTGGGCGCCTAGCCTAAGGCATATCTTATGAAAATTGCTCACACGTAATTTCTCTGAAAATTAGGTGTTGAATTTCATTCTCGTTCATACAAATTTCAAGAGATACTTGATGAAAATGCGAATTGATCTTTTTTATATGTTTTATGAGGTTTAACTTATGATTATCCTAAGGTTTTGTTGAGTGTAGCAATTTAAATTGGCTCACTGCTGGCAATTCCATCATAAATACATCTTGCACCTTGCACCTTGCAATTCATTCTTGAGCTTTTCGGTGTTATTTTGACAGAATATTCGAGGGGTTGTTCCCCAAGTAACCACGAGGCTATAATAGCTTGCATATATAGGGCATATGCATTACGTCTAGTGCATCATTGAAGTTGGATTAAAGCTGAAAAGGGCCCCACTAAGATCGAAATAATGCTATATCTTTTGTAATGCCATGAGACATTGCTAAAGTAGCATTATTGCATTGGTAATGCATCATTGCATTGGTAATGCATCATTACATTCTTAAAGCTAATCTAACGCTTCATTACTTGACAACTGTTGAATTGATGCGATCCAGCATTAATGATGTTGATTTTGTGTTGAATAACAGCAATAATATAATGCTTGTGGTTACTTGGGTCGTTTTGAGTTAAGTTTTTAGGGATGATTCATTAAGCTTGGGACCGATGGGCTGGTACTTCCTGAGTCAAAAACTGTTTTTATTTTATTCTTGACTTCAGCCAAAAAAGCCTCCATTTTCTCACCTGTATACAAGTCGTTGGGTTAGGTCCTTTTTACGTGCTGATCTCGAAGTCGCTACCAAAGTTCAGTTACCATCGATAACCCCTTCTGTTTGACAACAAGCCGCTGTCAAAACAATCCGGATGGTATCCGTTTGACAGTTCCTCTTTGTTCTGCTTCTCGGGTCTCGGTGGTTGTGTTATGTTTTTCAGGTTTGTGTGCGAGAATCGCCTTGAGCTAAAGATGCTGACGAGATTACCACGACGGGTTGCTGTTACGACGATGACGGACGGACGGACGGAACAACACCACATTTCGGAGCAGCGTAGCGTGTAGAAGAATCGTAGTAACCTTCGCAGCGTTGGGCGTGCTCAAGAATCAGATTTTTTCTGGACACATTTTTTCGAGTATTTCCGTTCCGGAAGTGGTGAACGATGCGCTAGATGTCGAGTTCAAGTGTTTATCATTGCGGGAATGTTTTGATTTCGCACGGAGTCACGGATTTTTTCATCAAAAGAGAGACAGCGATTAAGCAACCTTTTTTCACGGAGGAAGTGGTTGGAAAGGGAAAACAAAGAAGAAAAAGAAGGTTGAACACGGTGACGACGGAATTTTTTCGTGTTGATAGTGGTTCGAGCTAGGGACTACGT
Source organism: Aedes koreicus (assembly GCA_024533555.2). Classification (NCBI taxonomy): domain Eukaryota; kingdom Metazoa; phylum Arthropoda; class Insecta; order Diptera; family Culicidae; genus Aedes; species Aedes koreicus. The sequence continues at coordinate 41,979 of JAHHFK020004741.1, read as the reverse complement.
AATGGACGAATTGGCAATAAAACGAGAGCAAGAGGTGGATTTGGGTGAGTTTCGCTCGAACGAAACCACTGGAGGTGACGAAAATGGTGGATCCGATCAGGAAATTGTTGTCGGAATCGATGAGGACCACATTAATTTTCTAACCAGTATGGCGTCTGGCGGTGATGATTCACTGGACGGTCCACCGGAAGTAGATGGCGTAGAAGATGGAGCCATACTGAGGCAAGAACACGGACAAGAAGAAGAAGATGTAATGGCTGCAGCGGAAACGATTTTATCGAGAACTGCGGAACGTACGCAGCAGCAGATTTATCACTGCAAGTATTGTAATAAGACCTTCACTTGGCTAAAATCCCTTACGGTGCATCTTCGCACGCACACCAATGTAAAACCGTACAAGTGCGAGCTCTGCGACAGGTCGTTTGTGCGTTCCGATTATCTCAAATACCACATTATAAAATCCCATGAAACAACCGAACAGGTTTTCACTTGCACAGCCTGTTCCGGGGTATTTGCCACTAATCGTGGTTTGCTGAGACATATTCGCACCGAGCACTATGCCAATGCAGATCGAAAAGAGAATTACTCCATAAATCCAGACTGCCCCTCGGAAAACGAATCCCATGGAGAAGTTGATGAGAATGGAAAATTTGCATGCACATATTGTGACGAATGTTACGACTCTCGTGAGCCTCTAATACAGCACATCAAGCGGCATTTGGGAGAAAAGCCATTCAGGTGTGACCTCTGTCCTAAATCGTTTATTCGACAGGATTTCCTCCAATGTCATCGATCTAATCATCTGAAATCATTGGATTTTAAGCAAAAGAGTTTCTCATCGGAAGCCGCTAAGCGGCCACGAATCGGCTTGAAGAAGTTGGAAGATCTCGTACAGTCCAATTCAGTGTCGCGGGCTGAGTCCAGTGAAGATGAAGGCGGAGATGGAGGTGCAAGTTCGTCGGAAAGTGAGGAAGAGCAACAGGACCTGGGTGAAGAGACTGAGGAACAGAAAAGAATGATAGCAGCTTTGCTAACCGAGGTATCCAGGACGGATACCAGTTCGTTGCAGTGTCCACGATGCGAGAAAACCTTTTCGAAGGAAACGTCCTTGAGGATTCATCTGCGATCGCATACAGGTATGTGGGTGAATTTGATGATCTTAGGTTTGATAAAATCGCTTGTGCCGCGTATCATTCGCAAATAATCTATATGGTAAAAAGCTAATCAAAGCGTGTACTTGCTGAGTGGCAGTTTGGTCAACGTTTACAATAAACAGTTGGCTTACTTAAGCCGGTTTGTAGCTAAACAACATATACCTACAAAACATGTTCTCCTCTTGGTGGTTTTGAGGCTACAAATAAGACAAAATAATGTCACCAGAAACACGTATCTTACAGTTTTGTTTTGCTGATGTAGATAGCGCTATTTTGAGTCTCAACTTAATGTTAATTGTATGTTTTCGATATTTGGAGGTGGCTGGGTTCGATTCCCGGTCTGGTCTAGGAATTCTTCGTAAAGGAAAATTTCTCGACTCCTTGGGCATAGGGTATGATTGTACTTGCCACACAATCATACTAATGCCCCATAGGGTGCATTACTTCCCACACAATCATAAAATGGTACTTGGCATCGAAAGCTCTCAATTAATAACAGTGGAAGTGCATCTAGAACACTAAGTTGAGAGCAAGCAATAAGCTAATTGTAAAAGCAATAAGCAATAAGCTTGAAATGCTGAAGAAGAAGAAGATGTTTTCGATATCTACACTAGATGTGAATTTGCTTAAATGTCGTGTCCTGAACAACTGTTAAAATTCGACAGAAAAAAAAAAAATTTGATGAGAAAATGACGAAGCACAAGCATTTTAGGTTTGCATAGAAATTACTATGGATAAAGTGATTTTTTTCATATTTGGTCTACTAGCCTTTTTTTAAATCCTTTTTTTTTAATTAGTTCGTTTATTTGTAAGGCTCAGACGTGTGTAACACTTTGCGTAGCCGATAATCAATATTGTTATTTACAATGTATGCTTTTTGATGAAAGTAAGTGGGGTGCCAATGACTCGTGACTGGCTCGAGGTTGATGGGTCACATTATCGTTTGGAAGGGGCTAGGCAGGTAACTTATTCAACGTATTATTTGCTGCTCATATTTGCGATGGTTACCAAATCCTCGGTCCCTGTACTCCCTTTCTGGAACTAAACCGGAGATAGGTAACCACAGCTTGCTGGGCAGGTAAAGGTAGCACGGAATCAAACGGATAGTATACTGCCGTGAAACGCATATCAGTCCCACCTTTGCTTGATTTCCTATTCATATGGGACTGATATGCGTTTCACGGCAGTATAACTGGGACATAATGGCAAGAAATTTACTAGCGTGGAGGGGAGGGGAATTATTACATTACAGTCTCAGATCAGACAAACAAAGGAATTCCTAAATTGTTTGCATGTGGGAAGATCACGCATTCCCAAAACATCAAACCTCTCGGAAGGGTTGGGCCACAGGGTATCCAATAGTCGTGCTTTGGAGGCATCATTAACCGGGCAAACCGCGTGAGCGATGTCGTACGGAACAAGGTTCCTGAAGTTTCCGGAAGGCAGTTGAGTATTCATTGTAGATACCGAAACCAGTGGATCCATCAATGCGCGACCCATCAGCCATTCTTCTATTGCAATTGACATGTTAGTACTTTTCAATAAAAATATGGGCAATTAAAATAGGTCGAAGTTGGTCTGGAACTCCTTTAATAGCCTGTTTCATGGAGAGATCATAATCAATGGAGGAGCTGTGATAAGGGAAGCGTACACTAGGAGAGTTATAGCATGGAAGACTAATATCGGATGACATATAGTTAATATAGATTCGTAAGAATCTAGACTGGGTACTCAATTCGAGCATTTCTTCGAAGTTTTCAATCACAAGGTTGTTACTGATTCCAAACTTGATCAGTATTCTAGATGAGAGCTTCCAAAAGCGGTTCTGTAAGGGTTTTACTCCTGCCAGAACCTCCAGGCTCATATTGTGCATTGAGTGCATACAGCCAAGTGCAAACAACTATATTGAATGCGTTCCAATTTAATGAGGTGGCTGTTTCTTGCCGATAGAAAGCAAAAAGAGCCATATTCGTGAACTGAAAGAATAGTTGTTTTATAGAGTGTAGTGAGGTCTTCCGGGTGAGCACCCCACCATGTCCCGGAAATTGATCTTAGAAAATTGATCCTTTGTTGACATTTCTGTTTCAAATACGCAATGTGAGTACTCCAAGTGCATTTTGAATCAAACATGACTCCAAGGTATTTGAAGGTCAAAGATTGGGAAATTGGGAATTGGGGAGAGCCCAACAGCATAAGACGCAATTGGGCTGGGAACCGCTTTCTAGTAAACACTACCACTTCGGGTTTTTGCGAAAAACCTGAATTAATCCACCGATGGTGAGACTGAACCCTTCTTACACTTCACCAGAATTACGAACTCAAATGTGGCCAATATGGTACTGTATACATATTTTCATCAGAAATTCCAGGAAGAACCAGGAATATTCGATATGTCATACATTCAGTTTATAAAATGAATTATTTGTCAATCCTGAACGTATTGTTCATCGATGTGATTAAAATATTGCCATTAATAGTCTTTAACGACCTGTTTATATTAGGTATATAAAAGGAAAAATTACATAAATATTAGAAATTCCATATAATCAGTCCATAGAATGAATTATTACACAATCCTAAGCGTCAATTTTGATTATCGATATGGATTCAAGATGCTTAACAAGTACATGTTCGTTGAAAATTGTGTAGTTATAGTGAATGGAGACTTTGTGTAATTTTCGAATATACTCGTTGCAGTTCAAAACCGGACCACTCGAGCCAATCGATCCTGCTCTAATTCTATAGAGTCGCATAGTGTGGCTAGTCCGCTGAATGTGCTATACAACGCACCAGATGCAGAACAATAGAATACAAGCGGCATCGATTGGGGTGAGTGGTCTTGTTCGGTTTTGAACTGCAACGAGTATATTTTCATCTCACAATTATGTGCTCTCAGGTATTGTTTTGGTCATATCTCCATGAAGGATTATCCAATCCTAATGAAATTTTGATCAGTTATTTAAAAATTTTATAACTTCAATTTGGCGCTAACAAAACTAAAATCGGTACACAAATAGCTCAGTATGTAATCGGAGACTAAACTGTTTGATTACTATTATAATAGGCCGTCAAGTACTGTTTCGTTGATATCTTCGTAACGAAATGTCCGAATAAAAAAAAAATCAATAGCGTTCTATGGGAATGTTGTAGCTTTCATTTGCCGTCAACAGAACTGAAATCGGTTCACAAATGGCTGAGAAACCGATGTGACATTATTTGTAACGCACACACACACATACACACACACACACACACACACACACACACACACACACACACACACACACACACACACACACACACACACACACACACACACACACACACACACACACAAAAAGACATGTGCTCAGTTCGTCGAGCTGAGTCGAATGGTATATGACACTCGGCCCTCTGGGCCTCGGATAAAAAGTCGAATTTTCAAGCGATCTTAATACCCTTCTTTTGGTGTAAGAAGGGTAAAAAGAGAAGTTGTAGAAATATACTATGTTTCAAATATTCAATATATAAAATGAAGTATTAGACAATTTTTAACCGTCAGTTCTGACTATCTCATGCGTCATAAAACGTAACAGATGCGACACTATAGAATGCAAACAGGATCGATTAGTGCGAATTGTGTTTTCCGGTTTTGAACTGCAACGAATTATGTGCAATTATATGCTCTCAGGTATTGTTTTGGTCATATCTCCATGAAGGATTATCCAATCCTAATGAAATTTTGATCAACTATTTAAAAATTTTATAAGTTTAATTTGGCGCTAACAAAACTAAAATCGGTACACAAATAGCTCAGTATGTAATCGGAGACTACCACTGTTTGATTACTATTATAATAGGCCGTCAAGTACTGTTTCGTTGATATCTTCGTAACGAAATGTCCGAATAAAAAAAAAATCAATAGCGTTCTATGGGAATGTTGTAGCTTTCATTTGCCGTCAACAGAACTGAAATCGGTTCACAAATGGCTGAGAAACCGATGTGACATTATTTGTAACGCACACACACACATACACACACACACACACACACACACACACACACACACACACACACACACACACACACACACACACACACACAAACACACACACACATGTGCTCAGTTCGTCGAGCTGAGTCGAATGGTATATGACACTCGGCCCTCTGGGCCTCGGATAAAAAGTCGAATTTTCAAGCGATCTTAATACCCTTCTTTTGGTGTAAGAAGGGTAAAAAAGAAGTTAGTTCCGAAGATATTCGATACTTCATATATTCAATTAATAAAAAATACTATTAGACAAGCCTGAACGTATTCTTTTTCGATATAGTGAAAAATAACACTAACAGTGTTCAACGATCAGTTTATTTTAATGCTAGAAATAATTGAAAATCAAACATTAAGTGAAAAAAGAGAAGTTGTAGAAATATACTATGTTTCAAATATTCAATATATAAAATGAAGTATTAGACAATTTTTAACCGTCAGTTCTGACTATCTCATGCGTCATAAAACGTAACAGATGCGACACTATAGAATGCAAACAGGATCGATTAGTGCGAATTGTGTTTTCCGGTTTTGAACTGCAACGAATTATGTGCAATTATATGCTCTCAGGTATTGTTTTGGTCATATCTCCATGAAGGATTATCCAATCCTAATGAAATTTTGATCAACTATTTAAAAATTTTATAAGTTTAATTTGGCGCTAACAAAACTAAAATCGGTACACAAATAGCTCAGTATGTAATCGGAGACTACCACTGTTTGATTACTATTATAATAGGCCGTCAAGTACTGTTTCGTTGATATCTTCGTAACGAAATGTCCGAATAAAAAAAAAATCAATAGCGTTCTATGGGAATGTTGTAGCTTTCATTTGCCGTCAACAGAACTGAAATCGGTTCACAAATGGCTGAGAAACCGATGTGACATTATTTGTAACGCACACACACACATACACACACACACACACACACACACACACACACACACACACACACACACACACATACATACACACACAGACATGTGCTCAGTTCGTCGAGCTGAGTCGAATGGTATATGACACTCGGCCCTCTGGGCCTCGGATAAAAAGTCGAATTTTCAAGCGATCTTAATACCCTTCTTTTGGTGTAAGAAGGGTAAAAAGAGAAGTTGTAGAAATATACTATGTTTCAAATATTCAATATATAAAATGAAGTATTAGACAATTTTTAACCGTCAGTTCTGACTATCTCATGCGTCATAAAACGTAACAGATGCGACACTATAGAATGCAAACAGGATCGATTAGTGCGAATTGTGTTTTCCGGTTTTGAACTGCAACGAATTATGTTGCAATTATATGCTTCTCAGGTATTGTTTTGGTCATATCTCCATGAAGGATTATCCAAAGAAATTTGACACTATTTATTTTATAGTTTATGCCTCACTAATCTCCATCCTTTTCGCTCCCTTTCTTTATATCCCTCTTCTTTCTCTCTTCCTCCCTACTGTGGCTTTCATTTTCCGCTCGTCTTCTCGAGTCCGAGATCGCCGGGTCACAAATCGGCTCAGAAAAGGATGCATTTTGACGGCCACACACACGATCACACCCCCCCCCCCCCCCCACGCAGGCCAGTTCGCGAGACAGAGTCGAAAGGAGAGCATTGGCCTCTGGGCCTCGGATACTGAGTCGAATTTTCCAGCGATCTTAATACGCTTCGTTTGTGTAAGAAGGGTCACATTTTTCCACCCCCCAATACGTCTAATTTGGTGCTAACTACAAAACTAAAATCGGTACACAAACCTAGCGCACTACTTGTACTCGGAGACAACCACTTTTGAATACTATTACTAATCGGCCGTCACGAGTAGTGTTTCGTTGATATCGGTTTCGTAGGAGCGAAATGTCGGGAGATTTTAAAATGAATAATCAATGGAGCGGTTATGGATGGAAAGTAGTGGGCTTTCATTTATCGGCGTGAATCACGAAATCATTCATCGGTGTCACAGATGGCTGGAGAAATCGATGTGACATTATTGAGCGCAGGACACAGACGATGCAGACGCATTTGCGAACATACACATTCTGCACACGAGCGCCGTACGAACGTACAAACAGAGCGCACTTCTTGTACTCGGGACAAAACTTGTACTAGCGCCGCGCAGTGAGCGAGTTATGAACATATGTGAATAGCATACAGAAGGGCCAATAGGAAAAGTTTGCTGAAGAAAGCAATGTGCTAAGACTGATAAGACTCTCGTGATACAGCATTAATTATCTGGAACCTCATATCCACACTCCGGATGGACTTGGTCACCAGAACAACTTTTGCCTAAGAAAGCAATGTCCTAACTGATACGGCTGTCGAGATACAACATAAAAAACTGGAAGCTCATATGCATACTAGCGCCGCATAGTGAGAGAATTCCGAACTTATGTGACCACCTTTAGGAAGTGCTTTACCACTAGGACAAGTTCACTGGGCACTGATATGTCCTAGCTGGTGAGGTTCTCGAGACATCCTAGGATGAAACCAATTCTAGGGTTTTTTTTTCATTAGGGCGAATCTACAATTGAGAGACTCTCTCCGGGCTCGCTCTCTTTCATTCATTACAGCGCCATTATAAAACTTTCGAGGGATTTTTTAGTACAGATCGAAACACAACAGTGCTGGCTAGCATACTCTACAAATAGTAGAATGGAAAACGTAAAGGTGATTGGTTTATGAATGAAAGAGAGCGAGCCCGGAGAGAATCTCTCAATTGTAGATTCGCCCTAATGAAAAAAACCCTAGAATTATCCCTTTACCCAAAGCCTCACTGCATTCAACTATAGTAACTCGAAAGTAATCTAACGACACAGATTTGTTGGTCTAACCCCGTACATCAATTCTGCCGAAGACTGTGGAGGTTTATGATTGGAAACAACTGAAAAAGAACTTTTTTCCCTCAATTAGTGAAAATCCCATAAGCTGTGGTTTGAAAAGAACCTTTATCGTCTAAGAGGCCTAACGCTATTGCTGGTGATGTGCTTGTGGGGTACGTTTTTATTGTATTCCTTCGCACAATGAGAAGGACTTGAAGAAGGAGCTTGAAATAGTTTGTTAGCGTCGAAAAAGATTGATCCTTAAAACATGAGTGATTGCTACGATTGCCAGGATCATTCAAGGTAACGATATGGTTGCCAACAACGTTAGTCATAAATATTCCTCCTTTCTGAATTCCATAATACCAGGAATAGTTCTGCCGTGGGCATTGGCAAAACCTTGTGGTGGTTTAATTTCAACTAACAGGTTCCAGAGCTTATCTGGATCTTTACCCCACTCGAAAGATGTGGTAAAAGGGAACAACAGTGCATTTGAACCATATGTCACTCAGGCCAGCCGCATTATGTGAGTAGTACACTCAAAAAAATCGACACGTTGTTTCCACGTGAAATTTCACGTATCCCTGAACACGTAACCAAATCTTCTTCAGTAAAATCAGGTGAACATTACGTGTCAGTGGATTGTGACTTAAAAAATCACGTAACATTTATTATTTTCACGTGGATATAGAATGTAGATTTACGTGGAAATCACGTAGCTCCAGGGGGCAAGTCACTCGGCCACCATGTGTTGAAACCCTCAAAAACACAATCCGACACAATCCGCCACACTTCAAGCACCTCGCCGCAACATGAAAGAATAAAATCATTTCTGGCACCTTTGTCATGAATCGAATGTTTGTTTTCGAAATGTTTTGTTTCCCTCTCGTTTGCACTGATGTGATTCAGATGATGCATATGTGTGCGTGGATTAAACGTTCAAAACAACTACACTCAAAAAAATCGACACGTTGTTTTCACGTGAAATTTCACGTAACTTCCACCTGAACACGTAACCAAATCTTCTTCAGTAAAATCAGGTGAACATTACGTGTCCAGTGAATTGTACGTGAAAAATCACGTAAAATTTATGTGATTATCACGTAGAATGTGAATTTACGCGGAAATCACGTAGCTTTACGAATTCCACGTGTTTTTTACTGGTTTTGCCAGTGGACGAAAATTACGTGCGTTTCACGTGGATGTAACGTGTAAATTTTTTTGAGTGTATGGTAGCCAATAAGCATAAATTTTCGAGTGTAGTTTTGACAGATATGTTGAAGCACAGAAACACCTTCTGCCACCTTCCAACTCCCCGAAACACGGTCAACTCAAACACAACGTGGCAGAGTGACTTTCCTTTCCCCCTGCGTAGCTCTTACGTAAATTTCACGTGTGTATGGCAGTGGACGAAAATTACGTGCGTTTCACGTGGAAACAACGTGTCGATTTTTTTGAGTGTATAATTCAACTCCTTTTCCAATGCCTACACTGAACCCAAACATTATCCCAAGATCGTCTGAAATGTAAATCGATTGCGCCATTTAGCAAAAACCATTCGGAAATCGGCTTATAGTCTTATTGTTAGGTATATCGATCGTATTCATATGGTATTCGTATGACGATCATCCATGTTTCGTATGGCAATCAACAATATTCAATATGATGTTTATTTCATAACTGTGTACATCATCAGCCATTTAGGTATAGTATGAATTAAATTCAACGGCATTAATTTGTTTTACATTTTACATCCTACTACATGGACCTGATCATGGACGGCCACGGGAGCTCAAAAATCGGAAGAGTCAGGAGATATTTCTCCATTACTTCATTTGTAGCGGTCGGGTTTCCATTCTTTATTCGTGCTGGTACCAGCTCTGATGGCGAGTGATAGGTTTTTACCGAATGATGTAAAATGGAATGTTTTTTATACTCATTTCAAATGATCTGCGGGATGATGCATTCCATTTTGGTATGACTATTTTTCATATAGCATGCATTCGAATTTGAACGGGAGGTCAGTTCGCTTCGCGTATTATTAGTTGCTTAACATTCGAAGGAGAATCATTTAGTTTCTAGAAAATCGTCGTCCGCTTGCATCTATCATTCGAAAATGCGATTGCAATGTCTCGATATGAACCGACGAAGGATTCATTCGATAAAAAGAGGATGTTTAAGTTCACTGTACAACACAATAAAGGTTGTACGGAATCAAATTGCACCACTTTCAAATGGCTGTAACTTTTTACCCGTTGGGCATTTTCTATTGAATTTTGGGTGGAATTAGTTCAATGTGTATTTGTTTACACTGTGTAAGTTTCACTAGCAGATGTGCAATCGTTGCGAAGATGGAGTCGGAAGAACAGCAGCGGCGCAAAGAAATTTAGCGCACGTACCTCGAAAATGCGGATCTTTCTCATCATGCCATCAGCAGGAAGCTGGGAATGGTACATTCTATGGTGTCTCGTGATTTAAATCGATACCGCGAATGATTGACCATCGATCGGAAAGAAAAAAGTGGCAAAAATGGATCTCCGTATAGTGTTAAGGATCACAAGCGGGTAGTTCAAGCTTTCAAGAGAAATCCCAACAGTTCAGTTCGAGATGTGTCGAAGAAACTGAATCTAACCAAAACTTTTGTGTAAGATGCGAGAAAACGTGAAGGACTACACACGTACAAAGTCCAAAAGGCGCCTAATCGTAATGAACGGCAGAATACGGAAGGCAAAACACGTGCACGGAAGCTCTACACCCAGATGTTGACGAAACCACATTGCCTCGTTATCGATTATGACACGTATGTAAAAGCAGACTTCCGGCAGCTTCCGGGGCTCCAGTTTTTCATTGCTCATCATAAATTCGATGTCCCTGAGGACGTTAGAAAGCAGAAGATGTCAAAGTTGTCCAAAAAATATGTGATTTGGCAAGCAATTTGCTCGTGTGGAAAGCGGAGCACCTCATTCGTTACAACTGGGACGGTCAATGGGCAGGTATACCTATAGGAATGCCTCCAAAAGCGTCCTTTTCTGAGGTCACACGATGATCCTACGATTTTCTGGCCGGATTTAGCCTCGTGCCATTTCTCGAAAGAGGTTTCGGAGTGGTACAAGGCTAAGGAGGTCAATTTCGTGCCGAAGCATCTCAACCCCCAAAACGAACCGGAACTTCGGCCAATTGAAAAGTACTGGGCCATCATAAAGCAGGCACTTCGGAAGCATCCTAAGAAAGTGACATCGGAGGAAGATATGAAGAAAAAATGGAGTGCCACGCAAAAAAAATTTGGTTCAAATGTTGTACTGGACCTTATGAGTAGTGTAAAGAAGAAGATTCGTGCATTTGGATATGGAATTGAAATTGAATAAAACAAACATGGAAAAATATTCATAACATGTTTTATTTTACTGCCTGAATGTTTGAAGATGATTGGTGAAACGGCCGAGTTTTGCCGAATATTTTTTTTTTTTTTTAAATCTTTATTTTACGTCGGCCTATTTCCTCACATGGTGACAATCACCGACGCCAGGAAGACGACTCCACCACCTGGACCCTACCAAACGACTCATGAACGGGACCAACGGCTTTACTTCCCTTCCGAAGGAAGACGTGACCAGTTTTTTCGCCTCAGAAAAACCACCGACGTCGACTGGGATTGAACCCAGACCCACTGGGGTGCCAAGTAGCAGTCACGCTTACCACTACACCACCGACGCCGGCTACCGAATATTTGTGTGTGTCGCAATTTGATTCCGTACATCCTTTACTTGCTATGATGTCTCGACTCTAATCGTACTAAATGACCACAACACAAATAACGTATGCATTAAAAAAATGACCTGATTTTAGCGAATTTTCATGCGATTACCCTGTCACCTGGTTGTGAATCCACCTACATATGCATCGCCGATCGTAGCAATCCGGTTGTGTACAGAAAAAAATGACAGCGTTGTCAGTTGATTTGCAGCGGCCATGGCGGAAACAGTCAAGTAACTACGCTCGATGGTTTGTTAGTATTGCCAGCAACTTCCCGGAGCGAAAAAGTTGGACATAGTGTGACTCTTCGTGTCCACTGGGTATAAACGAACCGGTATTTACAACATCCTCTTACTTCCGGAGAAAGGTGAGAGCGTCGAACGGACGACTGGTTCCGGACGCAGACATTGCTGCGCAAACGTAAAGTGCAGCAGACGCTGAAGAGAAAAACCGAGAGCAAGATGGCCGCATTGTTCCGCGCCGTGAGGCGAGAGGTTGGTGGAACCGGCCAAACAACAACAAACAACATGAAAATTGCTATGCGGAAGCGTTAGCAAAGGCCGACAGTGTCTGAGCAGCAGGCAATAATCCAAAAGAGCGGTTAAAGGTGTTGGTGAAAATCATTTCTCCGGGGAAGCGTGACGTCTTGGTCATAATAGATAACGAGACCTACTTGACGCTGGACGGCAACGAGTGATTGGGAACCGGATAATTCATTGAAGCGTTGACGTCAAATATATCACCTTACCCAAGTTCCCGAAAAAGCTCCTTCTATGGCTGACGATCACCGAGCAGGGAATTTCCAAGTCGCAGCCTTCGGGGCTTGTGGTAAACGGCGAGATATACAGTACGAAGTTGCAGCCGGAAGTTGCAACCTCCACCAAGCAGTGTCACGCGAAAAGGATATTATGACCTGGTCTCGGCCCATTATGCAAAGAAATCAACGGAAAAGATGGAACGGCTGAAGATAACGTTGCACTGAAGACCGTCAACCCTCCCAACGTTCTCCAGCTGGTACCCGTAGGTAATTTTTGGGCGAACCTCAAACCGAGGATCTACTCCAATAATTTCGCCTAGGCCACGAAAGAGCTGAAGAACATGCCATCTTTTCATCGGCCATGGCTAACTGTAGAAGCATTTTTTAGAAGGCTTAATAACGTAGGATTTAAAGAAAAAAATTGTTCCCTTGAATTATCTTTTGAAGTTTTTTGTTTCATCGCCACCCGAAATCAGTTCATTTTTTATGGCATGAGTTAATCGAAAATATATTATCAGAATTCTTGTAGTACTATACGCTAAGCACTCTATTTAGAATGGATTTCCAGACATATTGACTTTCCGGAGTACCCTTATGAAACCTCAAAATTGTGGAATAAAAGATTTTACATAGCTGGAATGATTATTCCCGGGGAAGGATTTCATTGAACTCTGCTTCATGCAAATGACCTGAAAAAACGCTGTGACAAAAATGATTTGGGAGTATATTTTTACTTAGAAGTAGAAGTAATGGTAGATTTATCCTACTAGCAAAAGAGTAGTTTTTTTTTTAGTTTCTTGATTATCGAGATTTTCAGCCCTGGGCTGGTTCATCTCCCGTCGTAGTCACTCAAATACCTTTGGGTATTTTCGTAACATGTCTGGGGGTGAGATTCGAACTCGTGACATTGGCGTGAGAAGCATGGATGTTAACCTCTACGCCCGGGTCGCCCACTACTAGCAAAAGAGTTGAACATTCCGACAAACCAATTTACCTTTTATCCTTTTGCAAGAGAACGAAACACAGAAATTTCTCTTATCGTTTGCACGGAAAAAGCCCTCTCAAATTCCAATCAACTGAAACGGGTATAAATTCCGCAAAATCAACTTCGTAATTTTACAAATGCTTAGGACTTTTAATAAAATAAAAGAAGAATATCTAATCTGATATGTTCCTTGTTTTATGATAAGTTATGTTAATAAAATTTCTGAAACCTTGTGTTTCGTTGAGGTTTTGATAAATAAAGTGCGTTCAACTACAGAAATTGATTGTGGATCAGCGGAGAACGTTATTTCTGTAGATACTAAATATGTATTTCTGTGATACTGTAATGCTGTAAAATTTATGCAAAAAATCCTTGAGAACACATGCAAAAAGGGAACATCTCCAATAATAAATCCATAATCCATAATAAATTTACTTGATTATAGATTTGTTAAATGTGACTCGATGTTGAGTCCTCCTTCGGCTTCAGCTATGGCACTACAAAGCAGTCATTTCAATTCATCTCATTCTTATCTCCCTTCTTCCCGTCAGGCATCACCCCCTTCAAATGTCCGTTGTGCAGTTTGGCATTTATGCGGCAGGACTTCTTGAAAAATCACCTCAAGAAACACATCGAAGACAACGGCGAGGATCCGGGTGCACTTGGAGCCATCGATACTTCCAATCTTTCGTTCAGCTCGGCGCCTTTTGCGAGTACCACGCTCACGAGTAGTTCAACGACACCTTCGATATCGTTGCTGAAGCCACTCAGTGCCCGCCCGCAATCCACTGGAATCTCGTTGCTCAAACCACCGGAGGAGCGGAAGCCACCCGACCAGCAGGAGTATTGCATCCGCACGGAAGATGGCAAATTTATGTGCACTGCCTGCGAACGAGTTTTCTCCCACCAGCAAACTGTTCGTATTCACTACAGAATTCACACCAACGAAAAACCATACAAATGTAGCCACTGTTCGGAATCGTTCATCCGGTCGGATTATTTGGAAAGGCACATGAAGATCCACTGGAAGGACGGCAATCCGCTGGTGATTTTGCCTCCAGCGGTGACGAAAGGCTCATTTGCGGGAATCGGGATGTCGGACAGTAGCGACTCAATGAGTCCTCAAAAGCCAACTATTGGTCGAGCCGGTCTACTGCCTGAAAACTATCACTTTGTGGATGCCGGAGATGGCCAGTATGCATGTAAGATTTGTGATCAGGTATTCAACCACAGCGATTCGCTGCGGAAGCATGCCCTTACTCACACGGATGAGAAACCATTCTTTTGTGACGTTTGTGACCGATCGTTCAATAGGGTCGACTATCTAAAGGAGCATTTCAAGTCGAAAAGGCATAGGCAGGCATTGGCCGAAGCAAATGGCGAGGTTCTGGATGACGATGATGATTCTACAACGGATATGAGTTATACGAGTAGGATGGCAAAGATTAAATCACCTATCAGTCCTATGACGAATGCTCTGGCAGATAGAATAGAGTTTCAGAAAACTGATGATGGGCGATATAAATGTTCCGAGTGCGATAAAACATTTGTGACCGCCGTAACCCTCAAAATGCATCTTCGGCTACACACCGGCGAAAAGCCATACAAATGTGACAAGTGTGAAATGGCATTCATTCGTTCCGATTATCTGAAAACGCACGAGAAAATACACCGACAGGAAGCTTTCATGAGGCGACGGCAAATGACAGGTGAAGGTCATTTTTCGTCGGATGATGGATCGAACGATGGTCTTATGCAGCAGGTAGAACCGTCGGCAGATTTCCATGGGTTGTTGAATCTGAAGAATGATCCGGATGTGGAAGTAAGTGGGATCGTTGTCGAGGAAGGTGAAGTTAATGGAGAAGAAGAACAAGAAGATGAGGAAGAAGATAGCGAGGATGAACAGGTGAGCAGTGGTAACGATCGGCATCCAAAATGGGTGTTTGTAGCTTTAGAATGTTGTTTTGATATATCGTTCCTAATTCATGGTTTGTGTTTTAAGGTCATTGAAGTGATGGTGAAGGAGGAGGATTCAGACGATGACGACGAAGAAGACGAAGACGAAGATGACGAGGAACAACAGGAAGGGTAAACAACACACTGGTTTGAAAATGCAGTTATTTTTGCATAGCTTGTTTCCATACTATTGTAGCGAAGAGGGACGAGGCGGTCAGAATGAGGAAGAAGAGGGGGGAGAGAATGAGAACAACAATAGTTACGAGCAGGAAGAAGACAACATATCCCGAGCAAGCGAGGGCGTTAATTCCGAGCCACCAGGTCCAAAATCAAAACACCGATGCCACATTTGCAAGAAAGAGTTCGCCTGGCCAAAGTCGTTGAAAATTCATTTACGAACGCATACCGGTGAGCGGCCGTACGAATGTGACGTATGTGGGAAAAGCTTTACCCGTTCTGACAGTCTGAAAGCTCACAGGAACACACACGGCGATGTCCGAGTCCTACAGTGTCATCTGTGTGAGGCTACTTTTCTCAGCGACAGCGGCCTGATACACCATCAACAGGAAGAGCATGGCATCGAACCTCTGGATGGCTTTTGAATCCTCGGAATAGGCCATGCATTTTTCTTTTACAAACCAAGAATCTTACCTTTCCAAGAAATCAGCACCTAATGCAACTGTAGAGAGTATCTTATATTTCACCCAGGTTTTATTGGATTGGTTTTATTCACGTACACCCTCACCGAATTACAAACAAAAATGTATAAACTGAAGAAATTATTCCGTTGTTTCTTAATTAATAGCTTATAATGTACAAAAACAAAACGAATGTAATTTTAAAAGATTTGATTGTTATGGTTTTAAAATTAAACACTATAGCGTGATGCTGAACGTCCGAAATAGATCTAAAAAGTATAAGTTGTATTTATACCGTACCGGTGTAGACCACATTCTTCTTGTTGTGAGTGGATGGTAAAAATTTGGAAAACATGATCTAATTTTTACTTTTGCTTTGAAAGCCATCTTTCGCTGTTGTTTTGTGTTCAGCGAGTCTGGACGGAGCACCTGATACTATTCCTTATGAAAAATACATTTTTAATCAGTGGTAGAATGCAAACAGTAATTTCGAGAGCAAACTAGTTCGATGCATAGGTATCGACACATATATTTCCTACTTATGCAAAAAACCATCCCAGCATGATGTATATTTGTTTCGACTGTAAAATGGTAACTCGTTTAACAAAGTGATTGAATCATCTTATCTTAAGAGTTTTGTATGCCGTGATGCCGTACCAATCATCATTTGTCCGAAATCCTTAGCATGTTCGTTGCAGATGGTGTCAAGGGAATTTTTTTTCGTTCAATATTGAACTTGTTCAACAACAATACCGAAGCCCGCTGCTGCTCAATTCCTGACAGCAGTAAGAGCTTCCCGCTATTACCCAAAATCGACAAAATAAATAAATAAAACGCTTCTCTTCAAACTTCTCAGAAAGAATCCAAGTCCGAACGAGGACTGATAGCTTTTTCGGACATTGAGGCATTCATTTTAGGCAATTTCAATATACAAGACCCTCTTAGCAGCTTTGTTTCTGCCTTGCTTCCGACATTGGAATGCATCTTTAAGCAATTGAAACAACTACAGTGGAACTGCCGTAGTCTGGTGCCTAAACTAGACTCGTTCAATTTTTTAGTTCACAATTCCGATTGTGATGTATTTGCTCTCTGTGAAACATGGCTTTTTGAAAAAATGAATAAACTAAACTTCCACGATATTAACATTATACGCCCGGACAGCGACGTTTCTAATGGAGAAAAATTGCCGTTCCATTTCTTTCAGGCGTCAACATCGTCGTTTGTCAAGTAACTGCAACGAATAAAAACCTTTTCATTGCTTCAGTTTTATTGCTAAATAAATGAACTGAAGACGAAGGCCACGACGATGTGAGTATTGGCTCTAGGCTGGTTGCATCTCTCTACCACTATCCAAGAATAACCGATAGCAGAATATGGGAAAGTTAACTCCATCTTGAACCGCGAGCATGTCCCTAATCCGTACTATGCAAAAATCATGGCAGCGTGGAGTGAGCAAGTCGGAGAGTTGGCTCATAGGCGCTTATCACATCGCGCAGCTACATTATATACTACCCCAGTTGGTCAATGATGCATTGGCCCCAACGATCTCGAGGTTCCGCCCAAATTTCGCAATCGGTATGGTAACCGAAGAGAAATGTCCCATAAGATGGAGCTCACTCGATCTGAAAAACTACGCTGGTTCCAACTGGTTGCTGTCGTGGATCACGGATATCCACTAAAGCGGCCGAATTCGCATCTGATCGGCGCCCTATTCACACTCTGTAAGATGGACACGATGGGAGAAGCGTGGGATGCGAACCGGATTCAACAATTAAAGCAGCAAAGACATCTCCAGCTTGATAAGAGTATTATTGCGCGTGACGTCATGAATTTGGTGTGCACCGAGTTTGTTGCCGATGGACCAGCGTCCAGCTATGATATTTATAACAATTTACTCGCCAGGTACTACCACATTACCTTCTTCGGGATCGCCCAGAGGATTTGGGTGATCGAGCAGACGTCAATGGCGGGTGCTGCGTCGGTTACCCTCATCGCGGATGTGTGTCGGACAAATAAGTTGACTATGGGTATGCTTACCCAAGCAGCTGGGGTGCCACAAGAAGAGTTCGTAGTCTGGGTGGCTCTTTCCAAAATCCCCAGGGTTTGATAATAGAACGCATTATTGATGAATTTGGCTTTTCCCTACTAAATGATGGCACTCACACCAGAATTAATCCCTCCTCCAGAAAATCATCCACTCTCGACCTATCCTCACCCCTCAGCTTTCCTAGAACGTACATGGTGACTGCTGCAGTAGCGATCATCTCCCAATTACATCATGCCGTCCCAGATAGCAATGTGAACTTTTTTCTATTCTGTCATTAAACACATCCCTAAAACTAAAGGCAATCCGGGCAACAAAGTGGTTCCCTTGTGGAATTCCGAGGTGCGGTCTGTAATAAAACTTCGTGATCTTCAGAGAGTGGCTGTGGAGGATCGCAATAATTCCGATGCCCACATCGCCTTTAAAATAGCTCGCCAAACAGCTAAAACCGCAATTAACCAAGCCACCAGGCAGGACAGTTGGGATCATTTTATCACCTTCATCAACCCTGAAAGCTCATAAAAGGAACTGAGGGATAAAATCCATAGATTAAACGGCAACAAAAATAAGCAACCCATAAAATTCGAATCCAAAATCAAATGACTGAAAACCCTTTCCTAATAGCTGAACATTTTGCTGATAATTTTGCTCTAACTTCCTCATCCTCAAACTACTCCAGCCAATTTACAGTGACGGACAATACAATAAGACCAAAGCCTGCTTTTCATACAAAATGGTCATGTTAGGGGGCTTGCCTTTCATTTTCTCGAAAACCAATTGAGCTGAAATTTCGGCTGTGGTCCAGAAGTAGCCTAAATTCTCATCTGTATTAAATCCATCATTTTTCATGCACCACTTTAAAAGTTACAGACACCGCATACGACAAAACAATAAGACCACTTTTTGATTTCCATAAAGGATGCACGAATTTGAGGATCTGAATTTTGATTATTGATGCACGGGTCATTTTAATTTCAGTATACTATAGATTGTAATTCACACTCATCAACATGGCCGAAATTATGGACATCAAAAGGAGGTCTTATTGTTTTGTCGTAGGTGGTGTCTGTAGTTTCTGAAGTGGTGAATGAAAAATTATGAATTTATTAAAGATGAAAATTCAGGTTATTTCTAGCCTCCAAACATGACCATTTTGTATGAAAATCCGTCATTGTATTATCCGCCACTGTATATCCCATAAAGCAATAGCTGAATCCTCCCCTACCCCCCTCTTACACTTTGCTTCCGACAATAACATAGAATACAACCAAGAAATCCCGTTTGACGAACTATTTCGGACTCTATGTAGAGTTCGGGGTTCATCCGCGGGTGCTGATAATATCGGTTACCCCTTCATCAATACTCCCTCTACAATGATATTTGGCTCAAAGGAGAAATTCCATCTTTTTGGGCAGAAGGACTCATAAGTCCTATCCGCAAACCCGACAAAAACAAACATAAAGCTGATCGTTTCCGCCCAATGACCCTTTTAAACTGTACCAGTAAGCTCTTTGAGAAAATGGTCAACCGACGTCTAATGACCCTTCTGATTTTTTCCGCTGTGATTTCGAGACCAAAGTAAATAAAAGTTCAATAATGAGAAACAGTGATTATTGCAGGTTTCTTTCGTAACTCTTAACAGGATTCGCGTCACAGTTCTCCCGAGATCCGGAGGTATTCGCTTATGAAGTGTGCACTTCTAACCTGAGATTTCACGGTGCTTCTGTTCCATTTTTAGCACCAACTGAAACGGTTGATTTGTGGCATTAGCATGGATATTCTACGCAGTGGAAACATTCTGTGAATAGGGGGCGAACCCGGCGTAGTGGTTAACATCCATATCTCTCACGCCAAAGTCACGAGGTCGAATCACATCCCCGGACAAGTTACGAAAATATCCAAAAAGGTATTTGAGTGACTACGACGGGAGATGAACCAGCCCAGGGCTGAATATCTCGATAATAAAGGAACTAAAAAAGAACTTTCCTTTCAGAAAGCGAGTAATGGTGCTATAACCATAAGCCATAACATGCTAGGATACGGGTTAGTGCTCATGTTCCATCCGATAGACAAGCTCTCACGCAAGAAAAGGCACAACGCCCTTGGCTTTGGAGCCTGGATTCAAGTAGGAAACGCATGTGTTCCAGCCTAGAAAAGCGGACAACAAAGAAGTGCAATAACTTTCTTAGCTTTGTCACTCCCAACGAACTATATAACGTTTGCATTAAAAAAATGGACAAAAATGGCATGGGTTTACCTTCACCCGTACTGACGAAACTTCCATAGTAACCCATGAGTCAGCAGACAAAATTTGACAGCTCTATCAGTCGAACTCAAACCGTGCTGGCAAAAACAGTGAAGCAACTCCGTTCAGAAGTGTTCGCGTTCAAAGAACGGCACCCCGCCGCGTCGAAAACGGACATCATGCGGCACTTTGTGGACGCCGGATACGTCCGTTCTGGCATCTACAACATCTTGGAACTATTAGACAACAATCAGAGCATCGAAAGAAAGCCCGGTTCTGGACGGCTGACGACCCTGAGCGACAAGAAGCTCCAAAGGATGCTGAAAAAGAAGACGGAGGGAAAAGTGGCTGCATCGCTGCGTGCGCTTGGCCGGGAGGTCGGTTCAACCGGCCAAACAGTGAAAAAGTACCTGGCGAACATGAACATACATGTCAGGAATCGGAAGTCGCGTCCACTGGTTTCGGAGCTGCAGGCAATGACGCAGCGGCAACGGCTGAATAAGATGGCCAACTCGATTTTCCCGGCGAACCGCGACGTGGTGGTGGTGATGGACGACGAGACCTATCTCACCCAGGATGGCAACGACTGGCAGGGCCCTTCGTATTATACCCCCCACGAAGGAAGTGAGCTCCGAGGTGAAGTTCATTTCACACACTAAGTTCCCCAAGAAGGTGCTGCTGTGGCTGACAATCAGTGAGAAGGGGATGTCAAAGCCGCTCTTCTTTCGCTCCGGACTGGCCGTGAACGGGGAAATTTATAGTACGAAATGCCTGCCGGAAGTTGCATCGTTCATCAAGAAATACTATAAGGGCGAAGACGCGGTGTTCTGGACAGATCTGTCGGCCCACTACTCGAAGCGATCGTGGGAGGAGATGGAGCGGCTGAATATCGATGTGGTACCCAAGTCGGCTAACCCACCCAACGTCCCCCAGCTGCGTCCCATCGAGAATTTCTGGGCCAACCTGATGCGTAAGATCTACTCCAACAATTTTGTCGCGAAAACTGAGGAGGAATTGATAAATAAAACGAAGAAAGTACTCAAAAACATGCCTACACGCATGTTTTCGTCCGCCATGGCGAATGTTCCGGTTAACTGCCGGAAGGCCGTTCGCAAGGGCGTAGATTTTTTTTTGCAAGTAAGCTTAAATAATTACCTTCCATGGGAAATATATCAAAAGCAATTATCTGTCTTAAATATACATATGCTTTCTCGCCATGGAAAGCCTCCCTCACAATTTCATCCAATTTCCAACTCCAGATGTCTATGAATGTAGCATGAGTTCTCGGCATCTTATTAAGTAGACATCTAATTAACACATCCCTGCTGATCATGAAGACCTGACCAGGTGATGCGCAAAGAGAATGACGGATGAAGAGCCTTCACACCCAAGGCAGCTCTTCTGGTGCTTCCATTCTCTCTACAACAGCCAACCCAGGAGAGAATATGGTCGGAAACTACCATACTGACCATACTACCGACGACTACCTCACCGAACTGGACCACATCATTTCCTCACACCTCGACAAAGGCCTGCATGGTGACTTGGTTTCTCTTGATCTATCTAAGGCCTACAACCGCGCATGGCGTTTTCACATCCTCAAATCTCTTGAGGAACTGGGTCGCATGGGTCGTTACGGCCAAAGCTTCTTGGAGGACAGGAGATGCTGGGTCAACATAGGCAACAGTCGTTCTGAAGAGAGATACCAAGAAAACGGTATCCCCCAAGGCTCTACCATTGCTCCTACTCTTTTCCTCATCTGTATGCAATCCCTGTTAAAAAAAAATGCCTCCAGGTACCCATATTTTAGTATACGCAGACCCATCATCATCCTAACCTTCCATAGCTATAAATCCCTCACACGAAAAAGAATTCAATCCGCAGTCACTAACGCCTCGAAATGGGCCAATAACATGGCTTTTCCATATCCCCTGAAAATCCCAACTCCTTCATAACAGTAATACCATTAAAAAACTTTTTCTCTCCACATGTTCGCCGAAGTCCTCAAGCAAGTTAAGGAGCCAACCTGCTTCCTGACTCGTTTCACAGAGAGCGACGAACTCAGATTTCGTCATGGACGACAAGGTCACGCACTGCTTGCGCCGACCCGCCCATGAAACAGCTTCTCATGAATAGAAGAAGGTCGATCCAGTAGTTGACTTCCGAATTTTCAAATCGCCGGCCCAATCCACATCGGAATATCCAACCAAACTGCTATCCGGATCATCATAACGTAAATGCCTTTAGGTAACGCACAACTCGCTTGACCGCCACCATATTCGCTTGTGTACGCGCAGAAACACTGCGTCCTAGAATTGAAGCACTAACTGCTATGTCCCGTCTTGCACAAACCGCTACATACAGAAGCACCCCAACAATGCCCCTATATTTCGTGCTATCCTCCAGCAGAGGACTTTCAACAACCGCCTTGGTAAATCCTTTGGCCCATTGGTGATTTGGCACCCTTAGCATCGGAGAGTCCCAAAATATTCGACACTACGATCGATGTATCTTTCGAGTGATGCGTTTTCCATTGACACATTTCACGTAGAGACTTGGATCTACCGTACTCTGCTTGAAACCAAACTGCTGAAGAACTGTATGCAAACGTTGATTCCAGCAACGGGCTGACTGCTTCAGCCCGTAGATGCTCTTAATATACATACAAGATTCTTGTTGTAGCTCTACCTAAAGCAGGCCATTGAGGTATGCTCTTTTTAACGTCTTAATGCTTCAGCAACAAGTTGCGTTTGCCAGCAGTAGCTAAAAGCTTGACAACAGGTGCAAATACCTCATAATAATTCTCTCCAAACCAGACTAGCACCAAATTCCAGGTTCCATTATCGGCGACTGACTACATCTTTTCTTCCATAGCAATTTTCCATCCAACACTTTTATCACATCGCAATGCTTCCTACAGATTTCTCGGTTCCGATTCGTCATCCTTTTGCTATCGCAGCAGCTCATCCAACAATCATCTTGGTGGAATTACATTCGTTGAACGCCTTGCAATTTCGTACAGAGGAAATCCACGGAAAGATGATTTTCCCTCCGACGGATTCTCGTACTCGAAATCATCTGAATCTGAACTATTCGCTTCATCCAGGTATTTTGCATCTCGGCTAATGACAATCCAGTTGCTATCTGGGTGCAAGAAACGGTACGCTTTCCGGCCCTCGCATAGCCGACAAAGGTCATCTTCACAGCCTTCACATCCAGTTTTCGGCGCTTCTTTTTCGGCACATGCACAAGTTTCCGTTCCACAGTTGCGTACGATCTACAATGGAGTGTCGATGGAAGCCGGACCGTGGAGGAGGCGAACGAACCACGAATTGCATCAGTTGCTGGGAGAACCTCCCACCGTTCACACCGCAAAAATCGGTCGGATACGGTGTGAACGATATGTCGGACGACAGCTCAGTTAAAACGATTCTCAATAACAATCCGACAAGGACGAAAAAAAGATACGCGCAACGAGAAAGTTGGATCGATCAAGTATAAGGCGACCTGTGGCTTCTTCAAAGACAAGGAGGTAGCCTGTTCGTTGCTCAGCTTAACGTTTTCCACGATCTTGGAAATAGATGTCAGACAAGTGATGTAATCATAAATTTCATTATAATTTCTATTCTCACACATGTTGCTTTGTCGGGGAAGAGAATGGCATGGGAAACAGAATTACTTGGCATAATAATCGCTGACCAAATCTCCATCAAAATCGTTTACAGATACAAACATATGCATACTTCCACCACGCTAATACCGACGAACCGACATGAAACTTCAATTTAATTTTTGATCGAAAATCTTTGACGTTCGATGCAAAAGGGTAGCGATAATAAGTCAAAACGATTGGTTATTGATTGTTTGCCCATAATAGATCAAACACGAATCAACTAAAAAAATTTGCCGCATGTTCGTGTTAAAAATAATGATTTTAGCGAACGGAGAAACAAACATTTTCAGAAATTTTCGAATCAAGTAAAAGTCATGGAATGCCATCATAAAAGCCATGCGCCAAAGCATGGATTTTCAAAATTAAACATTTTCAAAAACAACAGTAATTGGGGTTCATTGATGGTTGGTACTAGAAATATAATAAGCAGAAGGTCAAATTGGTATTTTCCCTGGGCATTGGCAAAACCTTGAGGTAGCTTGATAACTACCAGGTTCCAGGGCTTATCTGGATTTTTGCCCAAACGGGAAAGATGCAAACCAGTGTTGCCAGGGGTGATGTGGACCAGAAGTGCATTTGAACCCACTAGTAGTAGCATATTAACTTTTAATTCGACGCCTTTCCTTATTTTCATACTATATAGAATTTGCATAATTTCAATTATATTACTGCTATTCAAAGAATCGTCTATTAATTTCAATACTTTTATTATGGGTCTGCAATTTTCTGGAAAGCATCACCACACAGATTCTATAGATACGTTTGGTTTGGCTGTTTTTGGCAGAAGAGCGAATATTTTTGTATACGTGTGTAGAACGAAAAAAGAAACAATACAAGAATCAGGAAGGCTAGGCGTGGAGCCTGGTAGGGTCACAGTGGAAGCAAATCCGAGTCTCATCAGCGACGCAACATGGATAGTCAGCCTCTTTTAAATGCCCAACATAAGCTATTGCTTCTAAGGTATTGGTCGTAATAGAGGTGACGTTGGGAAAGGGTCTAGTCTTGACAACCAAGCTGTCACGCAGCTCCAGCTAGATACACTCAAAAAAAAAAAAAAAGTCAAATTGGTATTTTCATTTTATGGTTATTTTTATGGCTTTAACTATTCATTATGACCTCAATTAGAACCTCGGTAGGTAAAGAACTCCTAAGATGCATCATTACAATCATTTTTATTAAATTAATAGAAACTAACAATTAGTAAGGTTAAACATATTCTTTGAAAGAAATCACGACCAACGCCCAATGACGCTAAATAGGACAAATTTGACCCTTTTCTAATGATTTCGGTACTCAATAGAAATATTAAATGCATTTCACCAAAATAATGTCTCATGTCTATCATGTTCAAAGTGGTGCAATTATCCTAACACAAATTCAAAATACTAACATAAAGGAAAGAAAATTGGTGCATACTAATTTGTTTGAAAATGATTCTCTTCCGCAATCTGCATGATCTTGTTCAGGTTCAGTTGTAATTTTTTCAGGTGCTCCAGCGTATCCGAATCTATTCTCTGTAGCAAACCCGTATCAATAGACTCCATCTCGGTAGGTCGAATCGATAGCATGCCGTTGACAATAGGAATGTTCACATTAGCCGTTTCTTCTACCATGACTGCACTGATAACTGGACTGCCAGAAATAGAGTAGATACTTTCTCCTAAGCGAGCATGACGAAGCATGGCCATTGGTGTATTGGGATGTACTTTAGGTGTAATCAAGCTCAAACCACGGTCTGCACTAACGGCCTGCGATCTGTTTGGTCCGGGGGTTCGAAATTTAGGCCGCGATAGACGGTTACTATTCGTACCACCGAACGTTTTCTTCGATTTTATTCCGAACAACATCGACGGGTGTTGTTTGAGCGGCGTAGCGTTGGATGTAGCGGATTTACTGCGTCGTCTGTTTTTCATAGCCGAGGCAAGAGGTCCATAAGGGCGAGCTTTAGCCGAATACTGAAGAGAGTCCGAGTTCATGTTACTAGTTGCGCTATCCTCTGTAAGATATCCTTTAGATTATGAAAAAGATGGAAAAAGAGCGAAAGATGCGAGAATACAGTTAGTCAATGATTATCCCCAGATGAATGAACTATGTAGGATATTAATTTTCCCATCATGTACCACGTAATGCGATGAATATTCAATGTATCCATGCAATGTTTAATTCTTATCAGACTAATGATCGTTTCAAGACAACCGGTTCTACTTCTTACCCTCATCAGCTCGCGACTGTTTTTTCTCGCCTTTAGATGCAATACCGAAACTTTGCGATGACAGTTGGCTGGACCCCAGCGAACTCATTGCATCACAAAGATCATGATTCATTTTATCCAGATCATCAAACGTACTGACACCCAACAGCCGAAGATCGCCCATTCTCATTTGCAGCACCCGCTTAGGAACTCTATTTTTCTCAGTCTTGAACATCAGTGTTAGCTCTTCGATTTTGTCAGTCATTACGCTTTCTAAATTGGCAAGTAGACTTTCGGCTGAAATGTAAAAGCATGCTTATAACCATATCCTAAACAAAAAAAATCGCTTCATTCACCTAAAACATCGAAATCTCTTAGTTTAGCGTTTACTTTTTCTTCCTGAAAGCTGGTGCGATTGCGTTTGGGATTTCCATGACGAGTCGATTTTGTGCGTACCATTTTCTGACTAATGGATTGGAGATCTTTCAGGTAGAGTCGAACAGACGCACAAAAGGCACTGTTATTCAATTATCACTGAAAGTAAAGATTGAAAAGGCGAATAGTGAGTCCTATAGAAACCTTAAAATCTTAAAATGTCAGGAAAAGCTCTCAGCACTCACCAGTTGATATGGATGTAGATTTTTTTTTCTTGTATCTAATTCTTCTTAACGCATCCCACTACAGCATGCTGCATGTTGCAAGGTTCTGAAACAACTAAATGATTTTTAACTAAATATTAAATATTAAATTTTATCGATTTCGTCCTGTTGAAAAAACCAAACGAACCAAAAAATGCGCTGCTCTGATAGATGACAGTCTTGTGTGTAGAAAATTTAAATCTGCAAGGCAGCCTGCTGTTGTGTAGAGTGAGTAGGGTAAACATGATCAACGACATTGGTTGTTAGGTAGACAAGGTATGTTCGGAGTGATGTTGCCAGGGTTGAACTATGTATCGACGCGATAGAAGCTACGCCCTAAAAATTTTCTAATCGTCGATCGTTTAAACAGTAAATATATCTAGGGTTTTTTTTTCATTAGGGCGAATCTACAATTGAGAGATTCTCTCCGGGCTCGCTCTCTTTCATTCATATTCCAATCACCTTTACGTTTTTCATTCTACTATTTGTAGAGTATGCTAGCCAGCACTGTTGTGTCTCGATCTGTACTAAAGAATCCCTCGAATGTTTTATAATGGCGTTGTAATGAATGAAAGAGAGCGAGCCCGGAGAGAATCTCTCAATTGTAGATTCGCCCTATTGAAAAAAAAAAACCTAGATTTTTATCATTCATTACTAACATACTACATTCATTTTATCATTAATGGCCGGCGTCGGTGGTGTAGTGGTAAAGCGTGACTGCTACTTGGCACCCCAGTGGGTCTGGGTTCAATCCCAGTCGACGTCGGTGGTTTTTCTGAGGCGAAAAAATCTGGTCACGTCTTCCTTCGGAAGGGAAGTAAAGCCGTTGGTCCCGGTTCATATTCATGAGTCGTTAGGTAGGATCCAGGTGGTGGAGTCGTCTTCCTGGCGTCGGTGATTGTCACCATTTGAGAAAATAGGCCGACGTAAAATAAAGATTAAAAAAACAAAATTTTTTATCATTACTAACGTTCCATATAGTCTCCATATTGTGTAATGCCTTGTTCAGACTACAGAGTTTTAACATGTTATAACGGTTGTCAAAAAATTTCAACAAGAAATTCGTCAAGATAGGCTTATAACGTGTTATGACTTCTCAGTGTGGCCAGTGCTTAAGAGTATTCTGCATAGTACAATTTATTCCATTTATGGCTTGACAGCATTGAATGAATAGTTATTGCAAATTTTTCGATACATGCGGGGGGTGTTTTGAATCCTTATAAACAGAGATGCAATCTTTCCCGATGCACATTAATGGCAAAGCGGTATAATTTATTGTTTTTCTATATAAAAATATATATAGACACATCAAAATATTATTGATTTTTTCATAAGCAAAATATTTCTTTGAAATTTTTCTGTATAACACCCAAACTTTAAAGCAGGATCGATAAAATAGAACTAGCAAAAAATTAAATGAAGGCTATAAACGAACAATTATTCTGCGCCTTATTTTTTTTTAAAGCGTTCTGACATTGAATTAGCTTTCTACACACTTAAATGCATAATTTCAGCTCGTTAATATTGTTTGCTGAATTTATTCTGTAAAAATGAATTTATACTGAAAGAACGGTTTTTGTACAACATTTGCTGATTTCTGTTACTATTATTACCGATTTTTCTGTAAAATATAATGTCAGATGTCGGTAATGCATATAGACAAATAACCTCGGTTTCAGAAAAAAAACTCGGTGCTTTTCGTAGACTCAGTAATTCTGTGAAGCGAACATTCAGCAAAAAAAAACTTTACCGAGCTATCGTCAATATATAAGGGCATCTTCAGCGGCGGTCTATTTTTAGATCAACTTTATACCTGATTTGCATCAGCGAAACTTGTATAGAACTAGCTAAAATAGACCAACTTTGCGTTCCCCGCACCGGTGTTGTATTTCTTGTTGTTGAACCCGCCAACACCTGTCATCCTGTCGATCATTCAACATCAGAGATCAGAAGTTTTTTATTCAGAGATCGCAGATTGTTCACACACATTTTGCCATTGATTGGTTTGACCAAATAATTTTTAATGCCAGTAGTGCGTCGTTAGCTGACGACAAGGAATACTTGTTCTTTCGTTTGGCTGAAGGTGAGTGCGAGGGTGAGTGTGTGAATGCATGCATTTCATTAAAACGATATTAGATCAAGCTGATTTGTAGTTAGGCAGCGGATAAACAAGAGTCGAGACGGAGAGGGTCACGTCCTGGATGACGCCCCAACGTCGACAGTGATTTTCGTTCCGGTCATCAGAAGCTGTTCCAGGACTACTTTAGCGACACGCAAACCTACAACGAGAAGCACATTCCGCGTTTCCGCGTGCATAGAGAGGTGTTCCTGGACATTATGCGCCAGCTAGTCAACTAGAGGCTTCTCCAAAATGTACCTGTATGAGCTATTTGCAAGTGCTTATCATGACCAATATATCAATAAACCGATTGTGAAATTATGCAAAATAGATCCAGTATAAAACAAAATTTACAACACCGGTGTAGCGATGTTTTTGAGCCGTTGAAGATGCCCTAAGTTAATAACTCATTTGGAGTTTCGGGGTTTTAAAAATACAAAACACGAACTAAACTCCCGAATAAAAATTTACATCAGGCTGATGTCTGATTTCAATGTCTACATCAACATGAAATTCAAATGTACATCTTACGTTGAACATTAGAGATCAGAACAATTTTGCTGTATTTAGGCAAGGTAACATTAACATCAGACATGTTCAAACATTTTTTTTCTATTCCAATGTCCCTTTGATGTCATGATTTTTTTACTTTTGACATTCAAACAAAATGTTTTCCTGATGTTTTAAGGTATCAGAGCTTATGGAGGTTTTCAAATGTATTTGAATAAAACAGCATAGTCAAAGGATTTTTGATGTTTTCAGATGTACTAATGGTTATGAATAAACATCTTACACACTTAGAAAATTTTACAGTATTCGGTAATTTTTTACCGAACTTTCAACAGCTGAACGTTCGGTAATCCGATTTAACGGATTTCGGTAAAATTTGACAAGTTCCGGTAATTTTTTTACCGGAATACTGTAAAATTTCACCGAAATCCGGTAAATCAGATTACCAAACGTTCAGCTGTTGAAAGTTCGGTAAAAAATTACCGAATACTGTAAAATTTTCTAAGTGTGTACATAGGTTTTCAAGTGTCGATTTTTTCCAATAAAATAGATGATGTATGATGCATTCAGTTGTAGAAAAACGTGACCGTGTATCGTTTCCGGATGTTTTCAGTTGTAGATAATAACATTAAAAGCAAATAATCTGAAAGGACATGGATTTCAACGCAACGTGCGACTGTTATGACACAGGATGTATTCTGGCTTATTATGCATGCAACATTTTACTTCACAAAGACCTTTGGTTCTATTGTTCTATTGTAACGTTTCATTCTTATGTTGTAAGAAGTTTTCTTATGCTATACACCTGCACTGCTTTACAGTAGAATGAAGTTTATTTCTAAGGCAACGGCCGATTCTAATGTCATCAGCTGTGTTTAGATGTCTTAGGTACACAACATTTCACACATACATAACGTTTGATTTTCATGTAATTTTAGATTCTAGTTTTATAGGACGTGTTCTGATGTTAAATTTAACATCATCAATACGTTTGTTTTTAATGTGAAGTTTAAATATGATGTATTTATATGTACTAGGGCGTAACTTCGAACTCTGAATACATATAGAATACGACAACTCACATTCGAATTTAATGTTTGGAAGATGTCTGCTAATATTGTTTACTTCACCATTTCTATTCGGGCTGGGTGTCTGTTAACATAAGAAATGATTTTATTTCATTTCAATGATCTGTTCCTACCCGTCCAGATTGAAAATGCTGATTCTACGTATCGGTTGTCAGGCCACGTTCTGCTGACTTGGCAGCGACTCGGTGCAGCTGGCTGGGTTGCGACTCGGTGTGACGATGTTTTGATGAACTGCTGACTCCGTGTAACGTTGACCGTTGGGCTATGGCTGGCGTGGTGTTGACTGTGGAGTGTTGGAATAGGACCGCTGTTAACTTATATACCAAACTATCCGTTTCCGACTGGCTTATTGAAGGTTCTATATGACGCCATTTCTATTATCAGTTTATTTATCAGTTTTTAGAAGAACGCTTCTACACGCGTGTTTTTCGCTGACTACCCAAGTAACCACAAGCATTATATTATTGCACTTATTCAACCCAAAATCTACATCGGTAATGCGGGATCCTTTCAATTCAACAGTTGTCAAGTAATGAAGCGTTAGATTAGCTTAAGAATGTAGTGATGCATTACCAATGCAATAATGCTACTTTAGCAATGTCTTATGGCATTACAAAAGATACGGCATTAGTTCGATCTTAGTGGGGCCCTTTTCAGCTTTAATCCAACTTCAATGATGCACTAGACGTAATACATATGCCCTATATATGCATGCTATTACAGCCTCGTTGTTACTTGGGTACACACTTAGATTTTTTTTACAGAAATCTGTAAAATTTTACCGAAATCTCAACAGCTGAACATTCGGTAATCCGATTTAACGGATTTCGGTGAAATTTCACCGGATTTCCGTTAAATTTTTACCAAAATCCGTTAAATTGGATTACCGAACGATCAACTGTTGAGAATTCGATAAAATTTTACCGATTTCTGTAAAAAAAAATCTTAGTGTGTACACACTTAAATTAAATTTTGCTGTTCGGTAAAAAAATTGACGAAATGTTTCGGTAAACATAAAATATTACCGATTTTTCGGTTAACATAAATAATTTTACCGTAATTTTGTAACACTTTACCGAACGATCTGTTATGTTGTATTTTATTTACCGTATTCGGTAGAAAATAATACAATTCATACGTTAAAAACAAACAATCACTGAATACGGTAAGCACTTTACCGAACAAAACGTAGAACGAACTCTGAATTACCGATCCCCGGTAAAGTATTATTAACTGTCAAACTGTCAGCCATTTTCTACGAATTCTCGTGGTTCCAGTGATCGGTTGTGTTCCAGAAGGTGGTTTGGAAAGCTTTAATTAAAAAGTTTTCATCTCGTGGCCGAAACCCGAAATCAACGGTGATTGAGCAGCACGCTCGTTCGTAGTTACTCAAAACTGAGTAGAAAATGACTCAGTTTCGTTAAAAGTGGAACTACCCTAATTAGAGTAATTGAAGGGTTACTCATTTTTGATTAACTAGGTCACCTGTCAAAATTAGAGTAAACATTACTCAATCAAGCTTGTTTGTATTTTCTCAAAACTGAGTAGAAAACGACTCAGTTTGGTTTAAAGTGGAATTACCCAAATTAGAGTAGCTATAGGGTTACTCATTTATGATTAACTAGGTCACTTGTCAAAATTAGAGTAAACATTACTTAGTATCTAATTTCAGCTGATTAAACAATGTGAGTAAACACTACTCATTTCCATTAACACCCGGACAGAGTGTTTTTAATTCTATAATTATTATTTTTAATTCCATAATTTATTTTGTTTTATTTCTATAATTGATTTTTCCGAATCGTCTGCACTGGAACCCCAAACCCGAAACAACCCTATCATTCCAGCCAGAAGAGCTTGACGGCGATCGTCCGACGGGACCCTTGTAGTATTGGTGATACGGCTGTTTCCGAGCAATTCAATTTTCCCACATATCCCGGAACGAAGTTTCCAAAAGTGGAGATGTGAGAACTAATCCTTTTAAGTATCGATATTTTAGTTTCATAACATAAAAAAAACATTGTCTCCTTTTAACTTCCCGACCCGTTTTAACAAATTCCGATGTATCGACTTAACCTCGGACTGAACCACGTTTTTCGCATTTGACAGCTTTATTATAATTACTCTATTTTTATAAGTATAGCGCTTTTACAATCAGAGTAGCATTTACTCAGTTTCCTTATTTCAAGTTACTCAGTTTTTGACATTTATCATGGAAATACGAAACTGAGTGAAAATTACTCTATTTAAAATTTTATGTGAGTAGATCTGAACGAGCGTGAGGTATACCAGCAGCTGCAGGAGCAGGATTCTAGTCCCATCGAGATTTTCCGTAAGATTTCATCTAACTATGATTAACCCTAATTGTTCACATATTTCTCCGGTGTTGGTATGTTTTTACTGCCGGGAACATGTCTCCGGATATGTTTCCAAATTGCACTGTCATATCAACCATCATTATCAATTATCATAATTATCATATTAATCATAGTACGTAATTTGAATTTTAGTTCATATATCCGAGCATGAATAAATAAGAAAATAAAAAAATTATAACAAATATAGTACTGTTCAATAAAACAATAACATCCAAATATTTTGGTGTTAAACGATAAAAAAAAAATAAAAAAATACCGAAACGAATACACAAATTACCGAACTGTACGGTAGTTTTTGACAGATCATCAAATCTTCCGTTACCGAACTGTACGGTATTTTTCTACAGTTCATCAAAAATTTCGAGTACCGAACGTTCGGTTATTGATTTAATTACTTATTGAAGTGAAGTGAATTGCTTCTGCATTTTGAGCACTGAGAACAAATATTTCTATTCTTTCATTTTTGCAGCCGTAATGTACATCGGTGCGTTGTCAAGTTTTTCCAATCGATCCAGTGAATGATTTCAAATGGGTAATTTGAAAACTTTGTGATTTAACCTACATTTTGAATATTTTTTTTTTGTATATTTTGATGGAATTTATTGGAGCGCATAAAAATTGAACATTGAAGAACAAGTGTCTAGGCTGAACTTATCTTTTTTATTATCTCCGCCCAAAATGGGGTATAAATTACCATGTCCTTCGGTATTTGATTTTACAAATAGTCCGCACTAATCTCGCGGTTTCGCCGGTAGTACATTACAAACAAAAAATAAATAATACTAAGGTTCTCGGTAGTTGAATATATTGGTGTGGCCTGATCGTTGCTGGGTAGTTTAGGTCTGCTTGAATGACATTACCACCCGGAACACCGTCGAATGATGGTATCCTAGGTGTTTTCCGGTCCATCTGTGGGACGCGCCCGGATTTTTCACGACTGATTGTGGTATAATCAGCGTCTGGATACCCAGGTAACCAATAAGCATTAGCATATGCAGTAAATCAACCCTAAATCTGCATTTCAGATGCTACAAGCATTATATTAGCATTATATCATCTTGAATGCTATCTGTTGTAAAGTTGGATTTCAAATGCTATTTAAATGCTTGTAGCCTATAATAAGCATTTCGAATGCAAAATAGCATTGATGAAGTATTATCATAGCATTGCAGTAAAACAGCCGTATATTGGGCCAAAAGCGGCATTTATGTTGCACTTAAAGTGACTTAATTGCTTGATAGGCTGCCGTAAATACGCTTTGGAACTGCTTGTTGATTACCTAGGCAGTCATGAAGAAAATGAATATATTTTTTGGCTCAGGAAATACTAGCACACCGGTCCCAAGCTCGGTTCCAAGCATAATTATTCGCCCCTTAAAGTGTAACTCACACCAACACACCCTCGAATATTCTGTCACAATACCATAGCGAATCAAAACAAAAACAAAGATACTAGTACCGAAAGGTACCGAAAAGCGCAAGAGTGTATAGCAAGTTGCAGACTGCAAGTTGTACCTCAGACCTAGGGGCTCTACAACAGTGAACCAATTTCAAATCGCTAGTATTGATTTTTTTATATCTATTGATTGTTGGTATAATATTCACCTACCCCCACACCAACAACCAACCACCATCTTTCTCGTTCCTCTCTCTCCCTTTTCCCCCACCCCAAAAAACAAAAAGATTTATTTGTATTTTCAAGTTTTCCCCAAGTATTAACCCACCTCAGCATCTTCCATTTTCCAAACCACCAACACCACCCCCCACAACAACACCCACACCCCCTGCCCACAAAAAAACAACAACAAAAACCAAAACAACCTAAACCAAAAATTAATTTTATTTTTCGTTTTAGTTAAAATAAAAAACCCACTACCAACCCCCACTTTCTTTAAACCCGTTTTTTTCTTTTAAACAACAAATATGATTAATTGAATCAGTTGAATGTCGAACAACAGTGCCGGTTGAAAATAAACAATTTTAACATTGACCCAGATCATTGTCCAGTGAACAAGCGAACGGTGCGGTTCGTTGTGTACGCTCGCCGTTGCTTTGGAAGTTTGTCACGCGTTGTTTCCAAGTGCAGTTTTTTCTCTTCTCTCGATAGTGTCCTCATCGCAGTTGATATCGAGTTTTGCTTTTTCTGAAGAAGAAAACGTGTGTTAATCAGTGCAACGACGCTATTAATTGCAATTATCAATCGAATAGCCATATTGCTCCGCATCTATTCACGGCACGCACACCAGCAGTCCATCGTGTGTAGCGTGCAATCGTTCATCTGCCAACCACCACCGACCAGCGTCTTCATCATCGTCATCATTTTCATCATCGCTGAGCTCCACATCTAGCCCGTACAAGCGGCCACACATCGTCGCTCGGCAGCAGTAGCACATTCGTTGACCGGCTGCAGCAGATCAGTGATACATATAAGATAAGTTTTTGTTTCTCCTGAATACATTATAATTTAATTTTGAGTGAGTGCGTGTGTGTGTGAGAGAGTGTTTTTAGCTTTAGTTTGTTTTTCTGTGTTTTTTGATTATTTTTAATTGCGTGAGGGTTTGAGCGTCATAAACTCCCACGTGGGAGCCATGGATGATTTGTCGGAAGACGAATCATCTATGGCGCGAAATGATGGGGTAGCTCATAAGGTTACCCGATCACGTGCTTATCCAGATGGTTCAGCTGGTCCATGGGTTGTCTTCTTTCAGCCCAAAACGAAACCTCTTAATGTATATCAGATCTCCAACGATCTGACGAAGCGATTCTCGGCCGTGACCGAGATAATAAAAGTGAGACCGAATAAACTTCGGGTCGTTGTGTCCAACCTTAAGCAAGCTAACGAGATTGCTGTCTCTCAGCTTTTTACACTCGAGTATCGGGTGTATATCCCAGCTCGGGGTATTGAAATTGAAGGTGTGGTCACCGAAACGAGTGTGAACCCTGAGATCCTGCTGAAACAGGGGGTTGGTCGATTTAAGAACCACCTGCTTTCTCCAGTGAAGATACTGGATGTGATAAGACTTGGCACAGTATCGATCACTAAGGGTGAAAAGAAGTTTACACCGTCAGACTCGTTTCGTGTGACCTTCTCTGGCTCAGCCCTCCCTCAATACGTCGAGTTGGGAAAACTTCGACTACCTGTGCGGTTGTTCGTACCTCTGGTCATGACCTGCCAAAAATGCCAACAGATGGGACATACGACCTCCCATTGCGGCAATAAGGCACGCTGCTCCAACTGCGGGGAGAAACACGAGGATGGCGCCTGCGCAGACAGCACACTAAAATGCGCTTTCTGTAAAGGAACTCCTCCTCATGCTCTCTCGTCGTGCCCGGCGTACAAACAACGCGGGGAACAATTGGAACGCTCGCTAAAACAGCGTTCCAGGCAATCTTTCGCCGAAATGGTGAAAAAAGCCACACCATCACCCGATGCCAATACAAATCCCTTTGCTCCTCTGTCAGATGACGAGTCTGACTTTGATTTGGCTGAAGAGGGAACATCGTGCAGTTTTCCGGAAGGTGCCCCACGGAAGCGAAGACGCGTCCGCCCACGGAAAGTTGCTGAAAAGAAGCCCGAGACCAGCATGCCTACTTCAAAAAAAGGTGGGAAAAAGGAAAATCCAATTCCTCCTGGTTTTCGTAGTACTAACTACACCCAGGACTTTCCATCTCTCCCGGGGACATCCAAAAGCCCTGATGCCCCGCTTTTAAGAACAGAAGCCCCCTCCTCAAGCGGGCTGTTCTCATTTGATAACATTGTCGAAGGTATCTTCAAGTACCTTGAAATTTCTGACCCTCTCAAAAGCATTGTATTGGCAATGCTTCCCACAGTGAAGACTTTCTTGAAGCAATTGACAATTAAGTGGCCCCTCCTTGCAGCTATCATTTCCTTCGATGGATAATTTTCCAAATGAGGTCGGGGATTTGATCACTGTTCTGCAGTGGAATTGTCGAAGTTTTGTTCCTAAATTGGAATCTTTCAAATTTTTGGCTCACAATACCGGTTGTGATGCATTTGCTATATGTGAAACATGGCTCTCTCCCGAAATCGATCTTCCGTTTCATGATTTCAACATTATTCGTCTTGATCGTGAGGATTCACGTGGAGGAGGAGTACTTTTGGGGATCAAAAAGTGCTACTCCTTCTATAGAGTGAATTTTCCTCCTATTCCAGGTATTGAAGTTGTCGCATGTCAGGCTGTTATTAAAAATAAAAGCCTTTGCATTGCTTCCGTTTATATTCCTCCTAGAGCCTCAATAAACCAAAAACAACTTTCAGATATTTGTTCGGTTCTTCCTGCTCCGCGGTTGATCATGGGAGATTTTAACTCTCACGGTACAGGCTGGGGAGAACTGTACGACGACAACCGGTCTTCCTTGTTATATGACCTCTGTGACAACTTCAATATGACAGTTCTTAACAATGGAGAAGTAACACGTTTGGCTGGTCCATCCTCACTTGGCAGTAGATTAGACCTCACACTTTGTTCGAATTCATTATCGTTGGATTGCACATGGGATGTGATTCAAGATCCCCACGGTAGTGATCACTTGCCCATAAAAATTTCGATTGCCACCGGGTTCAATCCGTCGGAATCCATCAACGTCGCGTATGATCTTACCCGTTACATCGATTGGACAAAGTTCAGGACAGCAGTAGATGAAGCCGTAACGACGGTAGAAAGGCTTTCACCGCTAGAAGAATATAACTTCCTCTCCAACCTGATCTTAGACAGCGCGCTTCAAGCTCAAACTCGACCAGTTCCAGGAACGTCATTTCGTAGGAAACCTCCTTCTCCATGGTGGGATCAACAGTGCACCGAGGTTTACCGTAAAAAGTCCGACGCGTTTAAAGTTTTCCGTAGACGTGGAATACCTGAGCACTTCGAAGTATACACGGCTCTCGAACGTGAACTTAAGAGTCTTATCAAGGCCAAGAAACGCGGTTACTGGCGAAGATTCGTGGACGGGCTATCGCGCGAGACGTCGATGAGTACTCTTTGGAACACGGCGCGAAGATTGCGTAACCGAACTACGAACAACGAGAGCGAAGAGTACTCGGACCAATGGATCCTCAAGTTCGCGCGAAAAGTTTGTCCAGATTCTGTGCCGGCACGGATGATTCCTCGCGAAACCACGAATTCGATAGATGAGAACAGCCAACCTTTTTCAATGGTAGAGTTCTCTCTCGCACTCCTTTCGTGTGGCAATACGGCTCCAGGGGCTGATAGGATCAAGTTCAACTTGCTTAAGAACCTCCCAGACGTCGCTAAGAGGCGCATGTTGTACTTGTTTAATCAGTTTCTGGAACTCAACATTGTACCGGATGATTGGAGACGGGTGAGAGTTATAGCCATTCAAAAACCTGGTAAACCCGCGTCTGACCACAACTCCTATCGACCCATCGCGATGTTATCTTGTATTCGAAAGTTGTTGGAGAAAATGATCCTCTTCCGTCTGGACAAATGGGTTGAGACGAATAACCTGCTTTCAGATACTCAATATGGTTTCCGTAGGGGTAAGGGAACGAACGACTGTCTCGCGTTACTTTCCACAGATATTCAGTTAGCTTTTGCTAAAAAAGAGCAAATGGCTTCTGTGTTCTTGGACATAAAGGGGGCTTTTGATTCAGTATCTGTTGAAGTTCTATCAGATAAACTCCACGCTTGTGGCTTTTCACCATTAATGAATAATTTTTTGTATAATTTGCTGTCAGAGAAACATATGAGCTTCTCTCATGGAACCTCTACAGCTTCCCGATTTAGCTACATGGGTCTCCCCCAGGGATCATGTTTAAGCCCTCTTTTGTATAATGTTTATGTCAAAGACATTGACAGTTGTCTAAATGACAACTGTACGTTGAGACAACTTGCGGATGACGGCGTAGTGTCTGTCACGGGACCCAATGGGGTCGATCTGCAAGGACCTTTACAGGATACCTTAGACAATTTGTCTACTTGGGCTCTAGAGCTAGGTATCGAATTCTCTACGGAGAAAACAGAGTTGGTAGTTTTTTCAAGGAAGCATAACCCAGCACAACCGAAGCTTCAAATTTGGGGTAAGCCGATAACTCATTCAATGTCCTTTAAATATCTTGGGGTCTGGTTCGATTCAAAGTGCACCTGGAGATCCCACATTGAGTATCTGAAGCGAAAGTGCCAGCAAAGGATCAACTTTCTTCGAACAATTACCGGGACCTGGTGGGGAGCGCATCCGCAAGATCTTCTAACGTTGTACCGGACAACGATTTTGTCGGTTATCGAATACGGTAGTTTTTGTTTTCAGTCAGCGGCTCGGTCGCACATCATAAAACTGGAACGTATTCAATATCGGTGTCTTCGTATCGCGTTAGGTTGCATGCACTCGACTCACACCATGAGTCTTGAAGTGCTGGCCGGCATGTTGCCACTCTCGGATCGGTTTACAGAGTTATCTCTCCGGCTCCTCACCAGGTGTGAAGTAATGAACCCCCAGGTGATCGAAAATTTTGAGAAGCTTCTCGAGTTGAATCCTCAAACTCGCTTCATGACTTTGTACCATTTGTACATAACACAGGATGTCAGCCCTTCGCCGAACATTTCCAATCGTGTTTGCTTCTCCGATTTCGATAATTCGGTTCATTTTGATTTATCCATGAAGCAGGAGCTTCATGGAATCCCAGAGCATCATCGTCCTATGATTGCTCCGGTAATATTTGCTGCAAAGTTTGGCCAAGTTGATTCCACTAAATCGTTCTTCACTGACGGATCATTGATAGAGGAGTCAGCAGGCTTTGGTATATTTAATGAAATTTATAGCGCCAATCGTAAACTTCAAGCTCCTTGTTCCGTATATGTCGCTGAATTAGCGGCAATACACTTTACGCTAGAAATTGTTGCCTCACTAACACCGGATCAGTATTACATTTTCACGGATAGTCTCAGTTCTATAGAGTCTATTCGCTCCTTGAGGCCGGTAAAGCACTCCTCGTATTTTCTCATGAAAATACAGGAGCTTCTAAGTGCTTTATCTTCGCGTTATTTTTATCATCACCTTTGTATGGGTCCCATCTCATTGTTCAATTCTGGGCAATGAGAGAGCGGACTCGCTGGCAAAGGTGGGCGCTATAGAAGGCGATATTTATGATCGACAAATCGCCTTTAATGAATTTTTTACTATTTTTCGTCAACAGTCACTCGTCAGCTGGCAGCATAAATGGAGTAAAGGAGATTTGGGGCGATGGCAACATTCTATCATCCCAAAGGTGTCGAAGAAATCTTGGTTTGGAGGGATGGATGTGGGTCGAGACTTCATTCGTGTGATGTCTCGCCTCATGTCCAATCATTATTCTTTGAACGCTCATTTATACCGTGTTGGGCTGAGCGACAGCAATCTCTGTGAATGTGGACAAGGTTACCAGGACGCAGATCACATTATTTGGTCATGTGCTGAGCATCGTGGAGTCAGATCTGAGCTTTATGATTCCCTTCGGGCTCGAGGTAGACAACCCAATGTACCGGTTCGAGATATTTTGGCTATACGTGATCTGGAGTTTATGAAACTCATTTATGTGTTTTTGACTAACATTAGCCTTAGATTGTAGTTAGTTTAACCTGTATGTTTACTTTAAGTTTTTTTTCTCTGTGTTTGTGTGTGTGTTTTTTTTTTTCTCATTCTCAAAAATGTTAAAGTCAAAAGAAAACCTAAAGTTGTATAGTTATAAGTTTTTATCCAATTCCGAATTTAAAATAAACGTGCTTTGTAAACCACACTTCAAATTCCCGCCTATCTTCCCATCCATACAATTGTTATTCCTATTAACCTCGAGACGGCCGCGAGTAATCGGTTCTATCCCCTTAACATTAGTTTTAAGATAATTGATGTATATAAATATGAAAACTTGGCTCTGTAAAGTTGATTCGATTGAGCCTGTACAAATAAATGATTTAATAAAAAAAAAAAAAAAAACATTGACCCAGAAAAAATCTCATGAGATATTTGCATTTTTTTTAATCAATAGGGAGCATAACAAAATAGCGCAAATTATGTCATGGACATAACACTTGATAATTGGACTAATTTCAGGTTAGATTTGACTCGGTCCGGCTGATGAGTGTTAAAGAGTCGAGGTCTCACCTACCGCAATCCAATGAAACGATGTTTTCAGTTGAAAGCGTTGATGGTACGATCGAAGAAGAATGACAGAGCAAATTTCACGATTTTATCTACCTCACAGCATGGCACTACATACTTCTTGATACTTAACTTCTGTTGATGTGATTATCCATGTTTATTGTTATTCCTGATGATTACTCCAGCTCCCTAACTTGTATCCATTTGTACATATGACTAGTTATCTCGCGAATCTCGATTGTAAACGTAGACATGGACTAGCGCCTGCCAACTGGAATCAACGCGGTGGCAAACAAATAATAGTTAAAAGATCTATTGATAAGAAAGGATGGAGGAGGGAATTTGTAATCCGCTTTAGGTGTGGACTTAGTTTAAAAAAGCGTTGTTTCTAACGAACAAACCTGTAATCTTAATCATTCAACAAATGGATTCTGAAGTCATTCAAGTAGCACTATGCTATCATTATTGCGTATTCATTCGATTTTACGTGGCCCATTAAATTGATTTAATTCCGATTGTGCCTTCGAACTCATCTTTGTCTTGACTTTTAAAATTATAATTTCACCTTCGGGGTATCAATGTATTGACAATGAGTTTCATGCAGTTTTGCCGGTTGTAGATAATTTTCGAGTGTTGGGAGTGTGCTAATGAGGCTAACGGCCACCAAACGCTTCGATCGTGCTTCGACAGTTTGTGGCAGGATGGAAACGTAGGGAAATAAAACACATGGAGCGTAAAATCACAACATCGCTCTCGAGTTCTAAACTGCGACCGAGGATCATCAGGGCATGGAGACGATGGATTGGTGAACGAACAGTGAAGGGACGTATTTCGACCAGAGGTAATATAATGGTGAGAGTCATCCCATCACGGGTTTGTAGACAATTATTAGCTCTTAGGCTATAG